>JAHXMQ010012338.1:91141121-91173580 GCA_020466415.1 Ammodramus savannarum pratensis | reverse complement strand
TGGGAACATAATACAAAGAACTTAGGAATACACTACAACAGATGATGGCATAGAAAATAGTGAGTTTCTTCTACATCTTCAGATTAAGTTCAGAGAATTGAAAATAGAATACATTTTCTTCCAGGGAAATTACAAAATTGCTTTCACAGAATCACAGAATGGGTAAGGTTGGAAGTGATCACAATGGGTCATCTGGTCCAACCTCCACATTTTAGTAGGGTCATCCCAGAACACATTCCACATCTTTGCATCCAAACAGTTCTTGATAAACTCCAGTGAGAGAGGCTCCTCAGCCTCTCTGGGCAATCTGTTCCAGTGCTCAGTTACCTGCACAACAAAAAATTCATCCTCATGTTCAGGTGGAACTTCCTGTCCCTCAGTCTCTGCCTGTTGCCTCTCATCCTGTTGCTTGGCACCGCCAAGCACAACCCTGATTCCATCCCCTTGACATCCTCACTTCAATACTCAAAGAAATTGATGAGGTCCCCTCGTCTCTCCTTGAGAGCTGAATGGGCCCAACTTTCTCAGCATTTCCTTTTAAGAGAGATGCTCCAAGTTTTCTCCGTGCATAGAAGTGTTGATAGTATGGGTAAGGGAGCTGAAGATGAGTAAATATCTGTAAATGAAATTGTTTGGGGGATTTTTATTTGTTGAAGTTAATGTTTTTTAGACCTTATGGAATGACTGAATCTTCTGAACAAATTATTTTCTTCATAATGTCTTTTTTCCCCCAATGGCAGGCTGACCTTTGATCAATGGATTTTTTCCTAGCAATTTTAGATGGCTAAAGGCCTGAATGTAGACTCAGGAGAAATTAATTCATTTGTGAATTTAATTCAATTAATTCAATTTTCCTCTGCTTTATCAATTTTAATCAATAACAACATCTCTTGCTGCTTTTTGAATTTTTTCTTTTTTGACTTTTTACAATTCAAGGGTTCACAAAGGATGAAATGTTTCATTTTCTGATTAAAAATAAAATCAGATCATTATTATTGATTATATATTTGGGCACTTACAACTATTTAATTAATTGATACTTGGTATTTGACAAGGACTCTGTAGGCTAGGTGCTTAGAGACCTAAAGCACACAGCAGCCCTGTAAAAAATAGAAAGTGATATTTGATTTTCTTCAGTTCAAGTTATTAATTTGGGTTATTAATACAGTTAGTGAGAGAAGTAAAGGGTGATGACAGAGTTCTCTTTTTCACTAATCGCTAATTGTCTTTGAGATAGGACCTGAACTCTCAGAAATCAGAATTAATAGTCTGCTTTAAAGAATCATGAAGAATCATTACATAGGCACCACAGAGAATGCTCAGTCTAAACAGGCAAACTTATATTCATTGTGTTAAGAACTCAGCACATGCCTAAATTCTATGGTAACTTGACAGACCTCATCAAGTTACTGCAAACGGTATATCAGAGGTGATATAAAACGAGAAAATGAAATCAAAACTAGAACCAGTTCATAAATTAAGAAAAACAGCATGTATTTATTTGTTGTTAATAGTTTCTTTGGCACTGTATAGAATGAATGTTTTGTGTATATGCTGCTCTACATTGCAGATTTTCAAGGGCACTTCTGAATTCAGTCACGTCATTATAGCTTGGAAAGCAAACTGGAAACATTTTCCATTCAGCAAATTAATTCTCAAAACAAATTGTTTCCTCACCATTACAAGGGGTCTCAAAAAGACTTGTTATAAATGTTCTGTAAGCAGCAGTGGCAGCAAATAAAAGCATAATACATTTAACTCATTCTATTCTGCCTATTGAATATGCCAAACAATATACTGAGACAGAAACAAACCTCTGACTTTTCAACACCCTAACAAAGCAGATTGTCTTTTTGTGTCTGAAAAGACAGAATCAACATTTTTACTAATCTGTATGGGACTTGGCTTTTTAATTTGTAAAGATCATTATTTATACCATTAAAAATTAGAAACATTGTCCAAGCAGAAAAAAAAATTCAACTATTCCAAAATAATGGAAAAAATATATTTTAGCTGATTAAATCACAGAAGTAGATCAACATTCTAATCTGAACATGAATCTTTAGCTCTGGGCTAGCTTCCATAAAAGATATTACTCAAAATAGGCTGATATAAACTGAATAAAAATGGCATAAAAGAAACAGACTTAAACGGTATATTGTATTTGGGGTGAATATTTAGCTTTGATGATGGGTATAGCTAGAGATATCAACTTTCCTACAAAGAACTAAAATTTTCTTTCACTTAGGTTATGTTAAATTATAATAAGTGTTACTTTGTATAGGTTATACAGACAATGTTTCCCATAATGAAGCCTGTATGCAAGTGGATACCAGATGAACAGAAATGTACAAACTTCAGGCGGACAGATGTATCACACTAAATTTTACTTCCCTAAAAACACGTAAACTATTAGCAGTGTAACTAAACTAGTTGTGTGAAAGCTAATAGAAGTTAGTCTAGACAGAGACACTCAATTCATATGATGACAAACTATAAAATGCCTTCATAGAGCATTAAGTAGGCACCCCCATGCATATTTCTCTTTTCCAACTGCATTTCTAAACAACATTTTGTATCTCACATATTATCCTGTGTTGTAGCTGGAAATCAGTTGCAATTTTTTCTTAGACCATCTAAAATAGATCTCCAAATATATATGTAATTTCTGAAACACTTTATTAAGTGTCATGCAAAAGGGGAGGTAGGGACAAATACCCCTATTTGAAGATGGAAGATGATAATTCTAGTACTGGACAACAGGTTGGGTTCAGTAATGAGATAAAAAATGGCAATGTGGATGAAAAACAGAGAAAGAAATGTAGAGTGCTGTAGGTTGGTAATAAGGTGGATCTCTTGCTCTGTGGCTCTGAAAACTGTTACCCACTAAGAGACAGAGTGCAGAAGTATACAGTATATAAGTACAGAAATTAATACTATTCTATTGCCACCTACCAGATTAGAAAAAGGCATATAAACTTCAAAAAACATTTCATCTAACAAGTATTTTTTTTCTTTAATATATGGATGACTCTGTGGCAGAGATTTTAGCATTACTGATTGGAATACTTTAGAATGGAGGTGCCATGGGAATTCTCAGAACCAAATTTAGTGCCTTGATTCCCTGTGCTGTGCATAGAAAGATGTTCACATCTGAAAAGTTTTTTTACAAAAACAATGTTAGTGTCAGTTTTTTTCATTGATACAGAGAGATGAGAGATTATTCTTCTTGTAGCAACAGATGAGTATAACAGAACAATTATTGGAGTTGTAACAGATATCGTGTGATGTCACATACTGGAATGAACGAATGATCTTGTACATCACTGTTAAAGCTGAGAACAATGAGTGCAGGACTACATAAAGTATAAAAAGAAGAAAGAAATGATGAAGAGTGTTAAACACCTTGCTTTGAGGGGTATGAATATCCTCACTTTATTTCCCCTCCATGCATTTTTGGACAATTATACAGCTTAATTTAGAAAGTGCATGAGTGTAACTGAACAGTAGTGATATTTCCTTTGAAAGGTTACCTATGGAATATGTTGCTGCTTCTTTCAATGCCTTTTTCATGAACACATAATGTCTTTTAGCCGCAGTAATTGGTCTTGAAGTTGTTCCACTATGGAGAAAATAGTTTAATATTCATTAACTAATGGTAGGGTTGGACCTATGTAAGAACAAAGATCTGCATGAAGAAGACCTGGAGTAAAGCCCTCTGTCATTTACTCTTATCTTTTTGGATATACATTAGTTGAAATGGAACTTGTCACTCTGAGAGGACTTATGCATGAGGCATGAGTGAACAAAAGGAAGATACTGGTATTATGAGAGCAGGATAGAGACTGAGTGAAGAGAAGCTGAAACTTTTTTGAATACATTCTGAGAAGAACTCCCAAGTACCAGTAGTAATTTAAAGACACAAAGTAAATTCCTCTATGTGTTAATCTCTTCAAGTTTATGCTACACAGTAGAAAGATGAGTTTTAAATGACTGCAACCTGGACATGGGTGCCAGGAGCAAGAGCTTAATAAATAATCATCTTTTAAAAGCCCTCAAGAATGTTCTGTGCTCAAGGCATATCACTATTTACTGTATTTAATTCATTTTAATCTGCCATGTTTACATGGTTAACCTAGTTTATAGCGAGAACATTTTCAGACTTTTCCACTTTGTAGCCAAAATTTCTCTTAGCTCAATGGACCCTAATTAGTATTCTTCTTTGTAGACACAGAGGCAAATTTGAGACTGAAAACTCATGTTATATACTTATAAAGTATCTTATTTATGTTTGTCCTTTACCATTACATATTTGTCTCCCACCTTACCAAAGCACTGTTATCTATATGAAGAATCTTTAACTCTAAGAGAAGTGGAAGAATTTAAATACCAGGAATAAGTGATTTTATCATTATTGCTTGCAATTTTCACATTTAATTTTTTTTGTTTTAGCTGTAATTCACCCCAATTCTCTGTGAAGAGATACCTTGTTGTATTTGAGTGCCAGCAATCACATGGATAATATTTAGATAAATCCCCCCACAAAAATGACATACAGTAGCTTTTAACTCTCTCTTGCAATTCCCATTATGTGACTCAGGCATAAGAGTGTTGGGAAGAAAATACAGTTTTAATGTAGAGAAATTGACAAAAAGCACTGGGGGGCTGCAGGGGTGGGAGTGAAGAAGTGATATTTTCCTTCCATGGAAGGAAATTTCTGTCAATGAAAAAAAAGGTCAACTTCCCAGACTTGCTGTGGACATGAAGCATTGCAAAGTTTGGCAGAGTTTTTAGTTTTTATGAACTTCTGTTCTTCTTTTTTGGGCATGAGCTACATGAGACAGACTTCTGAAAGATTAGGAGACATATAGCAAGAGGTTGGAATAGACTGCCTTCTGCTAAGGTGGCTCACCCCAGATAGAACAGTGGGATCATTATTTAATTGTGAAAGAGAGAATGGAGACCAAGTCTGTAATCTCTTGCAGTTGAGAGAACCCCCCCTGTTATGTTTTCCCTAGAAGCAAGCAAATCAAAGAAAGAAAGAAAGAATGAAAACCACAAAAAACACCACCAAAAACAAACAAACAAGAAAAATAAAAAAAGTAAATGAGTAAACAAATTCAGTAAATTTAGGTGTGGGTACTTCAGGAGCTATAAAAACCAAAAAATATGGGTTATTTACATGTATTGCATAATTTAAAAATACATTGTAGAAAAAACTGACAATCTTTTTAAAATTTTAAAATATATAAAAATAAATTGTTACTAGTAAAATATGTATAGAATCCATATATTATTATTTTAATTTCAATTTTCAATTTAAGTTGTGACCCCTTTTCCTTGTGAAATAAAAGTATAACAAATAAGAAACGAATGTCATCTTACAGATTTGTTAATACATTCTAAGTTAAGATATTTGTAGGGATTTTCTGTCCTTAGCATTGGAATTAGAGAGATTGATTCTGTTCTCACAATCAAAATGAGGATAGCATTTGGCCTCCCACCTCATCTTTCACACTGACACTTAAATAGTAGTTTTTTATGCCAAGCAGACCTGGAATGAATTTTCCTACAGGCAGAAGTTTTAAAGTAAACAGCAAGGACAGATCTATACAAAGAAAAGAGGAATCTCATGATCAGGAAGGATAGAAAACATTCACTTGAACAGATGTTATTTTACAGACAATAAATGTCACTGCTATTAGAGACTAGCAAGACAGAAGAAGGCAAGGTAGACATAGTGAGGCACGGTAAGGCAAAACAGAACTGAGGAAGAGACATTCTTAAAATAACTAGCAGAGATTTGAGCACCAGGATTTAAAATATTTCATGGTATCAGGGCTTTAAGTCAAGGGTCTCCCCTCTGCTTTTAAATGTAGGCTTCTTGTTTCAAATTCTTCCTTTTGTTGTTTATTAAAAAGTGTATTTTTATCAAGATAGTGTCAGCCATAAGAGTGATCTAAGCAAAACTCTAGTTGAAAGCTTGTACAAAGATACAGAATTTGTTCAATAATAAAATCCATTACCTTTAACCATTTTCCTTTCCTTCCTTTTTTTTTTTTAATTTATGCCTTTTTTTTCCTGCTGAGGTGAAAGAAAAGTTGTGCAAAAAATTATTGCAAAATAAAACTCTTTCATTTAAAATAATAAAATAAAACTCTTTCATTTTCAAAATAAAACTCTATCATTTCAATTCTCTCTCTCTGATAAATTTCACAAACAGATACAGGATAAAACAAGACATGTTGCTTTTATTTATTTTCACATTTTTCCTCATACCTATGCTTCGTTTGGCTCATTATTTCTACTGATCTTCAACAAGTCACATGATTTTTCTTGGCATAAAGTGCAGTGAATAGGATGTTGCAAATCAAAGTCCTGTGAAGCAGTGATGCTCTTGATTCCCTGCAGCGTTCAAGGTCAGCAGCAGATGTGGCCTGAAGTTCTGCTCCTTGAATCTTGACCTTCACTGAGTGATTCTCTAACGACTTGGGAGGGACATCATAATTAGATAAAAACCTTGCCTATCTTTATTAAAGGGCACCAGATTAAATTCTCTGCATGTTTGATGAGAAGTGAAGTGATTGTTTTCCCCACTTCAAATGCTTCAGCATGGCTTTTCATTAATGTTTCATTACTTGCGCACTGAATCCTGATGCTTTTGAGAGTTTCTAAGGAAAAGGAAAAAGAAACATTCTTCTTACAAAACTGAAAACCTTCTTTTGATGGAAATTCTTTCAAAGATAGCCATATTTTGTGTATGTACACATTGAACACCCATTTGAAAAAGATGGCAGTTTACCTGAGGAATGTAATTAAAAATCAGCATTTTAAGTAAACCCCAGTCACAAATTACATCAAGCTTTCAACACAATAGACCATGTAATGTAATCAAAGCTAAAGTGAATTAAATGCATTCACTCTTTAGATTGTTTGATTAACCCATTGAGTTACAGATGAGCTTTTGAAGAAAGGATGATAAAATATTTATTCTGTTGCAGCTGAAATGACAAACATCCTGCTTCTCATTTTATTTTAGTAAAAAGATTACAAAAGCAATTTAGCTCCAGAACACACTGCTGCAGGCACTCATCAGGCAGATCTTTTGCACAGCATGTTATCAGAAGAGCAAGAGGTGAGATGTTAAGTAAGAAGCAGAAAAATGCCAATGGCATTATCAAATTGGAGAGGAGTGCAATTCTTTAGAGGGTGAAATTTGGTAAAAAGTTGTAGTCATAGTGGTCTCTCAATAGTGAAAGTCAGTCACTAAAAGTCACTTTCAATTTAGGAACCTCTTCATCTACACTCCCTGTATTCCTGTTTTTTTGTCTGATTAATGCATGTGTGGGCCAAAACCAGCAGGATTCCTTCTATAACCTATTCATGATCAATCTGGTATTATATACAGCTTAATGTGCTCTTTTTACCTTTGCACTTTCAAAATGCTGGGATATGTTAAAAATGCCCAAACCCTTAGCAGTCAAGATATTGCAGGTCCTTCCAGTTATTAAAAACAATAATAAAAAATCTTAATACTTAAGTTTTAAGTATTAATAAAATTGGCTTCAGGGTAGTTACGGTAAAATACACCAAGTCAAACAAACACTTCAACACTCACATTTCACTGTTACTACAGTGTCACTACACTGTTACTACAGTAACAGTGTTACTACACTGTTACTACAGCTATTCTTTTCCCATAAGGTCTGTAGGAAACCAAATTCCCAGGGAGTGCCTTGGGCCTGTTGCTTTACTGCTCTGCTCCTCAGGGGACCTAGATTGTTATGTGTCACAATTTCTAGCTCTCATGTCTATGTCCATATCCATGTCTTATGTCTTTGCTTAAAAGTAAGCAACGAACCTGAAGAAAATGTCCAAGGACATTTTTTGGTTTGCATTCATTGCTTCCTGTGCTTTCTGGTCATAGCTGGGGATGGTATATTTAAATGGCTTGAATTTGTTCTGTCTCTTGTGACAGGTTTTATACTGCTTGAAAAAATGCCTGTCAGTGTACTCTGCCTTCCAGTCTTCACAGTTATTTTTACTCACTTGCTTCACTACATTCTCTAGACTTTAACAGAGATGTCATACTTGCCTGCCAGTTAACTCTCGCTACTACTTTTGGCAAAAAATTGGCTTTTTTATTAACCAGTGATCTATGTTATTTGACCCTAGTCAGCCTTGACCTACATGTTCATTCATTATATCTCTGGTTCTCTTATTTAGCCACAGTCTTTTCCTTTGCCTTTAATATAAGACTATATAATTTAGGAATATGACTCTGGAGACAGTCTGTTCCTTTCACTAAGGTCCATAAATGCTTTGAATTAACTTCACTCTCCTGAAACTCTGCTAAGAAAAAGTGCAGATTCTTAAAGAGAAACAAGTCCAGAATCTCCAAGTGATTTATCGGCATATTCTGCAAAAACCTGATGCAGTAAATTAAAAAGAAATTGGCATTTTGAGCTCTAGGAAAGATTTTTCCTACTTTTGACCCTCATTTATGACATTATGGGGCTTGTGTTTAGGCATGAAGATGTTGTGAAGCCTGAGGAGGGTTACCTCATTTACAAATTAGTAAAATCTGGAAAACAGATAAACAAAAACCTACTTTCCAACTGAAAAAAAAAAAAAATTCAATGGTATATACATTGCAGATTTTTAGACATTGATGACAGAATAGTAGGAACTATACCCTCTCTAAAAGAGAGTCAGTTAACAAAACCTGATACATATTCACTCTTCAAACTTCTGTCTATTTTTGTTGTGGGTTTTGTGTCTTTTATAATTAAAGAAAACTAATTGTCCAACATTTCCTACAATACCCTTACAATTTCTTTACCAAGGCATCCCGTACTAAAAATACTCTGTTTTACTTAAAAATACTTTATATTAAAAAAAGGGGAAGGGTGAGTATAAAAGTAGGTTTTAACAATGGTGAATTGCAGAAACCTTAATCAGCACGCACATTCACTGTTTTATAGTCCACCATCATAGACAAATTTATTCATGTTCAAATTTGTACCAATTTTCTCTGTGTCTCATACACAGGCATATTAATGTTACTGATCAATGAGAAACCAGTTGAAGGTTGTGAAACATAATGCCTTTACTCTGCAATATTGAACCAAGACTGCCTGGAGAAAATAGATGGATTATTTCTACACCAAGCCTAAATAGAGAAATGTGGAGCTCCTTCAGGTTGTCTGTGGCTGCAGTTTTATCAGCTTCACAATGTCACCACAAACCCGTGCTCTAACTCTCTGACCTTTAACAGCTAAAATAGGAATGAAAGTACAGTAAGCATTCTTGGCCTAGGATTTCACCTAGCTTGACAAATACTGTGTACGAAGGGTAGTCTTGTGTCGTAGAATAAGATACAGATATTTTGTAACTGGTGATTTGAAAAAGCTACATTGGTAAAGTGGCAATTATTCTAAAATTCCTGTTTTCTAGGAGCACTAATATAAATTTTGCTATTGCACTTACTCTTTATAACCATATTGATGTGTTAAGCTTAAATTTAAACCCTGCAGTCAGACTATAATTTATGATACCAGTAATTATTTGATTAATCATTGTGCCTTTTCATTATTTGATATTTGAACTTAGTTGGTATCATTTCCCACCAAAACAAATCCAAAATACTGAGAAGATATGTCTATGTATGTGTTAGCAAAGAACAGCAAAGTATAACAGCCAAGAACTTCAGAGGTAAAAGCCCAAATCAAACAAAAATTCAAACCAAACATTAGAAAAAACTCCAAAAACACAGCAAAAAAGTCCCAAGGAATTCAGCATCTATAGTTTCATTATTAATAATCCATATTTTATGAGAAAAAAAGAATTTTATTTTTTTCATTTGTATTCCAGGTCAAGTATTGCAGCATTGAGAAAAGATGTCTTTTCAAGGAAATTGTAATAGTTAATGTAAATTTTTACCTGGTTACACTAAAAAATTGTGCCATAATATCTAGCTTCAAATCTAAATAATATTAAAAAGTCAAACTTTAGTAGTTTGAGATTAGTTAAATATCAAAATTCTCGCATACATGAGAAATATTACCTTGTTTGGTTATTTATTTTAGCGCTCCTAAAATAACTTATTTTTTTGGTTAACCAAAGCGCTAAAAGTAATGTATTTCCCCTTGCTTGAACTAAAGACAAGTATGCAATATTGCTATTGAAACTTAAATGTTTTAAATTTCTGGTGTTGCATAATTTTGATTTCTATATCCCAGTACATAATTGATGTTGTCTTTTGAAACTAATCTAATTGTAGCAGTTAACATTCTTTTCAGGAAAAAATGACCTCTGTTATATGAAATGCTTGTAATCTTCCATCCTGTGTTGATGTTTTTCCAAGATACTTCTTTTATATATTCCCAAGATGGACTTTAAAAATTCAGATTTTATAGACCTTTACAAATTTCTTAATTGAATTTATGCACAAGAGGAATCTGCCAAAGATCTTATATACACATTTCTGTTTTCCTTCTTAGTGAAATGACTTAAATGACTTAGCTTGGTAAAGATAGTATCTTTATTTAGACCAGTTCTAAACCATGTAAGGCCATGGAGGTGAAGAATTGACTGGTCAGTAGAAAGAAAATAAAACCACTAGCAATTTTATGAAGTTTTAAAATTACCTAAGTAAATTGGATAGCTATACAGGAAATGACTGCAGGCTGATACACACAAGGTTTAGTTTTCACTTGCATAAGCATCTCATATGGAACGTGGTAATTAGCTTTGCAGTGCAGTTCTCTATCCTCTGCCCTCTATAGACTGTCTCTTCCTGTTGACTTACCAATATTGATGAGGTAGTTTTCAGGAACTGCAGAAAGCAGTGGTGTTGTCCCACATCCAGGTGAATCAATTGTGTTAAGAGTAAATTCCAAAACCAGCAAATTTTTAGTCTATGACAATGAACTATAAATTTTGTTTATGTCTTTAAGATACCAGGGGAATTTTTAAAAATTTCGTCAAGTGGATAAATTGGTGGCATTAGTGCAGGCAGCCATTTCCTCATTCATTTTGATTGTCCATGAGCTGTAATCCTTTTAGGCTTTTTAGGCCTTTTTCTAAATGCTTTTTGTACACAGACTTGTTTGTTTAAAATTTTGCATAAGAAATAAGAAATCAGAATATAATTTAAGTAATAACATACAGGAAATAATATGCCCAAGTCTTAAAAAATGAAAATGCAAAAGGCTGATGTGGTATTTTAGAATGCCAATTCATAGATGTCACAACACCACTGGACATTCCCCAGGAGTTTTCTAGTTTGGTTCAGACTGTGAATTTTATAGGAGAGTAATCTGGAAAAGTTTAACAGCAGGAAGATATTTTTCTGTGATAGACAATCAAAAATGTATAGTTTTGATTCACAATCCACTGCTCAGAAATGCCCGAACCAGTTCTGAATCCGTGTAACAGTCTCCCCAGCACACTGACACAAACAGACTCCCAGCATCACATTGCTCTCTGTGATGTCCTCAGCTCTATTACAAGTAGTATAAAAAGTCATCACTAAGTTTAATCCCAGACTGCAAGTAAATACCATGATTCTATAGCCATAATTTGACTTAGGACACGTTGACTGTATACTTATCAGCAAATCTTTTCTTAAATTCACAGGGTGGCTTAGAATCTCACATAGATATCATAAAAATCACGATTTTGTGCATCGAATTTTCCCAAAATACTCCAGCCAAATAGCCAGAAGGAACATAGAAAACAACTTGCACTAAGTTTTACTGTTGTTGTTCTGTTGGCTTTGTTGTTGCTGTTGTTATTTATGTGTTACTTTGTTAACATTGGTAAAGCAGCAGAAGTGATACACTCGATTTATAACTGAGCAGCAGCACTATACAAATACCACAAGACTGGATGATTAAATGCATTCTCTTTGTTAGATTGATTTCCCAAAATACTGTGCACAAGCTTCAATGTAATAGCCCCTGTCCATGTATACTTAGTATTTAGAGAGAAATTTTCCATCGTACCCAGTTATCATTAGATATTGAACACAGAGGAAAGTGTGATATTTTCATCAATAGGTATGACAAAAGTTCACATATAAAACATTACAGCTGTAGTAGACTGTCTGCCAAACAATTGTATATAACTGATTCATCACCTTATCCTTTCTTTTTTTTTTTTGTTATGTTTTCTAACAAGCAGTGCTAAGCCTGCAGAAAAGCAAAAGACAGATGTTTGAGCTTGCACTCTAAAAAATCTAATGTCTCAGGTTAATAGCTTCAGCTATGTTTGTGAGAGAAAATTGAAGCCATTCTTTCACTCAGTTTTGATACAGACTGCAAAAGGGAAGGTATTATAGACAATGAACAATCCAGTCCCCCAATGCATTGCCATTTCAACTCAGAATTTCAACGTGACCTTAAATAAAGCCCACTATTCTCCCATTGTAGAAAACTGTAATGATGTTGGTAAGAAGACATCAAAGACAGTTAAGCCTGCTTTGGTAATAATGAAAGGGAAGTATTGATACAACTTTTCAAAAGCCACATTCTTCAACAGACCTGGCTAAGAACTGACAGCAGCTGGAATTTAATCTGTTTCTTCTTTAGTGAAACAATGCTTACAGGATGGGAAGTGTCAAGTGGAAAGCTCTCATTTTCTGAGAACTGCAAGGTTGCTTTGGCAATTCCTGAAATCCCTGTTCCTTTAGCACAACATCAATCATTTCATCTTATTGGAGGTGACACTGTTTCCCAGACAGTAGAGTTTGAACTCTTCTGCCTCATAATAAAAGATCAATTTGTCATTCTTTTAATTATCTCCTCGCTAAGTGACTCTGCTTAGTTAAATATAGAGGCTAAACCTCATTTTAAGTAAAACGTGTTTTTGTGTGTGTGCACATGCATATAAAGTTCCATTCAACCTATCAGGCAAGCAAACAAAAAGCCATTACCAAAAAATCTCTGCAATACATTATATAGAAATTTCTGTACCTCTGACTTAGAACAATTTTAAGCTTTTCTTACATTCAGGCTATTTTGCCTTTGAAATGGCAAGTTGAGCTCAAACTTACTTAACAGGGTTTAAACTCATTCTTCACTTTAACCTAAATTAAACTGTGGCCATGGAAAGAAATTTCTTCCCTCCTCAATGAATCTAGATGCGTCTTTCTTGGTGTTTGATATGGGTGTTTATCTTGCACTGGTTTGAAATATGTTTAGAGTTGGCACACAATTATTTATGTTCCCATTAGTGTTACTGAGAGCTCTTTGTGTAAATCTCACACATGCATATAAAATATTTTTCTGAATGTGCCTTCTTCAGAAAGAAAAGAAACTCTAATGGTTTCAGAGATTCTTAGTCTACCTAAAGGGAATTTATGTTCTACAAAATCCTTTTCCATATTAAAGACACAAAACCCTAGAAATTCAGCTGAATAGTGCAATAAAAAAATTGTTACATTGTTTTGTTTAGAATTATAGCTAAAGGAAAGTGTTCTACCCTTGAGCTCTAGATGCCTTTTTATGTAACGTAAAAAGCAAAATTCTGTTTGTTCTTTGTTTATTGCTTTTATAAGATAACAACCCTAAAGCAAAAGACATAAAATGGCTGTACAAAAAGTTTTCCAGCTTGTTGCCTTAATAAGAGTCACTCATCTCTGTTTAGCATGAGCTGTGTTCCATAACTCTGGCTAATTTCACAGACTCACCAACCGAGTCAGGTTGGAAGGGACAACAGTGGCTCATCAACCTCCCTGATCAGGCAGGGTCATCCCAGAGCAAATTGCACAAGATTGTGTCTGGATGATTCTTGAACATCTCCAGGGAGGGAGATTCCATAACCTCTCTGGGCACTTCGTTCCAGTGCACAATTATATGCACAGTAAAGAAATTCTTCCTCATGTTTAGGTGGAACTGCCTATGCATCAGTTCCTGCCCATATCTTTATACCTGAATCACTATTTAAATATTTATGTTAGTTTAGTGTAATTTAAATAATGTCATGGTTGTTGCAGCTCCATCAACAAATTCTGGAACAAAGCAGAAGAAAAGTGACATGAAAGGAAATTGCATTACTCTTAATTCTTGCCCCACTTGTTTGTCTTTTAATCATTGTAAATAAGTCAGAAAAGTACTGCCCAGAATGGCCTTGAAGCTATTGTTGCTGTTGCTGGAGGGAGCTTCAATCCCATTTGCCGAAAGGGGTAGTCTGTGTATGCAAACCTGAGTTAGTTCAGACACTGCAGCCCTCATTTTTGATCACATTCCCTGACAGGTTGTTGCTGTAGTCAGGTTTAAGGGCCTGCTTTATCAAGAGAGAAACTTTCTTTCTGCATGTTTAATAAACTCTGGAGGAAAGAAATCTGCTTGTTTCATTTTCAGAAGGCCTTTCTGCTGACTCTAAGACCCTCTTCCTACATCCCTTTCCAGACAATGGTTTTCCAATCTAGGGATATCCCTTAGATCTGCTCCATTGTCAGCTCCTTAACTCTTAGCTTGTGTACTGTAATCGTTTCAATTAATTACTAAATAGAAATCATTATAAAATATTTGAAACACATCTCTATAAATTTGCATATTATCCCAGGTGTTCAAGACCATGCTGGATGGAGCTCTGAGCAACCTGGCCTAGTGAAAGGTGTCCTTACCAGTGGCAGGAGGCTTGAACTTAGATGGTATCTAAGGACCCTTCCAATCCAGGTTATTCTATGAAAATTGAAAAAGACGGCAAGAAAAAATTAATGACACCCAACTACATGCCTTATTCTTTAGCGGATGAGTAGCTCCAACTTGTTACATAAACTTTCTATGTTTTTCTCTGCTTACTAGAAAGTCACAGCAGGAATAGTTAATTATGACTGTTTGATAGAACATATTCTGAGAAGAATTTCCTAATCTGGATGGAGTTAAAGCTGGGGTTGAAATCAACTTACTAGTTAAGTGATCCTCCCACCAGTTGACATCCCTGTTAACTACCACTGTTCTCAATATGGGTACAGCCTATTCTTTAATCCTGACCCATAAATTCTCTGTTGGTTTATGAATAGTCTTCTGTTCTTTAAAAAAGGAAGAAAATGTTCCCATCTTAAACACCTCTTATTATTTGTTAATGCTATTTCATTAACAATCAGTGAAAATCATAGGAGAACAACTTTGCATGGTTAGGTGTCTAAAATGAGGAAGAGATCATTTAAGCATGAGGAATTATCATGTTAGATAATTTTATCAGAATTACATGATGAATATTTGTTTATTTTATATGCATTGTCATAAGTAGGCATGTAAGAAACAGATAATAAAATGACTCTTCAGTGAAAAACACCCTGGGTAAGAAGATTTAATATGTTCTATGCCTGTGAGTATCCACCTATATTCTGTGGAAGCCTTACTATCTTGTAGGGAAAATAATTTGTTATGTTGTTTTAGTGTCTTTTTCTTATCTCTATTTTTTCCAACATTAGCACTCACAAAAATTAGCTATACAAGAGGAGAGGAAAAAGATTATTGAATTTCAATACTCAAAAGAGTTATTTGTGTTCATGCAAACATTTTAATTTCTTTTCTATGACTGACCAGAAAATTACTAGTAAAACAATCACAGTTAGGAATTTCAATTCTTGACAAACTGGAATTCAAAACAAGATTTCATACCAAAGAATTAGGTAGTCACAGATTCATCAATGTTGAAAGAGACCTTCAAGATCATCTACTCCTACCACCCACCCAGCAGCACCCTAATCAGTCCTAAACTATATCCTCAAGTGCCAGAAAATGCCTTTTGAACACTTCCAGATAGAGTAATCTCATGACAATTATGAAAGCATCTGATAGCCATAACAACTATACAGTATTTTTTAAAAATCTAGCCAATATTTCAAAATGCAGATAATTTCTAATATAATGGTATAAAAATGACTAATTGCATTGATTTAGGAGTTTCTTCTTTTTTGACAGGAAGTAATAAAAATTACTGAAAAGGAAACAAATTAATTGAAATCATTCTAATAATCTGTTACCAATACACTAGTTTCAACAGCACCATTCCTAGAAATAAACATCCTATACTTTTTGACTTATTTTTTGTTTCTAAATGGAAAAATACATATCTACCTGTCAAATGGGGATATTTTTTTTACAATGACTAAGAAAGAAATAGATTGGAATGATTGAATGCATTTTGTCTTTTCCATACAATAAAGTCTTTCCTTCCTTCTCATCTTGCAAGCCTTTTTTATCTTGTGCATGTTAAAAAAAGAAAAGAAAAAGATTACTGTTAGGATAAATTTGTTTAAATTTAAATTCCCAAGTTCAATTTGAGAGAGATGTTCTATTTAAGCTCATGAGTATATAACTACGTTACTTTCCTTACTAAAGCATTTTTATAACTACAAATAACTAAGTGGTCTGGAAACTGTATGTTGTGTATTTTCTTTCTGTTGAAGTCTTAAGACACTTTTTGTACATGAGTGATTCAAAGTGATAGTTAATATTTAATACATTTTGAGACTGTGTGGCATTCACACACTTAAAGTACTAGCTGATATTTTATTCATTAAACAACTTAGCAAGGAGTATTGAAAAGTGTTAGTGTTTATTGAGTGCTTCAAAGCAGAAAAACTAGTATTACTTGAGGACTTTCTGATATGTTCTATTTCTTAGTAATGTGTAAATATGACTTTTTGATAATTTGTTTGGGTTTATTAGGATTAATGGAAGCACAGGTCCCTTTGTAACATTTCAGCAGTCAAACTCACATTTTGCTCTTTTTTTTACCAGAGATTGCCTTATGGTTATCCTTATGTAAAGATGGAAAAATCTTTTTCATCCTACTTTCAAACCTGACCCTGATAGCCTCTTACCTGATATTATAACTGTAACTTTCAACACCTGATTAAGTTCTCTATCACTTTATTTTAGGAGGTTTAGAATGCTTCCTTTTATTGCCTTGCTCGAAGAGTTTTTCGTCACATACAACATATAAGTTGAAATTTTTGTTCAGTTTTTACATATTGCAGAGAAAGAAAACCCTGTAAAAATGGCTAGACAAGATGTCTGTTCTCAATATCTCAAATTTTTCAAGAAATCCCTGTCTCATGTAACGAATAATCAGAATGAAATAAAATTATTTTATTCTATTTCTAAGAAAATTACTCTTCTAAATAATTATGGAATGGAATTACATTTTTTGGTAAGGTCAGCTCAATAGTTTTTGCGGATGATTTTCACTTTTTATAAAATGATTATAGGAAACATGTACCAGCTGGGTTGTATTCTGATAAGTGGGGGTAGCATAGAGCCAAATCTACCTAAATCCATCTAAATTAACATATTCTGTTATAATGTTAGAGGAAGTTGTGTTGAGTGGAACATAAGGAAGAGGAAAATGTTATTCTGGTTATTTGTCCCATAACAATCCTCACTATGCCTTCAGGAACAGTAAAAAGTTGCCTAACTTTTTGAGGAATTCTTCCTTGAGCTTTTAGATGAACTAGGAGGTAAGACTGGTACATTCTAACCTAAAGTTCTGCCAGCTGTAACCCCTGTGTGTAGATCCTTGAATGAAATCTATAATTGCAACATCTTCATATCAGAAATCACACTACCCCAAGGTATGGAACTTTATTATAATCCTAGCACCTTCCATCTATGCTTTAAACTTCCCAGGAGGAGAGAAGAGATACAGAACACTGAAAGGAAAGGCTGAATGTGATATGCTCCAAAACTATGGAGTATCCAGAGGTACCACAGAGATGATAGAAGTGTTTGTGTGTAAAAATACACTTATATGCACACATCAGTTGAAGTTTAGATTTTCAGAAGGAAAAGGTATCTCGGTGATGGATATCAATGCTTTAAAGAGCATAGCTGACCATCCAAATTTACAAGAATACCTGAACTCAATTTTGAATTTACCAAAAAGACTTACATAGAAGATGGAATAAAAGCTGCAACTCTCTACCTTCTAGTTTAATGGTCACATCTTTAATTTTCTTCTTATCAAATGAAATTACAATTCCTTTAGCTTTTATTTTTAATATAGTATAAAATAAAGACTGATGCCACAAACCTGCCACACACAGTTATATGCCATTCAGTCCAAATAAATTGTACGCATACCTAGGTATCTTTTACACAAATTTATTAGTAAAAGAGCAGAAACAAAGAGGTCTTTCAGAAGTGGCATAAAGCAAATAATCACACTTAACCAAAGCCTTTATCCAATACTATTAAGCTCCAATTACTTCTGTTTTGAATAAGCAGATAGGCCAAAATTTCCCAGATGTTGAAAGATGGAGAAGTTCTACTCAGGGTGTGTATAATATATGTGTCTGCCTCTCGCTATGTATGAACTTATTGCATGTTTTTCCAAATTCTTTTCTGCTATTATAAATAATTTTGTTATTTCTAGCCAAAGGAAAAAGTAAAGGCCAATAATAACAAAGTGCTGAGCTGGTGAAATTAAAAACTAGTCGGTAGGGTTGCTCCTCAGCCTGTTAGAATCTTCGTTCTTAAATTCAGCCAAACATCCTAAATCAATTTTTTCAGATTTCTCAATGGATAATGTTCTTAATTCCTTTTGGATGTACTGATAGATTGCACATTCTTTCTCAGTTGTACCTGATTTGTGTCAACCACCTCTTTGGGTGTTGGTTCTGGTATGTTACTGTTTTGTCCCTTTCAGATAGAAACTGTCAGATAGAAATTGTCATGAATAATTTCCACAGGAGGAAGTTAGAAATTAAGGAGATCATTACAGACATATGTTGATGCTCATATGTCCACTCACTACAGCAAATATATATGCCTTTCTTGCAATATATATCAAGTTGAAGAATAATATTTGTTTCATGAAAATTTTTGTGTTTTGTTTTATATATATATATATATATATATATATATATATATATATATATATAACTTTTATACATTTCAGGAATCAGAACTGAAAAAAATTATAGCTGTTCAGAGAACACATATACCATGCTAGTACAATGATTAGTATTGGGTTTTTGCATCCCAGTTCCGCACAAGAAAGGCAAAATAAAAAATTTAAAATGCTCATATCCAGTATTCAGTGGATGACTATCTGAAAAAAATCAGTGATGACTATCTGACACATTCTAGGATCCAGAAATGCTTGTGTTCATGTTGCCTTAGACTAAAGACTTCTAAAACTGACATCCAATATCTGCCTTTCATAAGTGATTTTGAATTTTCCTTTTTTTGTTAGCTAAACATAAGGATTAAAAAAAGTTTTCCTCATGATTTGGCACCTTTCTGGGAGAATTTCTTTCCCATGAAAAACCATGAAAACATTCAGAAGTGATTTCTAAGTACAGCATGAAGCCATCAAGCCTTTCTGATTTTTACTTTTCCCTAAACTGTTGCTGTGGCTCCAATGTTCACCACCGTGTTTTGACACTAGATTGTTCTAGGATACGTCACTGAAACAATTACACATTTGTTCCTGATATTTAGAGTGCTTCTTTAATAATTCCTGTATACAAAGTAGGAATCCAGGGAAGATGACATATGAGGAAAGACAGTTTAATATCTAGTTCTATAGTAAGTATGGATTTAATAAAGAAATGGCAGTCACTGGAGTAGAAAACCATTCAATTGTAAACCAAGAATCAGACACTTGAATAAGTAAATAATGTGTATTTTAGCTTAAGTAAAGAAGGAATGCAGGAGAATAATAAAAATAGCTAAAAGTAGTAAAAGTAGGAATACTACTTAATACCTATTTACCTTCAAAGCAGATCAAAGCAGCCAGTAGGTACTCATGTGGAAGTGTAATTAGAAAAGAAAGCCAGAAATGGAAATTGTTATGATCACATTTCTACCTGTATCTTCCTCCTTTGTCCATATATATCAACTCAAAATGCAGAAGCAGCAATTTACATGTGGTTCATGTGGCTTAGGTGCACCAAAGTGATCTAATGCTGGCTTTGACATATTTTGAGTATATCCAGATTAGGATCTCATGAACTCATCCTGCATGGAGGTTTTTATGTGAAGCTGTAGTGATTTGACCTTGGTTGGATGCCAGATACCCACCAAAGCTTCTCTGTCACTCCCATTCACAATTGGATAGGGGAGAGAAGGTATAATGAAGGGTTCATGGGTTGAGATAAGACAGAGAGAGATCACTCATCACTTACCAATACAGGCAAAACAGGCTCAACTTAAGAGATATGAAAGTAATTGATTACAAACAAAATCAGAGCAGGATAATGAGAAGTAATGAAAATGAACCCCTTAAAAACAATTTTTTCACATTCCTTCTTTCTTCCCATCTCTACTTCCTACCCTTCAGTGGAGCAAGGAGATAGGGAATGGGGATTATGGTCAGTTCATCACACGTTCCTGCCATTGCTCAGGGAGGGGAATCCCTACCCTGCTTCAGGGATGCAGCTCTCTATGGTCTGCTTCAGTATTAGTCCATCCATGTGCAACAGTTTTCCAGTAATTGCTGAAAACTGAGTCACTCTTCTAGAGGGCACGGTCCTCTACACACAGCTTGCTCTAGCATGGGTCCTCCACAATGTTACAGGCCCTAAGAGGAAATGTGCTCTAGTGTGGGCTTCTCTCTCCATGGGTCTGCAGGTCCCTGCATGGATCCTGTTCCAGCACGGGATCCAGTGGGTTCACAGCCTCCTCTCAGGCATCCACCTGCTCTTGTGTGGGCCTCTTCCATAGATGGATTTCTGCATTCCCTTGGATCTCCATGGGCTGGAGGGTGACAGCCTTCTTGACCATGTTCTTCACCATGGTCTGCAGGGCAATCTCAGCTCTGGTGCCTGGAGCATCTCCTTCACCACCTTCTCCACTGACCTTGATGTCTGCAGAGTTGCTCCTCTCATGTGTTCTCACCCTGCTTCTCTGTGGCTGCAATTACATCTGCAGAACAACATTTTTTGCTTCTTAAATTTGCAATCACAGAGGTATTAACACCATGTTTGATTGGCCCAGCTTTGGCAGAGGCCCATTTGTTCTGGAGTCAGGTGGCATTGTCTCTACTGTAGGAAGCTTCTGGAATCTTCTCACCAAAGCCACCCCCTGTAGCCCTCCTGCTGAAAAAAGCTGGCCATGCAAAGCCAATACAGAAGGGAATCTTTGCCAAGTTGGATACAGTTCAGGATCTTTCTGTATGACAATACGTGCCCCCAGCATAGAAAATCAACCTAATATCAGGATTCATGCATTCAGATAACCTTAAAAGACTTGTTTATGCTTACCTTGGCCATAAGCCATAGTTACCTATACCTCAACCTTGCCTACACATAGAAATTTAAAAAAAAAGACATTTCAGATTTCAAAAATTTTTGGACATGTAATTTCTCTTCATGGGCTACAGGTCTGATTTAGTAGAATTTTAGTAGAAAATCCTTTATCAAGTTCTTAGTGCAGTTCACTGTCACTGTTCAAGTCCTAGTCAAGTTGGAACATAAATACAAATCTTCTCTTTGTATTTATGTTCCAACTTGACTAGGACTTTGTATCTTCTCTTTGAGACTTCTTGCCCCTATCATGTAGGGTCTGTGTCCTTACCTTCTTTTTCTGATAGAAGTCTTTTTTTCTGATTTCTTCCTCAGTCAGAATAGTGCAGTACTTTTCCCTTTTAAACATCAGTACAGGTAGCATCCAGAGTGAGAAGTGGAAAGAGTAGTTTGGCAAAAGGAACATTAAGAGTGAAGTCAGGGAAGATCTTCAATGTGCACTGCCTTGGATTGCTTAATGTGCACTATCTTGCTATTTACTGATACCGTATGTAAAAATCTGCACATTTTCAAATTGTCTTGCTTCATGGACATATTTTCTTAACAATAACATGTTTAATAGTTTACAAGTTTCCCCAATTTTTTTTTCATGTTCTTGAAAACTGACATAAACCAATTTTGCTACATTGCAGAGACTTCAACAGCTAGTACCTATGACTGGGCATTGATTTACAAACATATTTCTTCCATCTTCTTCAGGCATATAAATTTGTGTATGACTTTTGGCTTTGATAGTATCTTATTTATAACATATATTTTCACACCTAATATCCAAATTTGAGGGACAGTGCAATGCAATGTATCGGTGTCTATCTCTCATAATTTGATTTGTCTCAAATAGTCAGTTCAGAGCTAAACTTTCTACTGCTATAATTCCTTCTACTACCTAAATATTAAAACAAACATGGTAATTTGTATGGTTTTTCTGCTGGATCAGATGCCAGACTGCTTCAGATAATCCCAGCAGCTAACATTTTTATCCCTAGCACTGAAAAAGCTGAGAAAAAGCTCATACAAAATTTTTAGGTTTTTATAATGGATTTCTAAAGCTTACACTTACTATAGAGATGATATGGGTTAGACACCAGCAGTAAATGGAGTAAAGTCCTGACAGAACAGATGCATCAGCTTTTCCATAGTGATAGCACTATTGGTGCAGCACGTGACAACATTAAAATGAAAGACATACCTATGTAAACTAGTAAATTTCTATCTTCTTTTCCTAAAATTATTAAGATGGGAACATCCTATGACTTTTTTTCTAACAGAAATGTTTCTTGTTTGTGTAAAACAGTCATCCTTAAATGAATATTCAAATATTCGCCAGACATGACACATCATCTTCACTGTTCTCATAAGACTGAGTGTGACCGAATGATCAATTATCGACAGCAAAATGTTCTCATGTGCATTCAAGCCACTTGAAGTAGATATAATATCACTGGATACAGTATCACTGGATACAAGATCTCTAGAAGTCCAAAGATTTTTTTGCAAGTTTGAACACCTAGAAACTCAATCTAGTTTAGGTAGCTGCTTTGCCTGTCAGTTTAGTAAAAAATCTCAAGAACTCTACTAAGTTCTTATGAGAATTTGTCAATATTCTTTTAATTACATATATATCTATATCTATATCTATATCTATATCTATATCTATATCTATATCTATATCTATATTATGAAAATAGATATGCAGTTTTGAAGGTTTCAAACATTTCAGGGGAATGGGGAATGCATGATTTGAAGAGCCAAATACTTTCCATAAGGATGCATAGCAAAGATTGCCCACACTACTGGGAAGAATGATTCAGAGTCAGCTCACAGTCATAGTTCTGAATCATACCTTGGAAGTCCATAAAATCCTAAGTTCAAAAATCCTAGAAGAGTCAGTAAGAAGAGAAGAAAAAAAAGTATCCAAAGAGGAAAAAAAACTACCAAAACCAAACAAAAAACTTTTCATATAGAAAAATAGGTATAAAGTGAGAGTTTTTACCTATATACATCCTGTTCCATGTTTAGTTCCCTTTTTTTTTTGTTTTCTATAATTCTTTGTATTTTTTTCTCCTAACCCACCCTGTCTCTTCTGTCAGCAAGCATTTACTCTAATCTCTTGCATTAAAACATGACCCCCATTCTTTCTGAGGGCTTCCTTGCTTTTTCTGCCTTCTTTTGACTTTCCTTTTCTGTTTCCTTTTCCTTCTTTCTCTGCTTAATCTCTAGCCAACCACCTTACAAGCCACCCAACTGTGTATATTCCTCACTTTGAATTCACTGTAGCTGGAATACTTCCCAGAAGCTGTGGGTGTATAGATGTGTTTATAGAAAGGAAAGGAGTGAATGAGCTTGGTATGTTTTAGAAGAAATGCCAATTCTTTTTCCATTATTTTAGTGTCCTGTATCAGAAACAATAAGAATCAGCTTTCTTTAACAAATGGGAAGCCATAGGGTTACTGAGATCTCCAGCATGAAAATAAAGTGTGTAACTGATCTTTCTTTCACTTTTAGCTAATAATTACTTTGCACACCACAGAAGCTTGCGATCAACTTACCGTGCAATGAGATTATTCATAACTTCTTGCTTGCCTGTTTGTTGCCTGAAACATGTTCATTCACATCTATCAATTTATGTTTTAAAATAGTGATCTCAAAAAGAAAAATAAAAATTGGCATGTGGGTGTTTAAAAAGAAAACATCTGTGGATTTTGCCTACCACCCAACTGTTCAATAGTAAAATACCTCCTTAAAACTTTGCTTTGCTCAAACCTGAACTTCAATTGTTTCTCACATTTGGTCGGACCATGGAAGTAACAATAAAACTAGGGAAGGGGGACTGTCTGCTTTCTGTGACATGATCTAGGGAATAAGGCCAGCCATCAAATACCCTCATTTATCCAAATATTGGAGACATTTGCAATTCTCCTAGTAAATTATGATAAAGTAGATGCTGACAGAGCAACATGGGAAGGGATCTCCTATCGTTTAGAGGATATTTTAAGTGTTGTATGAAATTCAATCAGCAATTCCAGTTCCATAGTGAATTCCATTTTCAAATAATAATTTTATTTCTTAAAATGGCCCCTTTCATTGATGCCAGTAGCTGGAAAGCAATTAATTCTAAGATAAAAACAGTTTTTGAGGATTTTGCATTTACTGGAAAAACTAAAAATCTCAAAATGCTACCTGCAATTCAGGCATTAAGTTGTGTGCACTTCTGCATGCGTATGTTTGGTTTTCCTTTGCTACTCTTTCCATGTTAATGTGTGTAATTTGTTTACATTTTTTAATTTGAAAATCATTGCAATTTAAGATCCCCGTAAGAGATAGCAACAGATTTCAAACATTTGTAGCAAGCTTTTTTCCATAAGCATTACATAGTTGCAAAGAAATAGCAGGTGTAATATGAATTATGTGAGATAAATCTAAACTCATGAAAAGAAGCAACATGATCTCAGAAATATTATTTTCTCTAAGTAAATTAAATTGTTGTTAAACAATCTTGGCTTTTAACACAGTAATACTTTCCATTTATTTCCCTTGAAAAACCTTTATTACCATTATTACCCTTGAAAAACTAGTCTAGGAGCAAGGCTGTTCAAAGTGATTCATATTTAACCCCATGAAATCACCATCTAAGAGACACAGTCAAAAAAAAAAAAAAAATTACCTGAAAAATATTGAACTGACTGTAAACCACATAATTTTCTATTTTCCCAGTGTATACATATAAGTAATTTACGCATTCATTCACTGAAATAGGTGTTTAATTGCAATACTTCCTTAATTATTGTTACATACGCACATATTTAGAGGGAAAAGGCAATGAATTTCTATAACAAGAGTTTTGAAAAGACTGGTAGCTTTTTGCCTGTTTGCTTGTTTTCCAGATGAATTCAAATTCAGTTTCAGCTGAACCTGAATCCATTCACTATCAAGCTGACTTCATCTCCACCATTTTTAAAAGCTTCACACTGACAGAAGGAAATATATTTGTGATATTGTTAGAAGCTGAGTTTGTATCAAAAAGGTTTCTGTAACTAGCACTTACAATGAGAAAATTAGATTCATTCATTTATATCATTTGATATGAGAAAGTGGTGATAACAGAGAGCAAATATCACAAGTCATATATTTTGAACCTGCTCTGCTATCATGAGACTGAAGCTCAAATAAGGGCACAGCCATGTAAGGGTTTGGAGTTTATCTAAAATATTAAAACAATAGTATTTACTAGATAAGCGCATCACAAATCACAGGCTGAGTAAAAAAAAAACACAAGCAAACAAAAAAAAACAGTGTAAAAGGAAATCACACAGCCAATTAAAACCAGGAAAACAAAGGAATTAATGTAAATGTAAGGACTTAATGTAAACATGATAATTAATTAATTAAATTAGAAGATAGGTACCAGGAATAACCAATGTTAACATTTTCATAAACATATTTTATGCAGTAGGACTAGAAATGGATGTTTATGGCAAAAGTTTTATATTATTATTTACAAAGCATATTACAAATTTCTAAAATTTGTTTGTTTCACTTACATTACATAATTCAAGCTTACCTCCTTCATATTGAATCTTTGGAGTGAGAAAACCTGAAAATGCCAATTCAACACTCCCTAGAATTGCTGGCATGGACAAGATAAATAGAGCCAATTGGTACAGCTTGTGCCTTGGTATTTTTGAATCTTTCAGTGCTTCAGTATAGTTTTTATCTCTCCTCAACAGCAGTCCTTGCAAATGAATATATAAATAGTCCATTTTTCTTTGGCTGGCTGTCAGAAAAAGATGAGTACTATTTTGAACAAGTTTTTTGAGCTGGGAAAATTTTAAATCAGTTTGTTTTCTGTATCAGTAAGAATCAGAATAATTTTGCTCTGTACTGTGTCACGGTTGACCGTTTTCCATTTGACATTTCACGTTGACAACTTCTCTTCAGTTTGTAAATTTCTGAGAACAGCAGCTAAAGCAAATATCTTGCAGGCTTGCCTTCTAAATGATTTTCAATAATTTTCCACACTTTCCACTCAAATCCTGTTGACCCTGATGCTGATTTTGTGTTTTCCAGATGACAGTTCAGCCTGTTTGAAGATCTCTGTAGAAGATCTCTGATACTAAAGCATTTTGAAATTGCTGATTTGTCAGACTGCACAGCAGCTGTTGGTTCCTGTCAGCTGCCAGAACCTGTATCACTTTATGTTCACTCACCTGAAGATTTTGCCATGGTCTTGGCAAGAATCCTACAGTTCTAAACCTTTTTCCAACAGGCTGTAAATTTAATGCAATCTACTAGATCATAGTTTCCTACTATTTATTTCTATGTAGCTCTTGAGCATACCTAATGTTTTTACCACAAAGCAAGCAATTGTCCCTCATTTCTTCATGTTATTGGTTACCAGCTTCAAAGATATCAAGAAGAACTGAACTGAATTCAGAAGGAACATCTTCTGTCCCTTTCAATTTTTTCATCATGCCATTTTCTTTTCTATTTTACAGGTCTCTCTGGATTTTCCCTTTCTTTCTGTGGCAAATAAGATGGTCCTTTGCTGACCTTTAGCCTCAGAAAGCTTGTTTTACAGAATTCAGCTGAATGTGATGAATATCATCTTATAAAGTTCAACAAATGTTCCAAACACATAGACATATGTTATTCCCATTGCAATAGTCTTCAGAATAATTTACCATAAGCAATGAAGTAGGTATTTATTTTGAGTATCAATGTATAAGGTGGTCACAGATTTTGCCCTTGAAAAATGATCCTGTTTCTTCAGAATCCATCCCATATCACACCGTGTATGTCAGCTGCAGTTTTAGCTACATGCAGCAAAATTCAGATACTGATTCAGACAGGTTTGTGTATCTGTAGTGTTGGCTTCTCCATATCAAACAGGGCTTGATCCAATTGCCCACATTTCCAAAACTAACTCAGCTACCCTGCTGTGTCCTGGCCTTTAACTGTTGTTCGAGGAAGTTTCCTATAAAAATCACAGATAACACTATGATCCAGTGCTTAAAAATTCTGGAAGCAAAACTTCAGGACATGTTACCAATATGTCTGACAGAAAGAAAAAGAAGAAGTAAGAATAATGGATGCCGTATAACTGGGCAATTAAATTGCATTATAGCGCCAGAACTTTTTGGAATTAAAAGTTCAATTTTTTAAGTTGGTTTTGTTTGGGGTTTTCTGTTTGCTTTATGAGAGCTCTTATTATATGTTTTTAATGTCATAATGAAACAGTTCTCAAAAACTAGAACAGACTGGACAGACTCAAATTAGCCTCCTATCATTCTTATCTCAGAAAAATAGAGGACATAGATTTTTTAAATGCATTCTAGTGTTATTGTTAAAAAAAAATGTACACTCAGCCTCATGGACAATGACCAGCCTATACAAAAAGAGCTTAAGAACAGATTAAACTATGCATATGTGTCCAACTTCTGTGTCTAGTTCAAGGAATCCTACGGCTTGAGTGTGGTGCTCAAAGCCCTTTCTGCTTATCCCCGAATCCCACGTTTCACACTTCTAGAAAGCATAACCCTGCCCATGCATGCCCAATCATTTCCTGTGCTCTGCAGACCATATCAGGTCCTGCCAGAATCAACCTCCTAATTCTCTGGTTTTCCCAGGTTGCCTGAGTACAAGCAAGAGGAAAAAGAGACTTGAAAATGTACAGAAACTAACCATGAAATGCTTTAAAGAGCAAAAATAACATTTTGAATGATGCACAACAGTTTTTGTAGGACATATGTCAGATGGTTTCTTTGTGAAGTTCCTTCCTTTGTAGACAGACATTACCAGCATTATAAAACATGTAAATCTTCTCCAAGTCCTCAGAATACAGTTAAACAAATGTAGGTGCTGCCTCTTCCCCATGCCAGACCTTTGTGTGGGAAGGAATTCCACCATGGAGAGGAAACTACTGACTGATGTTTACTTACAGCCTCATGCTGCGCTGGGTTAACAGAGTGACATCTTTGTAATCTGAATGGGAGCTGACAAACAACAAATGACTGACTGGGAAATTTTTTAATCTTAAAATCATGGTGAGGTGGCAACAAAGACATTCAATAATAGAAACCCAACTGACAGTGAACACCAAAAATATATTTATTTAAGATTGAAGATAAGATTAAAACAAATGTCAGGCAAAACTGCACAAGCAAGAAAGATTTTTAATAATTCCACTTCTTTACAATTGCAGTCAACTATATTTGATCATTATTTATGATGTTTCTTCAGATCATTTTGTTGTTATCCACCCTGTAACCCCTTTAAATAAAAATAAACAATATTTACCTTAACATGTGTCTTAACATCCAGATTTCACAGGAACGCACCTGCAGCTTTCCAGGAACCTCAAGCCACAGACCAAATGTAATTCATTTATATTGTTTTCCAATACACAGTATTCCCTTCTTTTTCTATTCTTCATCCACTAGAAATTATTTCAAGCTTCATTAAAGGCAAATATTAGCCTTTATTATTTAATTTATTAAATTATTGAAATTTTGTTATATTTCTTGATAGCTGTCCCAGTGCAACCTGCCTGTTTTATTTCCTACTTCATATTTTTTCCCATTTATCTCTACACCTCCATAGAGGTATGCAGACCAGATAATATTTTACCAATGACTTGAAATTTCAAGTCTTAAAATACTTGCTTTGAAACTATTTAACTGCAATGTAACTTGTTTCAGGAAAAAAAACCACCAAAAACAATGGTGAATTTTCCTGTTAAGCTCTCATATTGTAATTATGGCATTAATGTGGCCATTCATGAAGTGGAGGTGTCAGACAGAGCCTGTGTTTTTGAATTTTATTTATGAAACACATTTTGTATTTGGCTTGCTTTGGAAGAGTAATAAGTACATGTTCACTGCAGATTTATGATTTTGAATTTTTTGAAGGAAAAAGAAACCAGACAGGGACAGTGTCAACACTCATGGCTCAAATAACAAAAAATGGGATTTCTCAATGTAAATGGATGACTTACTGACTTTTCTCAGAACAGATTTTGCAACAATTTGTTTTCACGTATTTTTTTTCCCATTCCAAGAAAATATCTTAGTTCTTTAGATATTCCCCCCACAATTGTTTCCCATACATAATATGTAACATTTTACTAGATTTCAGATCTATACATTTGAATTTGGCTTTCCTCTTGTGCTTGATCCATAAAATACATTTGATTTTTTGGAAGAGACACTATCTTTTAAATAAAGGGGAGGGTCACACAAAATATAGTTGTCTGGAAGAAATCAAAGCTACTTATTCAAGCACAGACATTTTTCCCAAGGAAAATTAATAACTTTACTAGTCAACAGAAGTATTTTTTTGTTTTGTTTTTAGCTTTTATGCAGACTAAAATTTCCTATAGATCCTTTAAAAGTCCAGAAAGATGTAGTACTTCAAATATTTTTATAACAAGTTTCCTATCCATTTTGAAATGAAATATGGTTAAAATAGGGTTTCATGGAACCATGGTGATTCCATGTCTTTTCCAAAGTACTATTTAAGAGTATGAGGAGAAGCAGAGATTCAGGAGGCAATGCTAAGGAGCTCTGAGTCATGTTTCAACTCCACAGTAGGCTAGAATAGCCTAATTGCCTCAAGTTCAGGCCAACAAGATCTGAACATCTACAACCTACTGTAAATTCAAATTCTACTAATTTCTAAGTCTCAGTCCTCTCTCACTCTCTCTAGACATTTTCAGACATCTCTGTTGAGAAGAACTGGACATGAATAAACCCTTTTCACTCTACTTTTCTAAAGATTTATGTGCTTTGACTGTGTTGTGGTTTTGGGTGACAAATCTGAACTAAAGTCCACTAAATTAGTTTAGTGACAAGAACACAGAATTAGGAGTTTCATGGGATAGGTTATCTATAAGCAGAAGTCAGCGTATGGAAAATGGTATCCACTGTTGATTTATTTCCTTCTTGCTTCTAAAGGGATTGAGATGTGTCTTTAAATTGAAATCTACCGCCAGCCTTAGCTCAAACCAACAAATCTGTAACCAGACAAATGATGGTCAGTACCTCCTGCTTTGACCCAATAGTCTTTCACCATTTTCATATTTAGAAATAAAATCATTAAAAGAGAATTTAAGCTTCAGTATATCAAAATATTGATTGTAGATGAAGTAGCCCTGGAGAACAAGTTACCACTTAGTAGAGTTGCTGAATTTTTGTTGAAAGAATTTTGAACCCAAGCCCACATCTTTAACAAAATTAAGAAATCTTGAAAATAGTTAAATTTAAACAAAGATTTACTTACATCAATGGGTAAAAATCATTACTGAGATTGTGTGTATGAACAATCTGATTTGACTCAGGCTTCAGAAAACTGGTACAGGTATTATGAAACAGTTTAAATAACTTATACAGTGCTTGTTTACCTCTTATCAACAAAATATCAATCAAAATTACTTGCAGATGGATTTATCTACAGGTTATTATAGATTTTTTAAAACCAGAATAGATTACAAGATTGGTACTAATTTTATTTTCTCATTTGTAGCACTGAGATCCTGATACATATTTTATAATAAAAATGAGGCATGCTGATGGAAAGTATGATATAAATGTATATTGTGGTTCAGTTGATGAGCTGTATAAATTATTTACTCAGAAAAATATAATACTGGAAATTAATATTATTATATATAAACCACATACCATAATGCAGGAAAAAACTTCTCAGGCCAGTTATTGAGAGATCTGAAATTTGGTCTGGTAACACAGCCCTTTGGGAAGAAGACACTTCAAAATTGAAGCAACCCTCTCAGCCCTTATAAGTAAACTTAAAAGCACATATAAAAGCTAATATTGAAAATTTGCATAAGTTCACCAAAAAGCCTGAAAAATCCAGAGGTATGAGAACAAAACATGTGAGCATTCACTTTCTATTTAGCATCTATCAATCTGTGGTTATGTGTTGGTAACACTCAGAAGATGACATCTAAAAAGTAGTGCATGAACATTATTTCTTTAAATTTACTATGAAATCATTGTTTGATTAGTAGCATTATGTATTCCAACTGAATTCTAACATAAAATTTCTATTTATTGACCTAATTCTGCCTGTGAAGGTTTATTTTGCTTTATATTTGGAAGAGACACAGTGATAATTTCTGTATTTAATATTTTCAATTACTTGAATTGTGTAAGTCTGGTTATCAGGACAAAAAAAAAAAGAGAGAAGGTGAAGTGTGAAAAATTGCCATCTTTCACAGCTTTAAAATGTTGGCTCTGTTGTCTGGCATAATTAAGTCAACAGTCTGCTGGTCTGCTTCCAGGCACTTTGACAACTGTTCTCTCACTGCCATCAGTAAATTAATAGGACTGTGCTTTTCCCAAGGGGCACTGTATGTAGAATGAGAATTCTCTTGTCCTTTGGTCTGCTGCTGGTGAAGTGGTGATGGGCAGCAGTGCTCAGTGGGTAGGAGCTGTCAGGTCGTTTGCTCTATTATAGTTGGACCATTCACACTATTACAGTTAGATGTGATAACGCTTACACCCGTTATCATCAGAGGTTTATTGTGTCCCAACTGTTAGCATGGTCTCCAAGGTAATAGACCACAGCTGTGAAGTGAATTCTTTTGTCACAGAGCAAGAAGAGCAAAGAGTCCTTTCAGGCATTTGCAAGTTGGGAGTGTTAGAGCTGCTTAGTATTCACTAGGGTTCTATACAGGCTCCTAAGTTTTGATAAAATTGTATATTTCAGTTTTGTCACATACAGGTTTTCATCCCTGGAAGTTTGAGGGTTTCTTTGGGTTTGTTTGTTTGTGGTTTATTTTTTTTTTTCTTTGTTTGGTTGGAGGTGTTTTTGTTGAGGTTTTTTTGTGATTTTTTTTGTGTGTATTTTTTGTGTGGTTTTTTGGGGTTTTTTTTGTTTGTATTTTGGTGGTTTTTTTGTTTGTTTGTTTTTGGGGTTTTTTGTTTGTTTGGGTTTGTTTTTTGTGATTTATTTGTTGTTTGGTTTTAGAAGGGGTTTTGGTTTTGGGGTGATTTTCTGTTGGTTGGTTGGTTCATTGGTTTTCTTTGTTTTGTTGGAGAATTTATTTTTTTTTTTTCCTCAGCTTTAAGCTTACATTAATCCAAGTACTACCAGCTCTCACCTGATTTTATTGAACTCAGTCATACAAGCACTTGTTGTAGTGTGTTGTTAAGTTTATTGTATTTCTCCCCCA
>JAHXMQ010012338.1:90923662-91141021 GCA_020466415.1 Ammodramus savannarum pratensis | reverse complement strand
CGGAACTCTGACCCTCGTGGCCACATACACATCGCCGCAAGCACTAACTTTTGACTGATCAATTCACTGGAAAACTACAGAACAGTATAAATTTAGAGGCGTTTTTGCAAATGTGTGGACACTTGAGTGCCACAGGAATACTTAAGTCCAGGCTTTACCCTGCACTAGGAGAATAACCTTCTTTAACTAATGTGGTTGGGGTCAAGATTAGTACTTTTGTTGTCCAAGGTTTTATTACATTGAAGTAAACATATCCTTAGTAGAGATGAATCAAGTAGAAGATGAATACTACCTACCTAGAAAGAAATTGGGCGGAAAAATTGCAGGGAGTACAGATTGTACTGGAAGTGGTGTCACTGAACTCGATAAAAGCCTTTGCTCAGCTGCATCTGGCTAAACAAAAGACATTCAACAGTCTTGTAGTTAGAGCAAACAAACACTGAAAATTGATTTGAAAGTCTCACAAAACTCTTGATCCATGCAGGAGTCTTTATTATTTAAGAAGAAACCATTTATTAGGTGAAAGTATGGCAAATTTTTGTTGCAAGTTTCATTTTAAAAATGGGTACTTTAACAACTAACGATGGAGTAATTGGGAGCTAATTGCTTTCTTTACAGTGGCAATCAGGTCAGAGCTAGGGATGTGAGAGAAATAGCAAAAGTCAAGGCAAAGAAAAAAAAGAAAAAGAATTATTAATTTTCTAAATGTCACAGCAGTGAATGTTATCAATGTTGGCTAGTCTTTATTGTTTGTGTGTGCAAGACTTTATTCACCACCTGGAATAACACTAATAACTTACAATTCAGTACAGTTCAGTAGTAAGATTCATTTTGTTCCAACATTGTATAACAAAGAAAGCAGAAGAAAAAGGAACAGAATTATGCCACTTAGAGAAGCATAGTTTCAAATTATGCACAATTTCTTTTAGTAATCTTTTGGTTATTTGCTACTGATTACTCCCCAATAATAATACTTGCTAAAAAAATCAATCCTTGAAAAATGCTATATATTTCCCAAAGCATATTTTGATATAGATGTCTAACTAAACGAGAAAAATAAAATCAAAATCACAAAGCATATTAATTGGTCAAATTGTCACACTTAGGATTTCATTTAATGGTTTTTCCCTGTCACATGCAAGTGTGATATTGTGCCATGACAGCCAGTGGATTCAAGTCTTTAAAATATTCATTCATTTTTATTAATTTTTGAGCTGCATTTAAAATAATTACTGCCTTTATGGTTCTTGCTATTTATTAATTTTTAGAGGAATTTTTAATATATTGAAATTAACTTTTGCCTAGAGATAAAAGGGCAAGCGTGATCATAGACATGAGCACTCACTCCCACACATTTCCATTTATTGTTACCATTGATTTCTCTGGGCATTTTTCACTAGCTCTGCTCTACCTTAAAATGCCATTTTAAAACTAGAAAATAGGGCTATTTCAGTAAACAGTTTGGCAAACAAATTTACAATTTTAGCTGGAAATGTGCCCTAGCTTTATGCAACACTTCATCTCTTCTTCTTAGTAGAAGTATACTGACATGCCATTCTTCTAGCTATGCTTCTCTGTTGAGGTTGACTGAAACACTTGTTTCTCATGAGATTTCTCTAAAGGTGTATTAATGCTGGCAAAAAGACATTTGCTTTTTCCTTCAAAACACAATGTAGACCCAAAGACCAATAATAAAAACAATGATGCTTATGAAATGGCAAGTTTAGAATGACTCAATTAATTGTGTCTTAATTTCACTTGTGAGAAAACAGAGCCAAATTTGAACGAGGCTCAAAAAGCCTAAGGTGTGGACTACTAAACTCTAGTAGTCATTTTGAACACTTTGAAGTTTGTTTTCTGTTGTTTATTTTTTCTAGTTGTGTGCACTTTAAGACTGAAAGAAAGAAGGTCTTATTATTCTATTCTATTCTATTCTATTCTATTCTATTCTATTCTATTCTATTCTATTCTATTCTATTCTATTCTATTCTTATTATAGGAAGGTCATCTACTACTACCTATATTGTTGGAAATGTTAGCTGATCCCTGGTATTCCTTTGGGATACCAGATTTGAAACTTGACCATTCTTTTGGATAATCAGAAACAGGGTTTTTGACATATGAGGGAAGGTCTGAGAGAGCAAAACACAGGGAAGGTTCACTGCTCTGCTGTAAATGACACTGATTTGGTTGGACAAAAAAAAAAACAACAAACAAACAAAAAAAAAACAAACAAGGTAGACTAATGTAGATGTTACAGATTGTTATTACAAAAAGAAAAAAAAAAAAGAAAATACATATAAAAAAAGAAAATATATACAAATGGATTGAATTATAGAGTAAAATAACAACTACAGAGGACCCCAAATCCAGAAGGTACTCACTATTTTTCTAGTCCAACCAGTCCCCAAAAATTTACGCCCATTTGTGACTGGAGTAGGTTAGGTGCACATCCCAAACCTCTCCATGGTGAAAAGGGAACACAGTAAGTAGGGCTGATCAGGTGGATTGGTACCTACACTGATGCTCCATCTACAGCAAACCCCACATTCACATACAGTAAAGTAGAACCCACAGCCCTGCCTGTACCAGGTGGGCAGATCCAAAGGTGCAAGGGTGAAACAATAAAGTTTGCTCAGCACTGGGAACTGTGAGCTGTAAATAAGGATTGATGGCCTTGGTTATCAGTCAAATGAGTTCCAAAACAGAGCAACAATTGTTCCCGTTTAAACACACTTTTAAATACTTAGGTACTTTTGGAAGTACTTACCCGTGTTAAAGACACATGGTTAATTTAAATTCAAAGACCAAAATGTCCTGGTCATTGCCCTATAAATCTGAAGTTATGTGAGAATTGAGAGGTTGTGGGGAAGATCTACATTCTTCCTTAAAACTATCCCCATCTTCATGGATGAGATCTCCCAGAATCACTCTGGGATAACCATTACACATTTCTAGAAGGATGTGTATCTCAAATATTTGGGTACACCTGGGATGTTCTCAGATTTACCCCTCCAAGTGCATACATGCATATAAGATTTCAGTTAGATGAAAGGTGAAGAATCATCAGACTAGGGTAGAAGTGGAAACAGATACTGTTTTCAAATGGTCAAATTTTGTGTCGCCATTTTTTTTTAATTTTCAAATGCAGCATACAGAAGTTTGAATACAGATGTGTACCTTCAAATATCATATAGACTACTAGGAACTCATTAAATGAAAATGAAAATTAATGGTCCTTGTTCCAAAGCGCTAATGAGCTATATATGTCAATATCATTTGGCTAGATTGTCATTAAGTAGGAAATAACTTTAAGCAAGATACTGCACCAACTGGAAGTGAGTTGTTTGAGGTAACAGCCTACCATAAGGACAGTAAAAGAGAAAATTCTCATTTCAAACAACCACATATTCTGGAGTAAGAGAGGAATGAATTTATGCCCATGTTTTGCATGGGTTTTTATCTTGCTGCCTGTTTTTGTTTAATAGTATATTAAGTTGTAGATTTTTTAATAACTTCCTTAAATGGAACAAGCTAATACCATGTGTTTTAGATTTACAGTGGTTAAAGATTTTACTAAAAGTCCATCATATTACTATCCTTTTTCTGAAATGCATATTGAAATTTCTCTTTCTGTCCAAAAATATCAGATATGTGTTTGTCTTTTCTTAGTATCCTTAGAAATTTCAAAGGTTACAGTACACCTTTAGACATGGCCTTTGCAAACATATTAATGAGTCTTAATAGAAAACGAATTGAAATGATAGAGCTTTTAGCAAAGTATCAAGTCACCTTTGGAAATTCTTTCTGTTCAGTCAGCACTAATTCTGGTTTTAATCTCTCTTTTAATCTTTTAAATTACTAGCATTATTCTTCTCTGTAAGTTAGTTTCCTTTTCTATGTACATATTTTTAATATTAATCTGTTATTGTTGCTGATTTTCGTTTAACTTCTCTCTTTTAGATTTTCAGTGTGCCTAAAAATTCAGGCAAAACCCTGAATATTTTGGAGATTCATGCTTACAATATGATAATAAAATTTAAGACATTTATTCCAGAACAGTATTTTCTAAGAGAGATAAAATGCCATGTTGTCATTGCTGCCTTCTCATTCTTTAAAAAGTTCAGATTCAATAATGCAGTAAGGAGTGAATGCAGACTAAATACTTCCAGCTCTTCAGGACCAGGAAGGAGCCTGTTTTTACTCTGTTGATCCCGCGACATAATTTTTAGGAGAGAGTTAGATCATGAATGCACCTCAAAAGATTACTTCAAGATGGAGAATCACTGAGCAAGATCAGGCTTCGAAGATGATTCTTATTCTCTGGTTTTCTTCAAAGCTCTATGTTAAGCTGACTCCTGTTCAGGTGGTTGGAGTGTGGAGTATCACAAGACTCAAGACAAAGCTATAACTGAATACTGAACACAGTAGATCTGTATAATTTTCCTCAGAAATTTACAGATCTCAAAATCTGTAGATTAGATCTGCAGTATCACCCTGAGAAAATGCAGCATGGTTGATATTGTAGCTGAAGAGAATTATATCTGAACTGCCCAAAGACAAAGTTTAGTACTTTCCTCTCTTTTGACCGTAGTCTGGATTTCAGCGCTGAGGTGATTTTCTGTGCTGGCAGGAAGATAGAGATGGTGGAATTGTTGAAATTTGTCTTCAGACTTAACTCTCCAAAGAGGTCAAGGAACTGAATGACTGTCTCTGACAGGGTCCAATGGCATTCTGTGAGAAAAATTGCTATTTAAGTCCTCAAAGAAGAATCATGTCAGGGCTTCTTAATTCTCCTTCAGGCCCTGTGGCATTAACAAACAGCTCACAGCAACTTGGGTTATGGCTGGTTCATGGTGATGTGAAGTTCTATTTATTAGCTGTTCATTTTGGAAAATGCAGAGAAACATTTGCTGAATGGAGAAGTATTTTCATGCAGACACAATTATTCTGGCAGAACGTTCATAATGAAAAATCACAGATGATCGGAGCTGTACTACTTAAATATACTGACATTATGTAATGCTAATCAAATTATTTTCCAGGCTAATGCTATTATATCAGAGCATATCTAATCTATGTAATTGGAAAGCTGCTATTTATTTATCATTTTCACCAAAGCCTGAGGAAAAACTGAAAAAAATCTACAAGATTAATTTAGATTCACAAGAAATAAACTACACAAGCATATTCTCTACTAAATCAAAGGAAGACATTTTTGAGCTGTTCAAACTTACATATGCAGAAGAGTAGTCATAGAGAATGCTATACTTTTTCAGAAAAGGCCTTTACATTATTTCAAAAAATACTAATCAAAATCTTCATGATAGAAAGCAACCAGGTCCATGATGGGTTGCCTCTTAGCTGCTAGGTTCCCTATTTAGTCATGGACAGACTTCCTGTTTAGACACAGACTCTTAATTTATTATCTCTGTGAGTCTTTCAGGGACAGCTGTCCACATGAAAAGTACCATATAATTTCCTTGGTGCCTCTAACATTGCCCTTCACTGCAGACACAGAAATATCTGGGCATCAGCAAAGCACACTGACAGAAGCTGAATCGTTGCATAAGCTCTTTAGGGCTCAGACCACAGAAACTTTCTCCTCTCAGTGTCTGTAACCATCAGGCTTGACCCTGTATGCACTTTTGGAGAAGAACCACTCCAGACTTAATTTGGCCATGCCTGAAAAAATTGCATCAGAATTTTCATCAAGCTGTTAAGGCATGTCCGAAATGACTTTCAAGCCTGGCACACTCAGATTTGAAATTGAAGCACTGGACAGAGAACTAAGAGAAGAGTTATTTTTGCCACTGGATTGTCAGTAAAACATAGAGTACTAATGTTCATATAAATCTTAAAATGACAATGAAATTCTGCTTCCAGTGTTCTGGTTTGCATAGTCTCTTAGGCCTCAAAGGTCATGGCAGTTGCTATATTTTAATATAAGTTCCATTAAACAAAGTAAAACAAATAAATATTTTATAATCAACAGGGAAATAGTGAATGGAGGAAAAGAACTTTCTTAGTTTTCCATGTACCACATGAGAGTTTTCTCAAATTAGACCTTTACAATCATATGGTTACATAAAAAATAGTTATATATCATTAATAGTATCGATACTATATCTGTAACAGCATCATGCTTTTTCTGTTACCTTTGTCCTGTTCCTTATGTCTACTTCTGAATGAGCTTTCAGCATATAGAACAGTTGGTCATGACTAATAATCTTAAAGATGTACACAGAGCTATTTATTTTATGCCCTCTTGGTAATTTAGGAAGATTTCAGCTGAAAAAAAAAGGAGCAGTCTGAAAATAAATTTGGAAAACACAGGAACATGGTGTTCTAAAATTTTCATGGCTTGCAAAGCTTACTAGCAGACAGACAGACAACTATTCCTTGTGAAAAAAATAGCTTTCATCTGAATTTAAATACCCAACTAACGATTGATTTAATTGCATGTACATAATATAATTGAAGTATGTTACACAGTCTTTTGTTATTATCATAATAAGCAAAAGTTTTAACTATGCAAATTAAATGTAGTTAAATACAATCGGTTTAAAATATAACAAAAAAGTGGCTCAGTGTGGGTCCCTGTTTCATAAAAAGTGTCCTTCATTTTCACTGGAAAATATAAAATATAAAAAACAAATATGTTTATACTGCTTCAGAAAATTACTTAGTAGTATTCTATAACTTATAAGCAAATAGAAATGTATTTTTTTTACTATGATTGCAATTAGTGAAAGACTACATATGACTTGGTTCTAATTCTGTTAAATCTTTAACAGAAGAATTCTCTTTCATTCAGAAGCAGGTAACCTAATCTATTGTATAAACTATTGTGTGTGTATAAACTTCAGATTTATGTTGGTTCATAAATTTATGAAAAAAATATAATTTTCCCAAATTATACCATTTAAAATTTATAGCTATATAAAGTATGCATGATGTTGACTTCCGCATGATTGCAACTGTTTAATTTAAACTTAAATGTTGTTATTGTGATGTCACATTTTTCAGTGTTGCTATTTGTGACAAATGAAAGCAGCTATCCCTCACAAACAAGTAAAGTACAAACTCCCCAATCCATCAGCAATGAGAACTCAACATCAAAGCCCTAAACCAGATTTCAAGAATGGGGAACTAAGCAGTTAATTGAAGATTTGTAGGGAAATATTTTCATTTTCACATGAATGCAATGGTGATTATAGTAGTTAGACATGGCTGGACACCAGGTGCCCACCAAAGCCCCTACATCCCTCCCTTCCTCAACTGGACATGGGAGAGAAAATATAACAAAAGACTTGTGGGTTGGGATAAGGACAGGGAGAGATCACTAACCAGTTACTGTCACAGACAGACAGACTAAAATTGAATAAATTATTTTAATTTATAGTCGTTCAAATTAGAGTAAAATAATGAGAAGTAAACACAAGTCTTGAAAACCCCTTCTGCCTTCACTTTTTATTTTCCCAGCTTAGCTTTATTCCTCATTCTCAACACCTTGACCCTTCATCAGAAAAAGAGAGGGAGCACACATTGTCCCTGTCCCTTCTTCCTCCTCAGAAAGAGAACCCCTTACATCCATCTCCTGCTCTGGTACGGAGCTTCTCCCGCAGGAGACAGTCCTGTGCACACCCCTCCAATGTGAGTCCTTCCCCTGGGTTGTAGTTCTTCATGAGCTGTCCCAGCGTGGGTCCCTTCCATGGGAAGCAATCCTTCAGACTGCTCCAGCGTGGGCTCCCCACACAACCACAAATCCTGCCAGCAAACCTCCTTGGGAGAAGGCTTCTCTCTCCACAGGTCCACTGGTCCTTCAAGGATTTTGCCCAGCATGGGCTTCCCACAGGTCACAGCATCCTTCAGACATTCACCTGCGCCAGCGTGGAGTCCTTCAGAGGCTGTGAGTGCCTACTGGCTCTCCCAGGGATCTCCAAGGGCACAGCTGTCCCACCACGGGCTGCACCATGGGCTGCAGGAGAATCTCAGCTCCAGAACTGGGAGCATCTCCTCGCTGTCCCTCTCCTGCACTGACCTTGGTGTCTGCAATGCTGCTTCTCTCATACATTCTCACTCATCTCTTCTCTGACTGTACTTGCTTCTGCACAATAAGTTTTTTCCATTTTTAAATCTGCTGTCCTAGAGGCACTATCGCCATTGCTGCTGGGTTTAGCCTTGGCTCATGGCAGATCCAGCTGGGAGCTGGGCGGCATTGTCTCTGCAGGACATGAAGGAAATTTCTATCAGCTTCTCACAGAAGCCACCCCTGTAGCTCTTCTGCTGCCCAAAGCTTGTCACCCAAACCCGATAAACAATTCTTCATTATCTTCGAATGTAATTATTCATTTTAGTAAGATTTCTTTGTTTTCCTATATATCATGCAGGGAGCATTTATAAAACTATGCTCTCTAAGACTCCAGTTTAATGGAAACACTAAATCAAGTATTTTTTTAAATTTAACTTCTTTTTCTCTGTTATCGACTATGTCTCTGTTTGTTTTCTCACCTCTCTCATTTTTTTTAATCTACCTTCAAAGTGATTTCTTATTCCTTTACTCTGTCTGAGAAGGGAGAAATCAACAGCACTGTCAGCTTGTTAGATAAAATTGCCCAAATCCACTGAAAAATCATATTCATATTTTAAACAATTTGGCACTTCTTGGATTGATTTTATTGTTACTATAATTTCACAGGTCATTAAGCTATTTCTGTCACGGAAAGGGCTTCCCATAGCCAAGCAGTCATACACCACTGGGGGTTTTTCTACACAGGGACACCTACAGGGTGGTACTGACTTTGTGTTACTGTTGTTGCTAGGGCTGTACTTACAACATTATTCTAGTAGTTATTTATTTAACCACTTTGGATTCTTGCTACCACCCAATGATTCCTCAGATAATAACATGAAAACAGCAAGTGTTAAATCCAAGAATGTAAGCAAGCATATTTTTGAATTCTTTCTTTGGCCAAAAGAAGAGCGTCTTACCACTTGCAGTGCTTCCTGTCACATTTTGGCTAGAATATGGCAAAAGGCAGCCAAGATTTTTCATATGGGATATTATAATTAGATGCTAATTACATCCCACTAATTAAATTTGAGTAGGCACCCAAGGATGATTCATGTTTAATGATTCTGTGGGCAATCTCACGGTGACGTGTTTTTCCGTATTCTTTTGAACCGTTTTCATTGTCATGAATATGCATAACTATGTTCAACATGGGCCTTTATAATTAATGGATAGACTGGAATCATAAGAAAGTTGATAAATACTGTCACAAATTAGCATTTTCTTTAGAAAAAACATAGTTATATGTGATCTCTAATAATAGGACAACAATGCTAGAAGCAGAGATAGTCCATTCACACATCATAAACAACAGGTCTGTGGTGTATGAGACAATACCTAAAATTTATCTGGCAAGTTAAACAAGCAAACAAATTCCTGTCTGCATTATAAAACTTTGAAGTTTGTCTACTCAGGTAAAGGCTTATATGTCCTTATGTTTGATTTGGTTTTGCTTTCATTCTACTGTTTATTTTCAAAACTTTCTATCAGCACTTACCCTTTCAATTTATCTGGGTAATAAGAACAATGTACTTCTTGAAGCCTATATTGAGATGAAATCTCACTAACCTCAGTTAGACTTGCTAATAGGAAATGACTCGTTACACTCTTACAGTAGACTGCAGAAGGCCTGCATGCCTTTCCTGAAACATTGAGGAGAGCTCAGGCAGTTACTGACTTTGTGTGCTGCTGCTGTTCACCTCTGCTTTCCTGGGAACAGTTGTGATGGGTCAGACTTGAACTGCAGGGAATGCAAACTACTGCCTCTCTAAAGAAAATGCTCTCGTTACCTGGTTTGTTGAGCACATGATTACATGTTCTTTCTGTCTCTGTCTCTTCTTCAAGTTATTCTCATTTCTCTCTGCTGAGTAGAACAACACCAACAGCCCCCTTTCACCTTGACCACTACACCCAAAGAGCACATACAGAACAATTTAGCTCATTCTTTCATGATGTAAAAGAGATGAATGAGAACATTTTCAGAATAAGAGGTGAATTGACCTCCCACTACTTCCAACTAAAGTGGTCAGACTGAGGAACAGAAGACTAGTTTTTCAGCTGATTCCTGACAACAAACCAACAAGCTTCTTTTTTTCCCAGTTTCCCCTCTGGGGATCTTTTGCTCACCTCACACTTGACAGGAAGTATTTAGTTGCTTAACTGCTGTGGCTGGGGCCAGTGCCTCTCAACATCTCAGAACAAGCACTTGGGGACTGCTGCTGCACATCACCATTTCCTCTGGGATACTGCACCTCATTCCTGAGTACTTTCTTAGATCTGTGCTCTTTCTTCTGCATCAATTTCACAGGTTTATGGCAAAGAATAACCCATCCTCCTTCTTTGTACAGATAATCACAGTCAAATTTTGCTCAGTGTTGATATCAAATGCAGGTTTGAACTTACCATTTGAAAGTCTGTGAGAAAAGAAGAGACCAGGCTATATTTTTCATTTACATTTAAAAAAATTGTGTGAGTTAGATAAAGTGATAGCCACTTGCAGTAAATCCACATACACAAAATGAAAAAAGGTAAAGGTAACATTTTCTTTCACTACACAGTAGATCAATCGTGTTCATATATGATTAATCATGTTGTTTCAGAGTGGAAACCTTTATAAAAAATGTTACTTAAAAAAAAGTAAGCCAATCAACAAACCAACAAGCAAACAAACTACTACAAAAACCCAACCCAAACCTTTTGATAAATGGTACTGGTATATAAGTATTAGTGTTCATATTTGTTTGTATTTTTAGGGTTTGAGAACCGGGAGACATAAAATGTTTGTTTAGATAAAGATTCTGTAGCCTACATAACTTCAATTAAAATCCATCAAAGAGGAAAGAGAGATAATTATCACTGAAAAGAAAGAAATTTGCTATATAATGTATATATATATATGACTTTGAGGTGATTCCATGATCACCAATGATCTTCTGCAACTGTGTATGAAAAAGTAAATATATGAGATCAGAGCTAGGCACGTCGTTATTTCAGCTATCTCCAGCCTACTAGAGATACCAAGGAGTGCAAACCAAGGAGAACATTTGGATAGTTGGTATTGACTCAGTAGGGTTTAAAATAATCTGCAATACTGTATATGAGTACTGCTTACAGGAAAATGTTCAATAATTACCACAGATAGCCATTTGTTTGATATACACCCCTTAACCAAAATGTTGCATCCAGGTCTAGATTAGCAGCAGAGTACACAACATACATTCTCATCAGGCTTTTATTAAAATTCATTGAATATAAACAAAATTTTTTTTATGTTTTCTTTTGTTTTTTTTTTCTCCGTCTTCCTCTCTGCCTTACTCCCTGCTTCAAGGTGGATAAAGCTATTACATTTATTCTAACAGATTTGAATTCCCCTTAAGGCTTTTAGTGACTAAAAATTGTTACAGTATTCTGGCTGTGTTCAAGTCAGATTAATAGCTCGGAGTCTCTGGGAAGAACACCAAAAATATAAATTCTAATCAATTAACATTTATTACAGACAGCTTGTGGCTGCATAAATTTCCACTACATATTAGACAAGTTAATATTTTTTCCTCTTTTTATGCTGCTGTCCTGGCTTAGGGCAAATTTGTGAGAAAACCTCTAAAGGGGTTCCTCTAGAAAGCAGATCCAAGCAGCCCCTCCCCCAGCTGGTTCGGGAAAATATTTCTTTGGAGAAAAGTGGGAAATAAACATTTATTTAACAGGCAAAGCATTCACCAGCAAAAACCAAAAACCAAAAACAAACTAAAAAAAAATAAAATAAAGAAAAAAAAAAGGAAAAAAATGGAAGAAAAAAAAAAGAGCCATATTAAACAATAAACCTTCTGCTGCTCGGAAGAGATGACAAACTCCGGAAGTCACCTTTGTAGACTGTCCTATCAGTCTGTTATCAGTCCCTTTGGCACTGGAAATGCTGTGGCCCAGGCCTGGCCCAGGGGGCCACAGGTGAGAGCTGCTGGTTCTCTCTTGGATGTTCAGCCCAGAGCAGGTTCAAACAGTTCCAAGGAAAAAGAAACACCACAGCCTGGGGAACCTCTTTGCCTCAGCCAGCTAAAAACTAACTAAAAGCAAAGGAGAGCTGTCTCTCACTGTCCATGCTGCAGACAGCACAGGCCAGGAGAAGGATGTGGGGGAGCAAGTGCAGTTTCTGATAACAAACTCCACGCTTCTTCTTCCCCCCATTCACTCTTAGAAGCAGTCTTAAAGGTGCAAATTTTACTTCTGGGTAAAGTAAGAAACAGACAAATGGGGATACAAGCATCATAAAGTCACTCCAGGACAACTGCTTTATCATAATATTGATAAAATCAGCTTAAAACCTGATTTTTTATAAAGATATGGCACTACATTTACCATGGTATAAATATTAATTATGTGAAATGAACAAGGTAGAGGTGTGAGGAAAGTGCATGTATTGGGCTTCTCAAATCTCATGAGGGCTTATGATCTCTCAGAGTCCAAATATGAACTCATGCTATATTGTCCCAGATATAGATGAAAGAATCTGTTTTCTTTTATGTTCCTTCTCAATTAATTATACATTGACTCAAGTAATTCCTGTGTTTGGCTGTCATTTGGTGTGCAATGATGAATCAAATTTTTGATCAGCTAGAAATGTAAATGAACAACAAGTAACATATATATAAATAATTATAACTAAGAGTAACAGGGGTGTTGATACCACACTGAGCTTAAATAAGATCTGACTCTGAATGTCTACACTGGAGGCATTCCTTTGAGCTCAATTTTTACTTACCTTTCATAGCAAATTTCATTGACTAATTGTTTTCAGATATGACATTACACAAATTTAAAAAAAGAAAGGAAAAAGAGCGTGTCTGTTATTTCAAACAAAACCTCAATGAAATACCTCCCAGGTCTCTAAACCATAACGTATAAAACACGTTTTAGTTATTAGGAAACAGCAATCATATATTGTTTGGAATATGCACTTCACTCCTTTTATTACAATTCAGTAAAGAGCAAGTATGCCTGAATTTTAGAAAATTTAATACATAAATTTTATGTTCAATTAGCTATCAAACATGCTGTAAAAATGCCTTCTACTAAAGGAAGAACTAAGTTATTTTGTTGCTTTTATTGCGGTTCTTTAATCAATTATTTGCAAATTTCTCTTTCCTGATTTTGAAGGGTTCCTTTTCTCAAGGAAATGAAGAAACAAACTGGATGAAATCCCACACTTGTAAAATATGCTGAAGATCATTGACTTTAACTAAGCTACAACAACTTACACAAGTGGAAGACACGACCCTTCCTGATTTATTTTGGCAAGAAAACTCTTCCTTTTTTGGCACTGGAGATGTTCTGCTATCACCAGTTACTAAATCTCTAGCAGCATTCATGTGAATGCAAGTGAACATGAACTTGTTGCTGACAGCCCAAATAATTCAATAGTGACTTCTGTAGTAATTTCTAACTTTCAAACCTTCATGAAAATAAAAGTTTAACAGTGATATTGAGAGATAGATTTATAGTGATACAGATCAATAGTGATTCTTTCTCATTATTTATTTATTTTTAAACATGGACCAAAAAAGATAAGTGTATTTTGCAAGATATTTGAAGAAATACTCTCCTCTGTTTGCACTTCTAGTTGAAATGAATTTTATTTTTCCACAGAATAGAACCTAATTGCCATTTTCACTTTTTTTTTCCAGAAAAGAGAAAAACAAGCACAACAAATGTCCCGCTTGCCTTTCTTAGAATGAGACCTCTCATGTATATTTGGGCTGCAGAGGAGTGATGAGCACTCCCATCCCCACGCTTGGGCAGTGAGGCTGGAAGGGGATCCCTCCCTCAGCAGCAGGTGCTCCCTGATGCACATCTCAGAGCTCCTGAGCAAGTGTGACAGTGATAGCTCAGGCTGTCCCCAGCAGATGTGCATCTAGCTTGAATAGGAGGCAGGTCACAGCCACAAAGACTTCTGGAAGCATTCCCAGCACACTCTATGATTAGTTCTTTCTACACAGCTCAGCCCTGAGTCTGTTATCCAAGAATTAAAAAGAGGAAGAGAAGTTCTTACTAGACTCTATTTTCTACCTGGTTTGAGGTGATTTTGCTTACTGCATTTTACATGAAAGCAGCACTCAATTTAAAATATAACACCAGTAAATCAGAAGCTCTCATGTATTTAATCTACCAAATAAATGTGACTGAAGTGTTGTCTTGAAATGTCAGAGACTTGTTTTGTTGGAAGATAGTCAGAAAGTATAACATGAAAGATCTGTTTTCCTGTCTGAAGTCACCTTAAACAGAAAAAACACTATGATAGCTTTCTTAATCTGTATCTACACCATAAAATAAGAAGAAACAAGAATTAAAATTGTCCATTATGCTTGCTGGCAGTTTTGTCCTAGGCCAGCTAGCAATTTTTCAGACAGCATCAGTGTACAGACTGGGACAGAGACTAGGCCAGGAATTATTTTGGAGAGAGCTGCCTGCTAATTTCTGGGCATATAAGGAGTTCAGCAAAGATGCTGAAGGTCTTTACTTCAAGCTAAGAGTCCAAAGAACAGCTGAGTAAATAGACTGAACTTCTCTTTATCAGTTTACAAATATAAATACAAAAATCTACAAGCACTGAATAATAAATATCTCCTAATAACTAGACATCTCACTCTGGATTTTCATTTATGTCTTCTTTTCTAGTCTTCACCTTTCTATTTAATATCTGATGGTATACAACCCTAAACTGCCAGAGAACATGAGGAACCTAGTTTCAGATCAGGACCAACTTTGGAAATAGAAATGGTTATTCTAACCAAGTAAGCCATCAAAGGCTGTTTCATTGTTTACACTGCACAGTCAAAAAAGTGGAGCCCAAAGCTGTTATCTTTTGCATGAAATTAACCAGAGAAACTATTACACTATAAGTACACGAAGATTTTCTGAACTTGAATATGTTAGAGATATCTTTATCCTTCCAAACCAATCTGTCATCTTCTATTTATTAATAGAGTATTAATTCACCAATATTCCATTTCACTTTAGGTTGAATTAACTGAATCCAATGTAGCATTGTGTGCCACAAAAGAACCATATTAAATTGCATGAAAATAGTAAAATTTTAATTTGAAATTGAGGATTATATGCTCAAAGTTGAGATGCTATGGGTGGTTTAAAAGGTTATTTAGGTATGAACAAGTTGCACAGAGACAGTGCAAGCCAACAGTTTTTTGAAGTGTATTTAGATTAAAGTCAATATTAATTTTTCTTGTTGAGAAGAAAGCTTGTACTTTAGAAAATGTTAAAAAAAGGTCATGAAGGATTTTACTTAATGCAGTTGCCATTTTCAGTGGAAACTTTATGATTATTTTTTCCTTTCCTAAATAGGTGTTTAATACACTTGAAAGGTAATAGATTGACAGCAGTAGAAATTGCCCAGTATCTACTAGGGACATAGGAATGATGTTCTTTGATGAGCAAAGTGACCTCTGTTTTCTCATGTTTACACTTGCCAATTCTATCTTCAGTACATGTACTTTCATGAAAGACTTTTGTGAGATGGAATAACCCCACTGGCATCAGTTAAAGGTATAAATAAGTGTAAGCAATTGGAAGATGCGTGTGTAGTTTATTTTTCTTTTTCTTCCTTCGATAAACTCTCAGCTAAAAATCATATTAAACTAATTTTAAAAATACTTCAAATAAGAACACATAGATATTTTTGGTCTGATTATCTGGGAGGTTTTTTTTGTTGATTGATTAGGGTATTTTTGTTCAAATGCAATGAATTATGGGCAAGGAAAGACAAGAATAAACTGCTGAACAGACATTTTCTAAATGAGAACACAGTACCCAAAATGTAAAAGAAAAGCAAATTTGCTTAATTGTTTATGAGTAAGAATAACTGTTTCATTAACTACATTCTAATATCTACTGACAATTCTTTTATCTTTAAAATATGCATTGTCTGAGCAGCCATATCTGTTCTGTAGGTGAAGATTGAATACATCTCACGCAAATTTGTAATGTCATAGAAGCTTCCTAAATCTTTTAAAGGAAGTTTGGGGTTTTTTCCCTTTTTTAATGCTTAAAATAGTCCTGTTATAAAAGTGGTGAAAGTTGAAATAGCTTGACTGTGTGTTTTAATTTGTCCCTGAATCTGAGGCAAAGGCATACATATCTGATTTCCCTAATCTGTTTATTCAGAAGAGGCTTTCTGAGAGCACAATTTTTAAATTGATATATTTGTCACTGCTATTTCATAATCTCCTTTGATATTTAATTTTTATTTATACAACAGAATTTTCCAAAGTTACCTTGAATAACAAAAAAAACTAAGAGAAGTCTGGGGAGTTGGGGTTTATTGAAGTTTTTTGCAATTCTCGACAGCAGGTGATTCCATGAGTAAAAAAATTATAAACATAATCAACCATAAAAAAATTTTCTTAAGAATGAAATTGTACAGTGGCATAAATTTACAGAGATCCATCAATTTCAACTGTTTAGGTTTGTACTTTTGAAAACCTTAGACATTCACTTAAATCATATAGACTTAGAGCTAGCTGTCTCAGAGGAAAAGAATCTAACATTTCATTTACAACCCACAGCAGTGGATCCATTTGTGGAGATATGCAGCCTCATTCTCAAGTTTTGCTCTAATCCAGATTCTTATTTTGCCGTCTCATTGTTTTACAACTGGTCTAAGACAGCATAAGCAAATTCTAAATATTATTGCTACTTCCACCTGAGTAGATTGAAATCTCTCCCAAACAATCTAAACTGACGTTAATGAAGAGCTTGGATGTACTTTTCATATATATTGCAACACCCCCCCCCCCAAAAAAAAACCAAAAAAACCCAACCAAACCCACAGCAAAAAAAAAGTAGCAAAAAGTATTGAGTATTGAGTATTCTTCTCAATACATTAAAAATTACCAATAGATACACCTGTATTTATATAGTTATGTAAGAAGCTGCTTTACACTTCAGGTTTTTCAAATCAGACAAGTATAAAACCAGGATGATTTGGCAATGTAACAAAAGCAGGTAGTCCTTCTTTTTAAAGCCTTTTGGTCTCTTTGAATGTTGAAAAACTTTTTAAGAGAGGTGTGATAAATTTCCACACCTAGTATGACTATACAATATCTTTTCCTTTAAAGAAAGATTGGAATTAGAAAGGTAGTTTCCATGGGAAAAAAACCCAAACAACTGCCTTCTAAAAAAAATATAAAAAATAATCCCACAAAACCTTCAAAGCAAAACCAATTATTCCAAAACTAGGACAGGAAAAATCAAAACCCAGAAGAAGCTAAAAGGGGAAAAAAACTGTTTACAGTAACAAGAGTTTCCACTGTTCAAGTTCCCTGGATTATGACCTGTCCATCACTCAGGCTTGCTAGAGGAAGAGCCCTTGACCTATAAAATCCAGGAATCTGTGTACAACAAGGCAACTGAATACACACAGAGGACTGTATCTTTTAGATAAGATCTTTGTGTAAGTAGACTAGGAGAAGAATTGCTTCATTAGCACACATATGCCTTTTATAAATATATGGAGTTTCTTTGTTTGTTTGGGTTATTTATAATAAAAAAGATTTTTCTGCATTTTATCTTTTGATAGCTAAGACAGATAGCATCAAGGTGGTCCATAATCAGAGATGTCACTCCTGGTAAGTAAACTGGGATCCCTCAAAAAAATCATCTATCCCCTGGAAAAACGCACAGAGACACTCAAGGAGGTGTCAGATTTTATTTTGTTGGCAGAGAAGAAAGTTTCATATGGTTAGGGACGGCTAGGAAAGCTTCTTTGAATCTTTAGTGGGGGAACATGTCTCTGTCTGAGGGGACAAGAGGTTATTGGTGAGATCAATGTTTGGTATTTCTGCCAGCATTCAGAGCAGCATTACAGCTCTCCAAAAGCCAGACAAGCCATTGCCTTACCTAAGATGCTTTTAGGCTCACTACCCTGGAGGTGATGAAATGAGGGGGAAACTAGAAAGTTGTGTGGGAGCTGTAGAAGAAAAAATGGCAGTAACATCAATAAGATTATGCTACATGATGTAGTAAAGAAGAGGGTGTTTTTATGACTAAATGCGTGTGTGACTTACATGTTTTATAACTCTTAATTACTCAATAAATTACCATATGCTCTATTTATACAGACAGGAAGCAGAAGAATATATAGCAGGAGATCCAAAACCAAGCAGTCAAGATTACATAAAAAATACATTCAGGATTTTGACTATAGTCTGGCCAGAAAATGTCAGGACATGGAAATATTTGGTTATAATGATATAGTTAAAAAATCAAAGTATTATATTTTTTTAGGCAGCCCTAAATTAGGTGAGGTTGCAATTAAGGATATATATGTGCACTTGTGGGCTAGCAAGATCCAGGCACATTTTTTAAACTTGATTTTGACCTCAGTGAAATTATTATCTTTTTCAAATTATTATACTGTCACTGGCTAGTGTTGAAATTAAAGGTCTGTCAACCTTGCCATTATAAATGCTGATATTTAGGAGTTTATAACTCAGCTGTAAAAATTTCCTTCAGGCTCAAAGTTGGCAGCAAAGGCTATAAACCAGAGCTGATTTTCCTCCCACAAAAACCATTAAAGAGTATGTTTGGACTAAATCTGAGGACATTGGAGCAAAACAAAATATAGGCATTAAGTACTTTTTTGATACTTTTTATGTCTTACATAAAACTCAAGAGCACCTTTTATCACTTTGTTTTATTTACTCTTTTTTTTTCTTTTTAGTTGAGTTCATTGCTCGTAAGAAATGTCAAATTAACATACCTGAATGATGAAATCTTACATTTACTTGCAAAATAGTTCTTTTACAGGCAATTCTAATTTGAACATCTCTACAAACGTATCTCTGTCTTCTAGTAGCCTCTGGGATCATGAATTTTAGTGATAAAAAAGAAGACTAACAGTGTATTACTTGTAGCAGCATTAATAATAATAATAATAATAATAATAATAATAATAATAATAATGCAGATTATATCAAATTAACACAACAAAATAGTTCCCAGCTTTAAACATTTACAAGACTGTGATTTAGAGCTAGAATATTCTTACTCCTCCACTACTTCAGGCACTACATTGCCTTTTACCCTTCACAGTCATTTTGATTTTTTTAAAAGGTGTTATTTTGTTTGTTTGTTTGTTACCTGTGTCTGCACTTGCTGGAAGATAATTTCAAAGAGCTGTTACAGTATTAAAACTTTTCACTTATTTCCAGCTATTCATGTTCACAGTTCATTTTCATTTTTTCTGTAGTAAATTTATCTTTGTCTGGCATTGAAATCTCTAGTACAGTTGTAGATATTGGTTGTACTTATTTCAGACTGAAATTTGAGTGGGCTAATCATGTCAGGATCTTTAACTTGTTTTCATAGTTTCACTTGCCTATGATCATAATTGCAAAAAAGGACAAGTGAAAAGGCTTTAAATTAGGAACAGGAAATGATACAACCAAGGGAATAAATAATGGTTTTCTTTGCTGTCGTTGGTGTGTGTTGAAGGTAAGATGGCACATGTTGTCCTTTCAAAAGCCGGGAAAAAATAATTCAATAACGACAAGGCAGTTTCATAATTAGTAAAATAAGTCTTCACAGATGTAGAAGTTGCTGCTAGAGAAAACTTAATGGTTAAAATGTATATGAAATGAAAAGTAACAGTAAAGTTACTAAAAATAATCCACTGAGGCCTCTTGGGTAAAAGAATACAGCATTTTCACAATTTCAGAGGATATTCTGGGTTGGAGGGGTCCCATAAAGTCCAGGTCTCATGTAAAAGGCCCATGCAGAGGTTGAACACAAAACCTTGGTGTTATAAGCAGCATGCCTTGGCCAGCTGAGGAAATCTCAGGGTCAAAACAGGAGGTTCCTAACTTGCAATTTGCGAGAGGCTGGGAAAAATTTATTATGTTACTACATAATTGTCCTTTCATATACTCTATCCCAGAAAGCCTTAAGAAACTAGAAGTAAGCATGTGTGTGCATGTGTATGTGAAAAAAAGAAGATAGGGAAGTGAATCATAAGTTTGTGCAGAGGTATACAGTGCCCAGCAGTGTTCCTACGAATTGAAACAGAATTTTCAATTGTAATTTCCATATTTGGAGTAGTTTTGCTTTTAGTTCATATTGCACTGAAATGATTTTCAGGGTATTTACTTTTTCATATGTATTTACAGAAAAACACATTTTCCTCAAATCTACAGCGTTAAATGTTTGTGCCAGAAAATGATATTTTCATGCTCTCTTACATATTGATAATAGTCCACAGGGCATTTAAGAGCTTAAATATTATTACTGACTACTCAAAGAAATATTATATATTAGTTTTGTATTTCTACTTCAGGCACTATTTATTTAAATAAGTAAATAAAATAAAAATAAATATTAAAATTATACATTATGAACTTTAATGTCAGTGCAGAAGTAAGAAAACCAAATAATGCTAGAAATACGCACACATTTCACCTCAAAAAAGCAAGATTTTCCCTTGCATACATTAGATGCAATGGGACAAGTTAAAAATAATCTTTGTTCCTATTTATGAATTTCATCTTCATTCCACGCAAAAATTTGTTCAAATGGATTTTGTGAAGTTTATTGCAAGACTCGATGTTGTGGTGCAGTACTTGCCATTAATTTTCTTGCAAATTGCTGCTCAGGTGCAGAAGTCAGGGTTAGTCAGAAATGAGCTTTCCTCTTTTATGATGCTAAGTATTATGGAAAATTATTGAGAGGCCTATACACTTTCATATTCAGATTAGGACTTCCAGGACAGACTGGCTTCTGGTGGAGCAGCAGCTTCATAATCCTAAGAACAGTGGACTTTTCCAAGACTTTCAAAGTATCAAGGTTTCCAGTGCAACAGCAAGAGAGTTTGAGTTCAGTTGTGTCCTGAAGGTGTCACCAGTTTCAGAATAGTCAGGACAGCAGGAAAATCTGCAGATTTACAAGGATTCTACTGAAAGATATAAGGAACACTGGTATCCATAATGTCTCTCAGGCACCCCCTGGTTTTAACCAGCTACCATCTTAACAGAAACCTGCTAATTCTGGACCTTACCATCTTTGTTGCACAAGAGCTGTGAATGGAACTAACAGAAAGTCAACAGCTTCCATGGTTTTGCTATTTATTTTTATTCTTTTTCTTTTGAATGAAGACAAAAGCTTTTACAGGAATTCATGAAGGAAAAAAAAAGCAGCAAAACAAAACCAAAACATTGTTAAAAGATAATTTTTTTCCTCACTTGCAATAGGAAACATATCCTTACAATTTTACTTACCTGTTTCTCTTACTCTCTTCTTCTCAAGTCAAAGATTTATTCTGTTATTTCTCAGAAGAAGCATTGTGTTGCAATAGTCATCAGAATTGACACTAAAGAGGTTTCTATTCTGTTGAGGCATTACTATTTGAAACACATTCTGTTTAATTTTCCAGCCAACAGTAATACTGAATATCAACCTCATAGGATAGATTTTATGTTAGCACTTTACATGAGGGGTTATACAGCTATAACTTAAGTATTATATGATGGAATTTAATTAGGTCAGATATGAAGTGATAATATTAAAATAGTAAGTTGTACTCGTCATGAAGAAAAGTTCCTTGCTTTATAGCTGAAAAATTTATGCGTGCTCTTGGAAACTTTAATGTTGGCAAGCATTTCCTTAGGAACAGTCTATAATTCAAAGTATGTAAAAGAAGAACTTATGTACCTTGGCTGTGAATTTCAGCTGACTCTTCTCAGAATAAAATCAAAAAACTTAGAAGGAATCTGATACATTGGGTGTTAAAGACAAAAAGTTGATTTAGAGGTTTATTTTAAAAGAAATACTATGATTTTCAGGAAAATCTTTTACAAAATATAACTATAGAAGAATGTCCCTTCATTCTCAAAACACAGTACATCTGAACTTCTTGAGTAAATTTTACCTCTCTGAAAGTCACTTATATAGCTTCAACCCTTTGTTTAGTGTGACCTGTAAGATTTTGAAGAATATTGAGTCACTGAAAGTTGTACAGGTTATATCAGTCAGTGATTATCAGGCAAAGGCTTTCTTGCCTTTCGTATGAAGTAGCAAGTGGTCAAGTATAAACAGTGGATACAAATTCTGGAACTGATCAAGAGGGCACTGAAATATTCTACCCATTTCATCTATACTAAGAACTCACTATCTGGAATTGTTAGTGAAAATGTTTACTTTTCTCCAAAAGATCATAATGCTCGTATTCATTCACAGTTATCAAAATTAATTCTTGGTCAAAAGTTTACTAAGTCAAAATCTTTTGCAAAAATGTACATTTTTGCTTTTATTTTCATTACAATTGATTTCCTTGTATCAGTGTCTTTTATATTCATGGCATACATATATATATATATATATATATATATATAAAATCCAGACTTCAACAGAATGATTGTATTTTCTTCCTTTAAAATAAATCCCAAAAGTTGGTCTTTCTGTTCTAATGTCAAAGTACTTAATTTTAATAATATACTTAATTTGTAATATGGTTTCATTCACTCAAATTTCAGATTTTTTTCATCCTTAATTACACTGCTATAGTAGTAAGAATAGTACTGACAACTAAAACTAGATTTTGAAAGCTGAACACCAAAATATTTTCAAGTACTCTTGTAAATTTTGGGTTGGAAAAGCCATCAGCAGCAGGCTTTCAAAATACACAAAATTAGTGCAATAAGGAATATGTTAATTCACAATAATATTTTTGGTATCGTAAGTGTAGATCACGTCCTAATTTTGAAACTGCTTGCTGAGATGACTCAAGATACCAGAAATAATAATTTATTATATTTTTTGGGTTTTTTACATTTTAATTTTAGATTGATTCAAAAACTTTTCCTTAAAACAGAATTTATAGACATACTTTCCTTCTAATGCAATAGGGCTTTTTCTCAAGAAATAGTGAAGGGGTTCTTCCACCCATTAAATCACCCAAAAAACCACTCAGAATCTAAGAGGTCTAGCAGGTAGGGTCAGAAGGACTGCATAGTATTGGCATTAGTAAGGTAAGTATAGAACATCTCTTCTAGAAGGTTGATTTAAAATTTCTAATTATCTTTTCAGTGACTTTGGCTCCAGGTGCCCAAGAAAGCTGCAGGACAATTCCTCAGACACTGTGACACTAAAAAATCTGTATGACACTAAAAAATCGACCCATCCTCATTGAATTGCCTGGATCCTGCAGTGAAAAGCCAGGTCCCACAGTCCTGCTCTTCTACCAGTCTGTTTCCCTGTGACTTGAGGGACATACCCAAACCTACTCAGGCAGAAGAATCACATCTCAGCAGGGAGGGTGAAGCTAAAAATACAAATGAAGGAACAACGTTAGCCTTGAGCTCCATCTGTCTCCTTACTGTTTTTACTGGGTACTTTGTCAGCTGCCTTGCCTTTCCTTTAAGGATAAAAAGTGAATGTAGAAAGGAATGACTATCAGTGCCATGAGCCTGGAAATCTGCTCAGGTCTGCTCACTGAACAAGCTATAAATATAGCCACAGCTGCTTCTCTGGGACCTTTCTTTTACACTTAAGGCACAGAATTTGTTATTCATCATGCCTATGCTGTTCTAGGCTGCTCATTTCTTCTCCTCCTCCTTCCTTCTCCTCCTTCTCATTGTTGCTGCTGCTCTTTTTGCCATTTGTTTTATAAGTGTGAAGGTTGGCCTGACTGTAAAAACATCATATAGTCACTTTATCTCTTTCAACGTAAGATTTGTGCAAAATCTATTAGAATTGTTGCTTCTGAAAATAAACACTGATTTACAGTGAATTCTACTAGAAATGAATGAAAGATAGTGAAGCTGTAACTTCTCACTTGCCACAGATGTTAGAACAGGTACATGAAACAAATAAAATGCAATAAATATGGCTTTTGCCTTACAAGTTTCCCAGAACTCAGAAACATGGTTTAATTTGCTCTTACAATAAAATGAAAAAGATATGGTTTTATAGCATGAAATTTATGTGTATTTAAAATTTCAGTTATTCTAATGGCTTTCATAGTACTATTACCTTTTTTCTTTATTTTTAATTTTCATACTTATTTCCTATTACTTTTTAAAAAGATTCTCTCTAATTACACGTGCAAAGAATCCACTGCAGTCAGAATCTGAAGAAGAGCTGAATAAGACACAATTTTAAAAATGTGGTAGATGCAATGGTTTGGCTTGATGTGTAATTGTGTATATAATTTTATTTATTTATTTATTTATTTTCTCTTGGCAACGTTCTCCATTGACATCTGGGTTCTTTTGTCAGCCCCTTGCTACAGCTCTCTCTGCGGCTTTAATATTTCACTGTTTCTTTATTTTTAAATTCCCACCTTTTTCTGATTCATTCAACAACTAAAAGAAGGATTGCCTGCAGCCCCGAGGACACCCAAGTCAGTGAAGGCAAGGGAGGAGCTGAGATTTCCCTGGTGCAGACCATCCTGAGGCACTGTGCCCCTGCAGCCTGCGGAGGGGCAGGGTGGAGCACAGATCCACCTGCAGCCCATGGAGGACCCTGTGCCAGAGCAGGAGGATGCCTGAGAGGAGGCTGTGACCCCGTGGGGAGCCCACACTGGAGCAGACTCCAGGCAGGACCTGTGACCTGTGGAGAGAGGAGCCCACTCTGGAGCAGGTTTGCTGCCAGGACTTGTGACACCATGGGAAGCCCACGCTGGAGCAGCTGGTTCCTGAGGGACTGCAGACCTGTGGGAAGGACCCATGTTGGAGAAAGTCATGACAGACTTCATCCCATGGGAGGGATCCCATGCTGGAGCAGAAGAAGAGTGGGAGGATGAAGAGGCAGCAGACAAAAACCTTTAAGAACTGGCTGTAACCCTCATTCTCCATTTCCCTGTGTCTCTTGGAGAGAGGAGGTAGAACAGCTGTGAGTTCAGTTGGGCCCAGGAAGATGGGTGTGGGGTGGAAGGTGCTTTTACATCTGTTCTTATTTCTCACTATCCACATATGCTGTTAATTGTCAATAAATTAAAATAATTTCTCCAAGCTGAGCCTGCTTTGTCTGTGATGGTAATTAGTAAGTGATCTCTTCCTGTCTTTACCTCAACCCATGAGATTTTCATCATATTTTCTCCTCTACCTTATTGAAATGGGTGAGAGATTCAGCTGCTTGGTGAGTACCTGGTGATTAGCCAAGGTCAACACACCACACCATAGCATTACCCAGATGGAAAAAGGGAATATACTTAAGGTATAGGCAAATTTTATTGGAATTATGCTTCTTATAGACTCAAAATAGGAATGATTTCTCCCTTATAACTGTGTGGTTTGTTAGCATTTTTAAATGGGAAGCTGGTGGCTCTTATTTTATAGAAGCAAAGGACCTTATTTGATAGGAACAAGAAAAATAGAAATGACGAAGATTTATATTTTCAGAAAAACTAAAGCAAATCAAAAATTTAGTAGGGATTTTTTTTAAGTAGAATCATCAAAATATAAGCATGCCACTTACAACAAATAAGTATTATATGTGGCAAATCAAAATATCTTTTTTCTGCAGCTTAATGTCAAGTGCTCAGTTATGATAGAATTTGGGTTTCTCAAAAAACAGGTTTGTAAAGTGAAATACTGATAATGACCTAAGGAGCAGAGAAACTGTTACTTTCCTTTTATAATAAATAGTATAGTAAAAATTTCAGCACTTTTTTTTTCCTGTCAGAATAAATTTATTTGCTTAATAAAAGGAAATTTTCATGTTAGAATGTATAATTTGTTGATTAATCTATCCCTATGGAAATTTTATTGATTTAATTAGGGTATAGATTATTTCTGTAGCTCCTTGTATTGGAATATTTCCTACAAGTGAAAACAAGTGTACTTAAAATGGTAGGATATATATTCTATGCAGTTACATGTGAAAGTATCCATAAATTGTATAGATTTGTTATTATTGCAGTCACAACAGTAGTAACTTTAACAGATGAGGGCTACAGAAAAATCCTATTTTTGGTTATTTACACATGCTACAAGAAACTTTCTGGCAAATTTGTTGTTTTGTTGAATTTGAAAAAGAAAAATGAAAGTATTCCTATAAAACCCATTTTACCACATGAACTAGGAAAGTGACTAGATAGTTTGATCATTTTATAGGAAATAATGGATTGGGATCATATGCCAAGGGACTTGAGCACTGGAATATATAATTTTCAGGTGCCCAGTATGATCTGTGAAATACACAGATTTCAGGTAGCCTAGGAATGTTATGCTAAGTAAGTTTAGTTGCTGAAGGTACTGGAAGCAGGTCAACTGTACCACCTGCAAAGCATAAAATACATATGGAAAAGAAAACACTAAAATCCATGTTTCAGAGCAGCCAGTTAGCTGGCTGGACTATAATGCCAATAACTTTTTCTTCCCCTGAATTTCAAACCAGAACAGTTATTAGGTTTGGAAACAGCACCCCTCTAACACAGATGATCAAACAAAATGAGCCATGAATATGCAATCAGGAAAAGAAATGGAAAAAAATATAGAGAGAGAGAGGAAGAAAGAAAGAAAGCCATTTAGTTATATGCCTGAGAGTATCATGATTGGTGAAAAATGCAATGTGCCTGATCTGTAAAATAAAAACCTTGAAAGTAGGTGGTAACTTATCTCCAGTGCAGTCTCCTCCTGAATAAACTAAGGTATGAAATTGAAATCCTATGGTAGCTAAGCAAGATGCACGACAAATGAGTCCAGACCCAGGCTTTTCTTTTCTTTTTGATGGAATGTTAAATCTGTAAACAGATTTTTAAGATTAGGCATGAGGCAAAGCAGCTAAACACCACTTATATGTTAAACCTGTGGTATTGAGTATCTATGATATGCCATTGTGGGATGCTAAAAATAAAATAAAGTAAGATTGAGGCCTTAGATATGTCAGGATTCATGAGATTGTGCATTCCACTTACATTGAGTTGTCAGGAATATATAAATATATGCATTTAAAATGGGAACAGTGCTCCCTGACAATTACAGAATGTATTTATGTGAGTAGGCAAGTAGATCAAAACACACCAGTACCAAGAGTAATGCACCTATTGGTTCCAAATGATGTCTACAAAAAATGCTACAGTCTTGCAGAATGTTGTCATTGCCACCCTCTCCACAACTTACATTCAGGCATTCCTTCAGCTGACCCTTGCACTGTCCCCCGCACTCAGGGGAATTTGCCACTCTCCTCACAACTGCTCAGAAAGAGGCACTACAAGGGATAGAAGTGGTTCCAACAGAGGGGAATTTTCTGTCAGATCCAGTGTCATTACCTGCAAAATAAAATGTGACTGTTGGCAGGCACAGGACATGCTTTCACACTATATGATAAGACATATGATAAGCCACTTAAGGCTGGTCTTTTTCCATTACTAGTGTGACTTATCAAAATTTTCAGTACCTTCTTTGGAATGGTTTTAATATCTTGTCACTCACTACTCAGGGCAATACTGGGAAGTATAACCAAGCCCTTGGAGAAATGATGGCTCCTCCTGGAAGAACAAGAAAAATGTCAGCATAGCATACACTCACTGACATGATTTATTGGAACTTTCCTGTGTGATTTTGAGCTCTCCATTGTTTTAAAGGGAAAATATTACATAATTCTGGAAGACTTCCCTGAGAGAGGCAAAATAAACTTACTTTATGTGAGCAATTTTGGAAAACTAAGTGAATTTTAAAAAAATAAACCTGAAATGTTGATACATACCTATGTGCTCATTATTTCATAAACATTTTGGATATTAATTACTCTAGTAATCATGACAAGTTGTTATGATGTGCTTCTTTAGTTTTTTTATAAGTACCTAAAATAACAGATCTTAATTTATTCATTAAATACTCTGAATTTTTTTAGCAAACCCTAGGAAACTTATAAGTATCCAGATTCTTCAGGGTTCTGGCCTACTTGGCCATGTAGAACATCCTCTCTATTTGAATAAATATTGTGTGAGTGGTTATGAAGAGGATATCAGCAGAAAATCCTTCATGGGCTGAGGCCACAAGACTGATGGTTATCAAATCATGTTCTATAAACTTAGGAAAAAACATTGTGATTTTGTGTTTGTTTTTCTTTCTTGGTTGGTTGGCTGGGAGGGGCGGTGTTTGGTTAAAATTCTCCCTTTTTTAACTTGAGCTATTGATTAATCTCCTTTTTTTCTTTTTTATCCCCACTTTTTGGAAAGGTCTATCAAATGGCCACACTTTCTTCAAAACACTCTGTATGAAATTTTTCTAAGATTTCTAAGTAGACAAGCCATAAATATTATAGACTTAAAATATTTATAAAGTCTATTTATGCTCTGATGGGATATTTCAAAGGTCTTCTAAATCTATTTCAGTTATGGGATTTTTCTTTATTCCTTGAAAGCCATGAAAAAGATAGTAAAATTCAGAGAAGTCTGTTATTCTATCACATTTATAATGGCACACTTAATGACAATATATCCAGTGAGATGTTAGGAAGTCAGAGGACTTCAAAAGTTTTATTCAGGAACATTAAAAAGATTTATGTTAATGCCTGAAGCTTGAATTCAGAATCTCCAGAGATAAATATATACTGTGCTGCACCATAGCCGTGCCATGTCTTGAAATACTTCCAGTTTATTTATTCTTAGTTCTGCCACTCAATTGGTGCACTCTGAACTGTGTAGGAAGACTGATACCTTAACTCAGACTCCTACCTTTAATAATGAAAAAGATACAGTACACTCTTCTATGAATTCTTTGCCTTATTATTCATAGCAACTGATGAACTTATACCACCAGAAGTAAGGCTTAGAAATATCCTTTTTTTAATGGCTCCCAATTCAAACTTTAAGACTGAGAAAATACAGCTTTGCCAAAATGTTAAACGCAAGGCTGTCTGGAGAGAGTCATGGTTGTTGCTATCTGTCTTGTTTCTAGGGTAAAACTGAACAATACATCTTCCATGAAGATTTCCATGTGTAAAAGTAAAGTATACATAGAAGTGAGAAACATTACTCCCACAAGAAAACACAGTGGGCATAACTGTAGCTCAGTGTTAAAGGGACGGCTTTACAAAGGAAGACATTCATTCACAGAACTTATCCTGCATGAACTACAAAGACTCACATAGAAGCTTAGCTGAAATGGAAACTGTCAAAGAATTTTTTTAGGGTTTTTAATAGTCTTTTCTGTCCTTTATGCATGTTTATATATGTAAAAACCACAGTAGCTCAGAATATCAGGGCAGACCTGACAGATCAAGGAATTCAGTAGTTAAATACAGAGAGGTGCTGATAGTAAAGTTACTTTCCATTGACAACAAACAGATCAGCCAGAATATTTATCTGTATATATAGTAGTCTGTCTTTTATGTAATTATATGTGGCTCCCATTACTAAAAAGTTCTACAAAAGACAGGTTCCAATAACAAGAAGGAAAGTAATAAAAGATAAGCATCCTCCCTCTTTTCATTGTTGACATTTGTTCTGTCATCTAAGGGCGATGTTTAACTGATGTGACTGTAACAAATATGCCATTTTTAATATAGAAACAATATTATTATTTTTACTAAAGCTTGGAGTAATTATCTCAGTTATTAAATCTTGGAATAATTTCATCTCATGCATGTGGATGAAACAGCAAGGAACCACCACACTACTAACTCTTGTGAGTGCTACTAAATGTTGGAAAATTAGCGATATCAAAGTCTTTAATTGAGAAGGACCAAGTCATGACTAATCAACAGATTTTGAATCACAAAAATAACACAAGACATTGTATAGTCCATGCAATGCAGGCATAAATTTTTGGTGCATAATGCCATTAAGCCTGTGTATAAAACAAAAATATTTGAGCATATCTAGAGGAATATCCCAGTTCTCCAAGTTGTATGAAAATCTGGAGGAACATAAAGACTACTCATTCAACAAGGGCATAGTAAAGCTAGAAGTTATTAAACACAAAAATAGTTGAGTTTGACTAGCAGGCTGTTTTTTATTTTGTGTCTGAAATGTTTTTTGCTGATTTGTTATCCAAATAAGGACTATTATTTATCTTAAAAGTATAAGACTAAAAAACCAAATAAGACACAAGAAATGTTCTTAAATTGCTGATTGTCAGAAAGAAAACAAACTAAAGTACTTTTGATACATTCCATTATGTATGTCTCTGTTAGTATTCTATCTGACCTTTCAATTAAGCCCAACCATGTTGTCAATTCAAGGAGCTTTGAACAAGGATTTGGAAAGTCTTAGCTGTTTTCCCAAATGACACCGCAGATTGCTTCAAAATCAATTATGTTGCCATTAGAAATTGGATTTTTTTGAGTCCTATATTAATGAGATAAGGAAAGTTAGTCCTGAGATAAGAGTTCTAAAGCCCATTTTCCTTCATTTTATATACACTTTCTGTGGATTTCCTACTTCATGTATGGGCCAGAATGCCTCCTGACATCCTAAAGTCAAGGAAAGGCAACCCTTTTGTCAACCTTAAATTCTCCTGGAACATGAAAACATGTTATCACAGCATGGGTTAGAATATAATTAGAAGCTATATCTATAATTTCTCCTCTAATTTTTTGTTGCACATATCATCACTTCTTGTAATACTCATTTGCATTGTTAAGACCACATTTCCTAGGCCTGTGGATTTCTCTGAATGAGGCTTGATGAATGGGAAAATAAAAAAAGGGAGTCATATCAAGACCTGAATTATTCCCTCAATACAATCTATTTTAAAAGTCCACGTGGTAGGAGATTGCCTGATCTCACCTTCCTCTTTAAGCAGGTAAAGAAACATTTTGTGTGGACCTTTGAGCCTGTGGGACCTGATTTGCCTTCTGTGTGACCTACAGTGCTGGGGTTCAACTACCTGTTCCCTTTGTCTGTGCATTTTGGTGCAGCCCAGCTGTGTGACCTTGGCTTTGCTTTAATGAGAAAAAATGTTTAACTGTAATAGGCCTTGCAAACTAAAACCTTACAAGAGAAAGGATGTAAAAAGACAGGCAGAAGTAAATCTGTTTAGACTCATGGTATTTCAGGACTTAAAAGAAAAATGCTGACGTAAAGGAGTGTAAAAGCCCAAGAAAAAAAGCATAATGAGAAGGTAGCAAATCAGTGGAAAAAAGGCTGACACCAGACCTTTTCCAGAAGCACAGAAAGGAAAATATTCTCCATTTGACTGATAACTGTCTGGACAGTAAAAACTCCCAGGAAGTTTCTACAGGTCCTGCAATTCTGATAATCTGAATAGCATAATTGTCTGATACTCATGCCTGCTATATATAGCTCCTGTATATAATTTGTATATATTATTTTTACAGAGTTTTTTCCTTCACATGGAAAAAGATGTGTTAAAAGTAGAGGTGGGCATCTGTAGTCCCTAGTGTTTCTTCAGTTACTACACAGAAAATTTAATAAGTTTATTGGTGTCAAAACTTAGATAAACCCCATATACAGAGAGTTCTCCAGTATTTTGAGTTAGCAGTCTCTTACTTCTCAAATTTGCTATGATATTTGCAAATTCATAGACCACAACTGAGGAAAACAGCTGTCCTTGAGATTTCTGCATCATGTTAAAAAATAGAATGCAGAAATCTGAAATAATAATAAAAACAAAAAGTTTGATAAAAAATTGCATACTATTCACCCTTGGAGAAACAGACATACCAACTCTAATTTAGTTTCTAGAGAAAATTAATTCTTAAATGAGCCAGTTTCTCAGGTTTTGTTTTAATATTTTACAGCATGTTTTTCTTGTAAGGATAATTCTTCCTTAACTTGTAGATAAATTCAAACATCTGTGTAATACACCATTAAAGATGAAAAAAACTTCAATTCCCTAGTAAAATATAAAGCTGATCTGACATTTTAAAATCTTATCCAAATATCTTCTTGATATGTTCTGAGCATGATTTTCATGAAATTTCATGCATTTTCCTGCAGAAAATAATGCAAGTTATTTTGATTCTGAAATCCTATCTTTCAGAAATCTTAGGGCCTGTGGAGCCAGATTTTAAACTGTAAATTTTGAATTGTATCTGGAAACAAAGCAGAAGTCCAAAATGCTTCTGGAATAAACCAGTATTTGTTATATGTAATGAAGTAAAAAACGTATTTAAAATTAATGGTGGAACTTCTTTTATTTCCTGATCAGTATAAAAAAATATTTGTGCCAATTGCTGTTAACTGAAGCATCTAGGATTATTTAGCACTTTATCAGCATAAAAGGATCAAGTTAATCAAAGTTAAAATGATCATTCTTATGAAGCAGATTTCTCTTTTTTTTTTTTTTTCCTTTTGAAAAAAATCTTCTTATTTGCCTGAACCATGATCTTGGACTGTCTGACTTTTTACCTTAAGTGGATATGCCAGAAGACACCAAAGACATGTTATCTTTGAAGAAAGGCTTTATTAGAACTCAAAATAATAAATCAGAGCAGATAAGGGGTTCTTTGAAATGGGATCTATCCATGCCGATCTATCAGCACAGCACAAAGCCCTGCCTGATATGTTCACAAGCGAAACTTGTGTTTCAGATAAGTGCAGATTAACCTCAGGGGAGACATCCTCCAGGCAGAGCAATTGCAAAGCAGGCTTGATGTCATCATCAGAGTCTTGTTTAGCCAAATATTCTGCATTATTTTTCAGAAAGACCACAGAAAAATTAGGGTTAGATCACTTTTTATTTACACCATGAGACTGACATGAAGAACAGAAGTATCAAAAAATGCAAGCTCATGAAAGGCATGTACACCATGCAATGTACACTGTACCTGTGCAGTGGCTCTCAGAGACTATTTCACTGGTTATTCTTCAAAGCAGAGACAAGTTCATGTTTTTCATCACATTTCCTTCAATCTTCCCTGTGTTGTACATGCACCAGAACACATGCAAGCAAACACACTCATACCTAATACCAGATATTTGCCAGGAGCATGAACACTAGAGCTGCCATGAGACCACCATGGTCATGAGTGCCACAGAAAGGAACACTGCTTTATATTTAAGATGCTGGTGCTAGCACCCTAATTCCAGCCCTTCCAGGCTGCCATCTCCCTATTATGGCATTCACCAGTCCTACAGGCAGCAGGAGTCAACCATCACTGCTGTGATTATGAAGTGTGTGTGAGGAGCAAATTCCTAAAACCACATCTCCTGCACACCTTGGCACGGGTGCAAGTAAGTATATCACAGTACATGACTAAGGCCTTCAGAACAAGGCCGGGTATAAACAAGTGTTACTTTGTGCTAATGACTTCGGTGATGACAGAAAGTTACAGAGTAGCAAATGCAGGGCACTTGGTGTATTTTACTTGGAATGGGACACCACTTGACACAACATTCCCCAAACTTCTGGCTTAGCCCTGGCACAGAGGCAAATACATGGGCCAGATGAGAATCTGACCTCACCTTTTCAAAGCCACTATTACCTTCACAATTACCTTGTATTATTGTGACCAGAGAAAATAAAATTTTTACTGTGCACTCAACCTGTAAATCTTGCAGTTGCCTGTTTTCTCTATCAATAACACCTCACCTAAGACCTGACTTGTTCAAAAAGAAAAGTCCTTAAAATGTCCTGAAAGTCACTAATCTTCCACAAGTCTTAAACCATTCTTTTCTCCTCTTGGAGTTTCAGAATCTCTGTAACATATTTGAAGGTTCCGAATTATAAACTTCCTCATCAAATCAAAGAATGGAAAATATATCACACCTTTCACCAAGTAGTACTATGACACTCACAAAAATGATGTTTTAGTTTCAAACCCAGAGTATCAAGTAATTAATGACCAATATTTTTCCAGGGAAAACTTGAAAAAGCAAGCTGAATAGTGAGGAAATTTAGAGCATGCATGAAGTCTTCTGGTGAGCAGCAAAATAACGATTTTAGTTAGTAGTATGTCAGGGTGAGAAGATGTTTCAGATTGTCTTAGGTAGAAGAGGAGCTTTTATCTGTAGGCAGATTAAAAAGTAAGAGAACCAAGATGCTATTAAATTGGGGTAGTTCAGTTGGAGAGGAAGAGCTATGTGAGAACTATCTAAAATATTCAGTAGTCTGGCAGTTAGTTTTAAGCAACAGTGATAATTTGTTTTTTATTTTTAAAATCAGAAACAGAGTCAACCTGTACCCTCATCATTAGCAATACTTTCCAAACTTATATGAAAACAAATATTTAGTTCCATCAGACTCCTTCTCATTGACATTACATGATGACATTGTTAATTTTTGAAATCTCGGAAATTACAGCAATTAATAATATCATGAGGTTGGAATGATCTTGCCATCACTGTTAACTTTGAAGGCTAATATTAAAAATGTGTGAGCTTGAAGAAGATGGCATTTTTAATTCTCACTTCAGCCACCTGCTGTGTCTCTTCAAGGATTCACATAGTTCATTTAACAATGCTTCGGACTGCTTTTTCCACACTTAGTAGAATAATTGACGTGCATGTTTGAAAATTATTGGGGAATTGTGGGGGATGGGTATCACCTTTCTTCTTCAATAATTTCATTTATGGAAGAAACAAACTTTCATAGAATTAAGGAAAATTTTAGGTAATTTTACAGATTACTTGTTAACCTCTGATTTAAAAAAAGGAAAATGGACACAGCTCCTCGTGTTCTTGACACAAGCCCTAACAGGAAGAGAAAACTGAATATTTGTTTTAACTCCTGTCTAACCAGAGTAATTCTCTTCCCCATATGCAACCGGTAAAATGGAATGTTGTAATACTTGGGGCATGAGAGTTAACCCCCTTCTTTTTTCAAGATTTATCACAAGTGAACTTCTAAAGTCAAAATTGAAGGTTCAGCTGAAACTAATATATTTCTCTGATTTCATAAGTAGAATTACAGGTCAGACAGAGAGGACAATGAAGTCATGACCAATGAGCTCTTTTGAGTTTTGGAGGTTGTTGTTAATCAAAGGTCAATATTGGTTACCTGATTTTTTAAAACTTACATTTTATAAAAAAAACTTAAGGAAATTTTTAGGCATTTTTTGCAGGTTATAGTCAAACATATTGACACCGTTGTACTATGTGTTAGTAGTTCAAGAGGCCTTATAAATTTAGTCCATACTTCTCCTAATTTCCTGCAAGAGATCAAAACAGGAGAATATACTTGCCTAGAGGAACTACTTATTTTTTATCTTTGAAGTTAAGATAATATTGTCAGTCTTAATGCTATTGAGAAGATACAGCAGACTTTTAAAATTTTACCAATAACTCTAAAAATATAGGACTGCAAATATGCTGAAATTCAATGTTCATGAGCTATTAACTTTCCCGGTCCTATTAAGTTCTTATTTCTGAGACCTCTTCTCCTCAAAGGGTTTTCAAAAGAGTTAGCTTTCCATTTTTCAGATAAAAATTAATTTATTCTTATATCTTGTCACCTCTCATCAGCAAAAACTCTCACTGAATAATAAGGCTTACTACAGACAGGTGTTACGCTTTTAGTTTTTGTTTATTTTTCATTTAGTTATAATTGACACCTTGAATCTGTGATAGACAGTGGCACTCCATCATTGCAATATTTTTTTTTTTTTACTGCAGGTACTTGCTTCTATCTCTGGCACAATATTAAAACAGAGTTTAATAATAAAAATCAATACTCTGAATTATATTAAACTGTTAAGAACTGATGAGCATTTAAAAAAGTTGCACTCAATCCATGTTAGATAAGAAAGGCATTTTGCTAGCATCAGAACCCTTTTATCAAACCATTTCATCTGACATGATGCAGAAGAGGAAAACCTGCCCCCTTTTAAGATACACACACACACATATTCCTTACTGTAGTCCAGTTTTATTACAGTGCTAATTCTGTTTCACTTTCATAGCTATGACAGAGAATTTCTGAAGACTCTAGATATACTGGTAAAATGGAAGTAACACTTTTTGTGACACAGTAGTTTTGATACGCAGATACCTGTTTCCATACCAGTAATCTTGTGTTGCCATTCACCATTTATTTTTCTATACTTCTATATTAATATCTGTCTTCTCAAAATGTGTATGATTAGCTGACTCCTTTGTAGTGAGAGAGTGACACACAATCAATACTGTCAGTAATTATGTCAGGAAGATTACAAAACAAAATTTTCAGAAATATTCCATATTTTTGTATGCAATTTATATTTTTACTTTATATTTCTTTTTTATCATTATTTCAAGAGTATCTTGGTAAAAGAATTAGATTTGCTGTCCTGATTCACTTCACCATTATCCATCTTTAATTGTGCTTGCAGAAAATTGAAGAATTTGTAACATACTGGTCTACCTACCATTGTCACCTGAGCAGCACTGAACAGCAGCTATTAAATGCCAATTGCTGATGGAAACCAAGGTGCTCTCTTGATGTTCCACAAACTGTGGAGATAGAAATATACTTGTTGACTATCCCTCAAAGTACTCACTAAGCAACATTCATCAGCAAACCATGGTGATGTTTTAACATGCCACCAAATTCCCAGAATGACAAAACAAGACAGTATGGCATCTCCTTCCCAACAGTTTTAACACACTTATACATGAGCTTTCTGTAGTTAAGACTGTGTTTCTAAAACACTACTTGAAAATTAGACTGAAATGATTACTTGTTTGTTCACTTGTTGCTAAAGAAGCAGGAAGATGACTTCCAGTTCACAAAACAACAAGCTTTCAGGGTCTTGTGCACGCTCACAATACAACCTCTCTGCCCCACTCCAGGAGTTTGAAAGGAAACTGCCAGCTCTGATGTGGTCCAGCTCTGTTCCTTAGCACATGTCTGTGATGCTGTGATGTCCCAGATAGACATTGCTTCTGCATTCCACAGGACTTTACTGAGATCTCCTTTGGATAATATCTGTTTCCTCTTTGGTGCTGAAATACTATTTCCTTCAGAGTTTTGACCCCTCAATTCAAAAAATTCCCAAAAAAAGTAAGAAGTGCCTATTCGTGCCTGTCTAGTATTCATTTTGGTTTAGTCTACCTTTTGTGGTCTGGAAATGTCCTCCATCTTTTTTTTTCTCTCCTTACATACAGTTCGCTCTTTGATGTGTTCCATATGCATCACTCACAGCTTTGCAGCAGTTTAAGTGAAAGAGACAACAGTAAGGTAAAACACCCTAAAAATTTATTTTCCAAGATAGGACTGCATATTTATTCCTTCTGCTAAATGTTCATGCTACTAAAATAAAATAATCCTCATTAATTTCAGATATAAAGCCCATCAGCAGAAGAGAGTGGCTATTAAAAAAAAAAGCAAGCTAATTCTGATCAATCAATTTCTACACATATTTTTTCAGGAGAAAAAAAAAGATCTGCAGATGGGATTGTCTGGAAGTGGAGGGAGGACACTGGTTGAGTGTGTCACTTAGATTTTTTTAACTTTGTATGGGCCTAATAGACTTTGTGACTAACAGAAGAAGAGAATAAGAGCAGCCTTTGAGAGCCAGAAACTGCAAACATCTACTCAATACTATTGGTACTGAACATCATGGATATAGTCTACAAACTTCGGGTTTTTTTCAGGTACAAATTCTTCTGATGCATAGGCAGGACAAGCCCAGCAGCAGCAGCCTTCAGGATACAGCTAGAGGTTGTTTCATTTCCAGCAGCTGTTTGGAACAGAGCAGTTCTAAGTGAGCCATTTCAGCAACTAGAAATTGCAGCCATCTACTGGTAACTGCCAAAATGTCAGTCAGCCAGAGACTTTAGGGCTTGGCATCTATTTATATTATCTCCCCAGACACATCCAGACTTACACAAGTAGTTGAAGAATGTGAGAGCTACAGTGTGACGGCTGGCCCTTTTGAAACTCTGTTATTGAAGCTATCCACTACTGTATTTGAAGCTCTCCACTACTGTATTTTTTACTATTTTTTTTTTTTTGTGTCCACACACTGACACAATTTTAACATTTAAGACATTTAACATGGTTTATAAAAATAAATAGGAATTTAATAATACATCCTTTCATGTTTTCCCTACTTTTCTTATTTTATTTTTCTTTTTGTTCTCTAGTATTTGGCTCAAGTAGAAGTATTAACTGATAAATCTCACCCTGTGGTTGTAGAAAAACAAATGTACTTGCTGTTTGAAAGAGCAGCTTAGTGGTGGTGGTCTGCTTTCTTGAAACTGTACAGAGCATGCATTATAAAGCACTATTGAAGGTGCTTTTATGTCCAAATTACTGACTTCTACTGTAGAATTCAAATTTTTATTTATTTACTTTCTATTAGACTTAGAAGATTCTCAAAGCCTGAAGGTGGAAGAATCCTTATTGTTATGATCTCTGGCGCAATTCCTGTCTGGTTGCTGGGTCACATTGCTTATTAACCATGCTAGGAATGTAGAAAGATTCTCTCTGTTGCTTTGGGAATAACATGTTTTTGTGTTTTAACAAGGAGTAGACTGCTTTGGAGGGGCTCCTAGACAAGGGAAATCTCAAGGGGAGCATGAGAGACAGAAAATATTTGGACCAGGTACAGGATATGAAGGAGTTTTCCTTCCTTAAATCTTTTAATTGAATGACTGTTTTATCTCAAGATTAGTCATGGCTGTCTGGGTTATTTCACTTATTTGCAGGCAAGATCCGTACCTTCTTTTCCTTTCCACCAGTCCCTGGATGGCAATTTCTTCTGAAGTTATATGTATGTGCAGTTCAGATTTTTAAAGCCCCAGAATGTCTGGTGTCTTGAATGATATCCTAGAGTTCAATATTGGTTTTTATTCTTGTCTTTATATCCTTTGATAAGAGCTAACAAATACCTGTTCTAGCAGGTAAGGAAGGGTGGTGAAAAAACCCCAAACTTTTCAATGACAGTTGTATTGGCTCAGTGATAAATAAGTAAGTGTTACTGTGCCTTGCCAGTAAATGCTGACTGAAGTCACAGGGTACAGTAACAGCTTAGTACATTTGACACTGGTGGAAAGTTCTGTGTAGTTTAACTAACAAGCTAACTCTGTCAAATGAACGGGGGTAAGTGAGGTTCAAGACATGGATATGTGCCAGCTTGAAGTTTTCTTTTCAACTAGGTGTACAGCAAGTTTCTGTGTCCAACAAATATGGGGAGTTCAATGCCTGTAACACTGGCATCACATCAAGTATGAGAAGGACATTGTGACATAATTAAGGTGCCTGCTGTGGCTAAAGTGCCCTGTTAATTTTGTTTCTGTTAAGAACAGGATGAGTCCATTTCCCTGGACAGAATATCAGTCACCCATGCTTATAACCCAGCTTCCAAGTGGAAAAATATAGCTTAGTTTTGTATGAACAACATTTCCCTTGCCCTTGTTGACACAGAATTGGTATCTGCTTAAAAATGAGGAAATAAAATGTACTTTTCCAGCTTAAAAATAATTCCATCATCTTGCAAATGATAATATTTCTTTGGATATGATGAAGATTTCCCAGATTTATTCTTTCAAAGGAAAGTATTCAAGATGAAACTAAAAAAAAAAATGGCTTGTGTTTTCCCCATCTTAAATGGTTACACTTAAACACTCCAGTGCTATGTATGTAGATACACATTTTTCTTGGAAATTCTCCTTTTTGTTTGTAAATATGAAGTTCTTATTTTTGTCCTATTGAGAACTATCCCATTTGTCTAGTGAAAAAACATCCAGTTAATTGTTTACAATGATATGGCACATTGTATCCATCCCTCTTTTGTTCAAAGCAAAAACCTCTTATGTCATACACCACTGCAATTTAGTGAATGCAGCAGAACCATGGGATCTCATAGGATTGCCTAATGGAAACAAAATCAAATATAATGAAATATTAAAAATATATGCTGCTTTATTTATACAAGTGCACTGACAGAGTAGATCAGTAGTTCCAAAACAGTATACAATCAATATTTCAGTCCAGAAACTTCATCAAATTCTAGTTCCATTTCTGAGAAAAGAGATGGGTTTCTGGTACAGACTTAGTTTAGAAATCTGCCTATGATACAAAGTGAAGTGCAGTGCAGACATGAAAAAAAGTGTTTAGAAATTTGAGAGACTCTTCTGCTTAGATGTTCCCTAAACTGTCTGATGATAAACATGGGTACTGGTTTTAAAAACTTTTGAAGACTTGCTTACTGAAATATTTAGGAAATTTCTGAATGAATATTTGAGAAAAATGTTATAGCAATCAAGCTTTCAGCCTAATTTCAAATTCATTGTAAATAAGAGAATAAACAAAAAAATCATGCCAAGAGATAGTCTGATGCAAAGCAAAGCTGATCTAGTTTATGATTCCTCAATTGCATTTCTCTCATTGTCTGCTGCATAATTGTAGGTTTGTAGAGGTTTCCTAGATGACTGCATGTTTTCTTTATTGATTCCCTCACAAGACATCAATTCTCCTGGTTATAGATCTCATTAGTTGATTTTCCATGAACAATTATCTTTGCATAAAGTATTTTCTTTTAATAGCAGTCATACCAACATGAATGTGTTGTCTTGCAACCTTGCAGTTCAATTATCCAGCAAAGGTACTGGGCTCTCAAGCTTAGAAGGCTTTTTACCACTGTTTAGCCAAAGGCAATAACAACGTGGAAGAGGAAATCATGGGGACCAGATGTCCTGCATTTGGACTCCAGTTACCTTCATTTTTCACTGCCTTCTGCCATGAAGACAGAGTAATCCATTTAGAGATGGCTCAGGGCTATCATGCCGAGGCATTGCATTGCACAGCATAGATTGGATACCACCAGTCTTGCCTGACTGACTCTTCTGCGCTGCATCATCTCTCTTCCAGAACAGCAAATCTGTCTAATTTTTGACATTGCACATACCTTGTACAAATGTTTTTGTATCTTAGTCTCCATTTCATCTCCCCAAAGCTACTTAGACTGTGATAATGGCTAAAAAAGTTCTACTTAAACTCAAATAAAAGATGCAAAAAGGAGGAAAGATAGAGCATGTCACAAATCTATTAAACAAAAAAAGCAGAAAAGGACTTTCCTTAAACAGAAAAGGAAAGAAAGTGAGAAAATATTCTGTGCATAAGACCTGTGATCCAAAACCTGTGCAGTGAATGGGAGGACTTGCCATGACTGGTACTGAATCAAACTACACACAGTGCACGTGGTGACAAGTGCAAGTGTTGTTAGAATCAATGTAAACAGAGGCAGCTAACATCAGAGAACATTTCAATGTGAAATTCTCAGTGGACCAAAGAAATTTTCTGATCATTTAGAACATTAAAGTGCTGACTGTCTTAGTTCAAAGCTTAACAGGTAATCAGTATAAGTACCTATTCTTTACATTGATATTTATCTTAAACTAGAATATTTTAAATTGTGAACATATGGAAAAGTTACGTACAGATACCAATGTTATTCTCAGTTGTGAGAACTCTCAGGAAGGGCTTCCATTTGCTTTTCATGTCTGGATTTCTCTCCTTTTATTTAATTTAACTTTTCTCAAATATCATTCTTTAGGCTGCTCTGTGCTTCATGTTGTGGCCCCTATTCACTGTTCATCTAGCACTCCACCTAAACCAGGATCTGTCTCTGCAATGTTAAGCAATCCATCTCCCTTTAAATAACTTGTCACTCCTCTGGTGGACTGTACTTTTACTGTGTTTACTGTACTTTTTGAATTAAGAAATAAAGTAGAAAGTCTCCATTTAAATGAATGTGTGAGTACATGTACAGTAAGACTAGTAAGTCCTACATATTAAGAAAATGCATGTCTATTTCTTAAGCAGCCTATTTAAACAATTATCAAATAAAAAAAAAATAAAAACAAAACAAACAAAACAACAAAGCATAAATCCCACTCAAATTTATTTTAATTTGTTCTGCTTTACTTGATTTTATTTTATCTTCAGTTGTACAATAGCAGCTGAATTCTATTTTTTACCCTGCACACAAAGGAAGTATATTTGTCAATGCCCTTGAAAAGTGTTTAGCAAATAAATGTAACTTAATATGAACTCCAAAATAGTACAGTTTTAACCCAAAGTTTTCAAATAATACATAAATTTTCAAGGCACATCTTGGTGGACACATGCATGTTAGCAGCACGTAAATCTAAGAGGTTTAATCTGTCTAAATTTTAAGTATATTTTAAAATGAGTTTACGTTTACTTTATTTTGTTTTCATTTGTGAGAGATAAAATAGTGCCAAGCACTGTTCTTTTTGCTTTTGATTAATTCTCTTACTGGAATGGTTTGTAAGAAGCAGTAGTCTGGAACTCTCAGCTGCCTCACAGAGAAACATATCAGAAGAAATAAAAGTTTCAAGTAAGTTTCTAGTGAGTTCATTTTCTTCATTTTTCTCGGAAGCTAACAAGAAGAATCACCTTTCTTTGAAATTTAATGATCAAACCCATTGCAACCAATGAAATGAGACAAATGAGAAATGAAGCTTGAGTCTAGCTAAAGGCTGTCTCTGTAATGATCTCCTGAAGCAGCCTCATGATCTCCACACACCCCCATGCTAAAATTCTAAGGCCACCCACAACTCACACTTATGACAGCAAAAAAACTCCTACATGTAACACATGTGGTGATGCAAAGTAGGAAGCTGAATCTATTTTTAAAGATTTTTTCCAGGATTACAGTCTGCATCTGTAAATGCCTGTTTGCATCTGCTGTAAATGTCTTTTCATTAGTCAACCACCTGCTAGATGAGAAGTGTTGCACTAGCAACACAGTGTCTGTGAATATGCATGCAAAGTATGAGACCAGAAACTGGCATTGAGGAAGATGGAATTTGCTGTACAGAAAAGTTGTTATTTTGACATATATACAAATTGAAGTAATTCCTTATGCAAGTGTTCCTTGATGAACATTTATTACTATTCGTTTTCTTTTGCCTGTGTACAGAATGCAGACTTTCAAGCGAATTTATTGGATTTATGAGGACTCTTCAGCACTGTGGATCACAGTGTTCTGCCAGATCATCAGCTGGGCCTGGGAGAACTAGAAGGCCAATGGCTAAAGCAATTACTTTTAACTGAGAGCAGACTGAACATAAAAACGACAAGTATGCATTTTCATGCAGATACTTTCCAACAAAGAGGAGTGTCATCTATAAGCTTTTGCATATCAAATGCTAAATATTCATTGCTGATGAGCTGTAAGATGTCCAATAAGGCATCAGAGTTTGTTAATACAAAATAAAGACCAGGGAAAAAGTTACGTGAACTTTGAAAAACAGCTTACATTTTGGAATTAATTACTTCCCAGCAGCCAGCCAATGAGTGATTCAGAGATGTCAGGAAACTATAAATCCAAATTACTGAAAACACTTCAGTTTTCTGAGTTTGTGCGTGCCTGAAAGAAAGTGAATTTGGTACATCACTCTTCACTGTTCCACCTTTAATGGTTGGAATAAAGTGGACTGATTCATATCCCACTGAAATCCCTCAATCTTGAAATGCCATGTTCATACTGTGGGTAGTAAAAGTAATGTAGAGAACCATTTGAACTGGAGACCAGTCTGGCTTGAGATTAGAATGCTCATACAGCTTGTGCAGGTCCTTTTTTGAAGCACATTAGGAAAATGATTTGGGATAAAATAAAATTGACCCAAATAATGTAGTTTTTAAGGTTTGCAGAAAAAAATAACTGTTGAAATTGACACCATGTGTCTATGTAAGTAAAATAGTTAGGCTCGAAGATTAAATTTGATGCAATGTCTACTACAGAACTGTAAGATTAGTGGGCATGTTAAAACTGTTTTGAAGTAAAAACTGAAAGTGAAAACCTCTGTGTTCAGGGAGCAGAGATATCTTCTTTCAATCACACAGTTTGAGAAGTCAGACTGGCATTTTACTGTCCCACTTCCAAACTTTGGATATCTTTGTTTTGATGCTCTATTCCAGTAAATTTTTGTATTCCCCTAATATTAGGTTCTGTTACTAATACCAAGTTCTTTCCAAGAGCTTCAGTACTCTTGGAACAATTATAAAAGATTTCTGTGCTCTGATGTGTTGGAAATGAGTTCTTGGATTTCTCATACACTTTTAAGTTGACTTATAATACTCATAGTTTTAACTAGTATGTCTTTCATACAAAGATCATTGCTGCTTCTTATCCATATAGTAGTTTCAAAATTTTTACCTTTGCACACACATCTTTCTGAACTATTCAATAAAAATAAATATTAGAATATAGATTAAAAATCACTTTATACATTCAGTCACTTTTAATGGTTTAAAATAGAACTTGATAACTCCTATCTCATAAAGAAATTAAATGAAAATAGGAAAATTTATTCAATATACTAAGAATCATTTTACAGGCTGGAAAAATCTCCGTCTTACCTTGAATATCTCTTCATTTGCTAATCTGTCACAATGAATAATAATCAAAAATTGCAATGCAGTTATTCCCCTACAAGGCAATAAAGAATAGGGAACATTTTTTGCTGTTATCTAAACAAGAAGGTGTGAGAGGGCTTTGCTGTTGTTGGAGTCCAAACAAAAAACTCTCAAAGCATCAACAGTGTCTCCATCCCCAGCACAAAGGCTGATATCACAGCCCAGCAGGTATGATGAGGCCATCCAGAGCACAGGAGGAGAAAGCCTGACTAGGGCACATGATGCCCCATTCAGCGGCAGCTGAGTGCAGGTGACTCCACAGCAGCAAACCAGACACTGTCAGGGAAGTTTCCAGGTGCTGCTCTGTCTGGTGTTACACAGTCAGAACAACCCTAGGTTACCTTTATTCCTCCTTAACTAGCATGATCCCGAGAAATAACAGGTCTTAGCTCAAGGTTCATCACAGAGCAGACCCCACTTTCCAGCTCTTATCTAAAGGCTCTGCTTTGAAGGGAGGTTGAGTAATCCAGCAGAGAAATTCCTGCTCCTGCTGGCCTTGAGGGCAGAGATCATTCCGAGTGTATTTAATGGTACAGACACAGCCACAATCTCTCTTCCTGCCTAGATCTAGGAGCAGTTAACAAACTAGGGATTCCTTTAATCTCCTAAAAAGAGGAGAATAAAGATCCATGTGGCAGAAAAAATGGCAAATTCTTTTGATCTTTCATAATCAAAGGAAGGACATTAAATCGAATCATTAAAAATAAACTCTAATTCAAGAAACATATTTTTTCTAGAGAGAAGAAACCAAACAATATTGATGAAATTGAATGGAACACCCTTAGAAATTCAGAGGTCAGTTCATCAGTGAAGCATGTGCCAATAGAGGCTTGCTTGCAAATTATATGATTGTGTAGAAACAGAGATCTAAAAAGAGCCAAAAAAAAAAAGTATTTCATTTATCCAGAGTCTAAAGTTTCAGTAAAAATGACCAAAATACTTAAAAGAAATATACATAAAGACAGAAAGTCTCAAACACCGTGAGATGATTTCAAGATCAAGATGGGAATATTAGTAAAAACTAGTAAGAATGGACCAAAAAAAATCACAGAAGTGATTTTATCTGCCGTGAAGTATTTTCAGCAGGAGCTCATAAAATCAGTTTGACCTGGCAGCCTCAGTTACAGAGAAGTTTGTATTCCTCTGTATTGAATAGGCACCAGTGATAAATCAAATAATAAAATAAAATAAAATAAAATAAAATAAAATGTCCAAACTGATTAAACAGAAAGCAGGCCTGATGAAATCAATTGACCAGGAAATCTAATTAATAAATGTTTCCATCAGTAGCATTATCTAGTTAAATGAATGACAACACAGAAGTCAAAACTGTCTCATGCTACATCAATATGTAATTGTACTACTTTTCTTTTGATCTTATATATCCATAAGAGATTGGTGGCCATAATCCATTTAAAGCAGTTTGAACAAGGGTCTGCAGATATTTTATGATCCCTAGTTGTTGAAGATTGAATAGACATGTCTTTAATATAAATGGTTGTCTTTATGGGGATCAAATACAGTAGTGCAAATGAGATAAATGTAGTTTGTTCTCTTTCAATACATTAATATCCTTTAACAAAAACTATAATTTGTGTTTCATCTGTACTAATGCAATTATAAAATTTACTGAACTGCAATAAATACCATTACAGAAAACAAAAGTAAACTTGTCTTAAGACGACAGTATATCAAATGAACCAGATGTTTTCATACTAGAGCCATCAAGAGTTTGGATCCTTTTGATGGATGGAAAGCTCTGGTAAAAAGGTTTTTAAGAGCCAGAACAGACTTACTCTCCTAGCAGTTCAGGAAAATGAATCACATGTTTTAAGAAATTGGGGGTTGTGGTCTATACAACATTCAATTATTGACATGCTGATTCCAGATCAATGGCCTTGAGGGAAAGCAAGGTTAATTAAACCTTAATTCACTCCAGATAAATTGACATTTTTTTCTCACAGCAGCAATTGTCGAAGCAGAAATCTTACTAGTAGTGGTGAAAGTTGATACAAAACATTAATCATCTTTATTCCTGTGTCATTATTTGATGAAGGCTTCCCTATGTTCCATGAATTTAAAATCCTATAGGTGTAACGACAGTCATAATATTTGCTTACAGTCATAATCTACAAAATATTTGGAAAAATTTAAGGTTTTCTAAATATTTAATGAAAAAAAGTTTCATTCTAAAAACATTCTAAATTGTCTTAGAAATTAGTTGAGAAGTCCACAGTTTGAGATTACAAGAGCAAAAGAGTCTAGAATAAGTTTTACCCCTAAAAATTAACTGTTTGTTAATGAACACAACTTTTGTCAGATGCAAATCTGGGTCACCACAGCTAGAAGCAAAAAGAACTCTGAAGTCACCTTTGAGACCATACACTAGTGAAAGAAGTTTTGGCACATTTCAGTATTTGTGTGCAGTCAAAATATTACTTTCTTCACTTATTAAAAACTGGAACCACTCCAAAATTTATTATTTTTCAATATATTGGGTAATTTGGTTTGATACTTCAACTACACCATTGTGTACTAATCAATTGCTGAAAAAGCAAACAGAAAAAAAAAAAAAAAGTGGTTTACATCACCACCATTTGAATAGTTATGTTAAGAATATTCATTTGCTTTAGAAAAAATATTTTCTGCAGTATGTGTAAAGTTGCATGGATACAATTTAAATTAATACATATGTTTCTCTTCTTTTCCTAGCTTGTCACTGACATCTGAAAATTGTGAGCAAAAAATTCTAGGAGTCTGATTAAGCTGCAATTTCATTCTTCATCATACAAACTGATTTGTAAATCATGTTCATTTTGCTTTATAGTCTGAAAAAATAAAAGATGTCTCAATTTCTCCAACATTTTGTACTTTATACCACTACAGTAGTCCAAATATTTTTATTGATCCTCTTCTAACCAATGATGTCATAAATATTACACAGAGTATTAAAATTTCACACAGGATGCATGAATCTTTAAGGACTGAATTTCATTTAGTGGTCTTAATTGCAGCATCTGTTCCTTCGCTGTAATGACATCAAAATTCATTACAGCATAGCATCATTACAATGCAAAAGAACATAATAGCATCATTGTCATATAAAAGCCTTATAGCAGGCTAGATTTCCAACAAAGATGTGAAAGGAAAAATGATTGTTTTTTGAAGAATACCAATTTGATAGTAGTAATCTTTTTTTCTCCCTTATAACAAGCCTTTAACTGTAATATTGTTTTCATGTGTTGAAATAAATGTTTTGTTTTTTTTGTTTGCCTGTTTGTTTTGTTTTGTTTTCATTCCAAAACTCTTCTTTCAAAAATGTTCTTTAGTAAGTGGAAGTATCTGGGGATCTTTTATTTACTTGATTTGAATTCAGGATCCTTTTGACTAATTTGGTAGTCTGAATTTTGCAAACCACGTTCTGGTACTTTTTGTAACAGTCTGCAAATCTGCAGCATGATTTGCAAACGCATTGAATATCAATTCTAAATAGCCTGTGCAAAAATTATTAGTTTCTGAACCAAGGCTTTCATATAATTGAGAAGCAAGCAAAATCTCATCTTGAAACAAGAAAATTCTCATCTTGAAGGCGGAGTCTAGAATTATCAGAAAAGTTAGATTCCCAATAAGCAGCTCCTCTACTTCCCTTCCACCACTCCTTTTGGTAAAGAAGGGACACTAAATGAGATATTGTGAGTTGAAATAAAGATTTACTGAAAGCAGAGTAACAGCAAGCAGTATAATAGCAAATTAATAGCAAAGGTATGCAAAATTCACAAAAATACCCGTTTGTGTTTTACCCACAAAAGGGTATTCACCACTGGGAATGTTGCTGCATCCATGCCGTTGGTATTCAGAAAACCTGAATTTGGCAAGGAGAGCTCCCACAGGTCAAAGTTACGCCTCCAGCCTGAGGAAAATGGACAGCAAGGACAACCAAACCATGAAAGTTGGTTCATGCAAATAGGGATCATGCAGGTGTTGGTTGAGCTCAGTTCTCTGCAGGTGCCTGTGCTGCTGCCTCCAGCTCTGGGCTGTCTTCTGTGTGTGTGTGAAAAACCTCTCTGCCAGGGCGCTGACCCACCCTGACTGCCCCTGCCGGCTCTGCCGTGCCTTGGAGCTGTCTGTTCCAGAACCACAAGGCCACATTCACACTCCAGAGAAAAATAGGATGGAGGTGAGCCAGTGGGCAGCAGAAGGGACCAAGTTCTTGGGGGCTTTAAGGGGACAATCCACTGCACTCCAGTGAGCAAGGGAATGTGGTCAGTTTCCAGTGCTAGTGCCCAGCTTGTCCTGCTGAAATCACATCACCAGCAATGAAGAGGGTGGTATAGAATATACAGAACTGCAAACCTTTTCTCTGTAACCAGGACAAGCTGTGGCTTTCAGTTCTCTGTGGCAGTGTGGACAACAGTGGGATACAGGAAACGTACTGCAGGCAACGCTGCCTGTCAGCCTGGAGCACAGAAGCACTGTAAGGTTCCTGAAAGCTATATCAGAGTACTTGCAACAGTATGTTGTCCATGAGCCACATGTTAGAGATCAGCACTCTGAAATGAACACATAAAAAAACCTTATTTGCTTTTGTTGCTTTTTTATCTTTCCAAGATTGCTCCTTGTTTAGAAAAACTTGAGAAAAATATATGAAAATGGTTGAAATTTTAGCTATTACACATCTATTGAATGCTTCGTAATCATGGTCTGAAGATGTTTACTGAAATGGTTTTGAGGCCAAGCCTTCAATTTTTTTTGACAGAGCCACTTCCTCAGTCATTATACTTTCCCTTAATTGGAGTTAATAGAAAACTGAATCCTGAAAACTATTACACTGAACAAGCAGCCTCAGCTTGACAGGACTTCTGCCACAACTCAAAATTATCACCACATGTCTGCATATGTGTACAAAAGGGGTTGAAGTGCTTACTAAAAGAAAAAGATGAAGGCTAATCCAATATCATTTGCATTTAAAATTGAGAACATGAAAGAAATTAGAAAAAAGGGGTTCAGTGAGTTTAAATAGTTCAAGAGACTGATGCCTTGCTCTTTGAGTTGCTTTATTAGTATTATAAATATTTTTACAGATGCATGCTAAACTTTCTTAGTATCTACTAAATGTTAATGTTCTTAAGCAATACTTGCCTTATATTTATCCTCTGCTTTTCCCCTAGATCAGTTATGCTCCATGAAGTACCTCCTTCATTAAAATCAGTGGTCATCCTAAATTTCCACAGTACAGGGTTTCATCCTCGTTCCTGAAAACAAAGGGGAAAATTTATTACTAGGTTGTTTTCTACTGAATGCCTTATAGTCATTCTGAGACTAGCAAGTGTTTCCTTTATTTAACTTTTGCTGAAGCAGAGAATACTGGACTGTTAAGATGGAAGAGCTCCAGGGTTGACAGAGTGTTCCTGGCAGGTGGTAATAGCCTGTTGTCGTATGGAAGATATTTTACTACTATTCAGCCCCAGTCCAAATTGGTGATCTAAAATTAGGCATGAAAGACACAGAAAAACCTAATGTGCATGTAGATAAGATGCATACCTGTCGTGATAGATAAATGTGATTCTTTAACACTTGAAGGCTATATTTAATTGTCTGTTGTACCCTTAGTCTCAATTCAGGAGCAAAACAGAGTTCTGGTCCTGGGACTTGAACTGCTTTAAGCTAGTTTAAATGTAAAAAAATCAATTTAAAAAAGCGTAGTTCCCCCCTCCCACCCCAAACAAAACCTTAGAAACAAGCAAACAAAACCCCACAACAAAACAAAAATCCAACAAAACCCCTAAAACAAACAAACAGAAACCACAACCAAAACCAAAACACCAAAAAGGCAAAATTCCATACAAAACACAAACAAACCAAAACCAACCCAAACCAAAGAAAAAAATAAACACAACCCAAAACAACCACCTCCTCAAAAATGACACAGAAAAAAAAAAAAATGGAGGAGCCTTGTTTTCCCTGCCCTCTGTTTTTCTTGATGTGAAGTCAAGATCTCACATGCCATTCCTTAAAGGTAGTTTTTAATTGGGTTAAATCTCATCCACTAAGAGGCTTAAAAAGTGCCAGTTTTTGTGAAAAATCAAAACATATGAGGCTGAAAACTGGGTGGAAGCACTCCTTTGTGTGGCCAACATTGTTTCAAACGCAGAAAGTGTACAGGCATGACAACAACTCTGAGGCCAATAACAGAACTCTTGCCTGAATTTGGGTGGGTAATTCATGCAATTCCTCTGGCCCGGACCTAAAAGGAGAAGGTTTGTAAATGCAAACTGGATGAAACAATCTGCCCTGTAAACTCAGTCTATAAAAAGGTGATTTGATTTCTGTCTCTCTGTGAACCAGCTGATGTTCAGTGTCTGACATGCATCTCGTTGAGGCACAAGCAAACGTGTCAACTAGAGCTGGAGGTGTTGCCAGGTAGAGATGGAAGAGAATGTGACTGTAGAAAACATAACTTAGTATGGTTTATACAAGAATTTGGTTTTAATGCTCTTGTATATAAAATGGGATAGTGTCTGCTTATCAGGACTGCTGTAAGAATCAGTTCAACACAGATCCTGGTGATTCCCTTTGAGACCTCTAGATGGAAAGCAACAAATCTGGAAAGCATTCTTTCCAATTTTTTTTTATTTAAGTTGTTACTTTCTCTTTATAACAAAACCCTGAGATTCTCAAATCCCATCTATAGCAATCTGGCTTAGGAAAAATAACTGAAAACAACTCACTACTAAACAAAGGAGAATAAATCCCATTCTGAAGGAAACTGCATTGAAATTATCATTGAACTTTATCCTTTGATTGCAGCAGCCCTGTTAGGTCCGGCATACAGAGCAGTTTGAATTTCCCTGTAGCTCAGTGGTACCTTTTAGAAGTGTTTTTTTCCTAGGCTCTGTCTTCAATGAAAATCTCATGGGTGAACAGCAGTTAGCATGGGACCAAAATACCTAAAGCCCACAGGGGCAAATGACTCACAACTCTAGCAAAAAGGTACTTAGAGAAAGAATAACAGGAGCTTGGTAAAGAATGCCAATAATGTCTATTACAGCCACACTATCTGACTGAAATTTTTCTTTATTTGTTTTGTCTTCATTCTGTGATGTAGAAAAAGATTAAGGGAGAAACTATAAGCTTTGGTCTTTTAACATGCTATGTTAAATAAATAAATAAGTTTTATGAGCCTAAGATATTTCTGAGAGTCCAGAATCTCTATTATAGCCAGCATTTTTCAGTATCCCGTGGTTTTAATATTTACATTATTTTATGTGCAGGTTCAGGTACTTTTGAGAAGTGGAAACCTTTTCAAATCATCTCTAGATGTGTAATGTAAACCCAAGGAATTACTAATTCTAAGTCATATGAAAAATATTAAAGTTCTCTATGCTATTACATGTCCCATAATGATTTCTTTCAGGAATGCTGAGAATGGAGTATTGCTTATTGCCAAGTCAACCACTCATAGAGTAAAGATTTAAACTGACTAGCTCATAAATCTGGAAAGGTATTGCTGGTATGAAGTCTACCCATCACTCCACATTCAAAGGTATTCACAGAAACTGCAGTTGTTAAAAAGTCTTACTATTTACAGTTGTAAATGTCCAATCTGCAAAAATTCTTCTCAAGGATTTGGTCTTTTCTTGAACAGTATTAATTTACTTTCAAAGATTTAAATCTTCCTTTATATTATAAGAAGTATTGCCTTATCATATTCAAGATGATGAACATGAGACACATGATACTTAACATTTACATTTTCTATTTCCAAATAACAAGTCCTGAGGAAGATTTGCATAGGAAGATTGTGTTTTTTTCAGAATAATTCTTTTTCTTATATAGAGATTACATATACTCTTGTAGAAAAAAGTTCAAGATCAAAACTTGCAAAGTACAAAATTCACATAGCACAGATTAATATTTCAATTGATATGAATAATTTCCAGATCATTCTTATAACACAGTATCTAGATACTCTCCCATGAACATCCATAGAGATGGTTTACAAAATACATCTTCTACTGGCTGGAAATGAAATGGTAGTAGGATATAACAAATCGTGAAACAATACCTTCTATTTAGAGTTATACTGAAAATTAAGTTTTTTCATTGCTCTCTACTAATGTATGCAAAATAAATAACCAAAATTTTATAATGGAGACATTTTAGCAAAAAAAATCTGTGTAGAAAGCAGCGTCTAAAAAGGAAGACAACAAAAGTCCTTTTCCAGCCTTGTACAATTAACTGAAATGGACTGCACTGCAATTTGAGAAAAAAGGGTTCTTTATAATGCTTATATGTACCTACTTAACCATTTTTAGCAAGAAATTTCCAGTACACCTCTTTTGTATTTGTTATGGAAACACCGGGAATTAATACTACAAGTATGACTGTTACAGTAATTCTGATGATATTATGTTATTGCCAAATCAGATAAATGAAGATTGTTATGAAAAAGCATTTAAAAATTAATTGGAAAAAAATAGCACAATTGTATACAATAAAATATTTTCTGGTTATTTGCCCTGTTTTGAAATACCTATGCATGAACTTAATGGAACAGTTTGATTTCAATTTAAAATATTAGAGTTTAGAATTCATAAATCATGTTTGAAAATAACATGGGAGCTATGTAGGAATTAAGGCAAAGGTTACTGTAATTTTTTTGTCTATCACAGGATGATACACAAAATAACTGTTGGACTGTGTTAGAAGAGAACACAACACCCAACACACACAATTTCTTTTTAAATATCTGTAAATAAATCTCATGACCATGAAGGAAGAAGAGAGAGCTACAATCTAAATATTGTTTCCATATATTTTTAGTGATGGTCATTTTACACTTGACTTGGATGGTGCTTGAAAACAGCATTCAGAGACTCTAAAGTGTGGTAATCAGAGCAATTCACTTACCTAGAAGCTTTATGTTACCAAAAGCCACAGTGAAAGTAGAGAAATATGTGAAAGTAACCCAGATATTCTGCAAAAGTAGTTTCAGCCATGGACTGCCGTTCGTGTAATAAGGATTATTACAGCTCTGCTTGATCTTGACTCAACTTGATATACTCTAGCCATGAGAAAGCAAAGATTTAATGGGCAAAGAAAAAAGTATAAAAACAACCAATGAATAAAAAAAACCCTGGTTTTAATAAACACTAAAAAACAGTTCCATTGAAACTTCAGAAGTGAAAAGGCTTTATCTAATTACTTTGAGTGGATGAGATGAAGAATGGGGAAAAAATTACAAGAATGCATTTTGCATTCAGGTAAAATTGCTGATGTTTATGTGCTTAATGGTGCTTTAAATTTTCTCTGTCAATTTTTCTTACTAAAAGAGTAACCAATTGTGTCTACATAAAAATGAAGTAGAACTTGAACTTTTAAGGTTGCCCATGCACATTTTTATGTTTAAGTATTAGGCTATAGAGAATTAGCATGGTAATAGCTGTGATTTGGAATTTAGAAAGTGTGTGTTTTGGTACCAAATAGAGTAGACTTTGTAGAAAGATGAGTGGAAATATAGAGGAAATCAGGAGGCATGAGAACTGGCCTATGAGTGCAGAAATTCTGCTACTCTACTGGCTGCCTTCAGAGAGGCTGCCTTCAGAGAGGCTGCCTTCAGAGACTGTAGGGTGCTTTAAGAATTACAAAAGAGACAGGTAACTAAAACCAAATCTATTTGTATTCAAATTACCTCTGAAGTCTTCTTTGTTGTAAGAAATCAGGGATTTACAAGCTAAAGCTGTACATTTTACAGAAAACAAAATTACATCCTTGGTTCTTGTGCTTTTTGACAGGTGATATTGAAGATCTAAGGAAAAAATGCAGTAAATTTATTAAAATGCTGGGATTTTTTTTTTTTTTACTATTCCCTCCTCCACTGGAAAAACATTTAGTACTTCTGGCATAGAGTATAATTGCTTTTGCATTAAACTGTCACAGTCTTGCTTTTCAGGTATGCCAAGTCTGTAAAGGAAAGATGTATTTGCTGAAAATATTCATAAATTATGCTAAAATTTTCTCTAAATGTGTTCATTTCTGCAGGCTTCCACTATTGAAAATCACTTTTTAAAAACAGCTTGTATCTTTACTTCTCTGAAGGTTGTTTTGGAACAAATATGTTATAAAGCAGACCTACTACTCCAAGTGAATAGGTAATACAGATCTATGATTCTGTCTATAAATGCATAGCACAATAGAGATGTCACGTTTCTTGTTGTTTTAAATCTTTTGGATTTAGCAGAATCACAGAATGGCCTGGGTTGAAGGGACCAAAAAGATCATTTAGTTCAAACCCCTCTGCCATGGGCAGGGACACCTTTCACCAGACCAGGCTGCCCAGAGCCACATCCAACATTGCCTTGAACAATTCCATTGATGGAGCCCCCACAGCTTCCCCCAGCAACCCTTTCCAGTGTTTAATTAACCTCCAGCTAAAGAATTTCTTCCTGATAACTAATCTAAAAATACCCTCTCTCAGTTTGAAGCCATTTCCCCTATTTGTCATTACATGGTCTTGTAAATAGTCTCTTATCATTTTTCTTGTAGGCTGCCTTCAGTTACTGGAAGGTCACAATTAGGTCTACCTGAAGCCTTCTCTTCTCCAGGCTGAACAAACCAATTCTCTCTGTCTTTCCTCATTGGAGAGGTGCTCCACCTCTGCAATTATCATGGTGACCTCCTCTGGACCTACTTCAACAGGTCGATGCCCTTCCTGTGCTGAGGATGCCAGAACTGGATGCAGCTAGGAAATAGAACTGTGTAAATATACTGTTCCAACCTTTGACAGTATGGCAAGGGCATTTCTGTGCTCTTGAGCACTTTATTTATGAGCATTAAGACTTTATGGGTCCAATCCCATATAAATATGCTTGCACATAGGTTTCAGTGTCTGCAGGATTATTATTCAACTACTGGCTGCAATTCCATCTGTGAAGTAATAAGCAAGTAAGAGACAAAGTCAAATTGGCTTTCTGTCCTGGTTTCTTCCCTCAAATCTTTCAGGAAATGCACTACAGGAGAGATCCATCCCTGGGGTACTTGGAAACTGGTACATGGACGTTGATCACTTGCAAAGCTTTGAGTGGACTTTTTCCAGCAAGTACTCAACAATTCCAGAGTTATGAGGTCAGTTATGCCCACAAGCATTCACTCTTCAACTCTGTAGAAACATAAGCATTTTGAGACAATTCTGACTCTGGGGAGAAGTACATTGTGGCTGGGGAATTCCATCTTCCATATAATTTTTACTTTAGATTTCAAACTGAGAGAGGTGACAGTGGCCCTGTTTTGCTTATGTTGGTCTAAACACACCTGTTGAAACACTTTTGAATTCTCAGGTGATTATAAGTTCTAAAGCATAATATGATTTATTGCTACACTCCTGTCTTCCTCTGAGGAATCTGACCCAAAATGACAAGCTGCAGAAGACCTCTGCTTTCATTTAATCTGAATGGTATTTGAGAAGTTCCAGATGGCTCCAGAAAGAAAGAGTGGCTTCTCCCTCGGTACTGGGAAGCAAGACTGCACCTAATCTTAGGTAACCTTTTTGAGAGATCCCTGTCTTTCCTCAAGTACCATGCTTTCACTATGCAGACTATGCATATTTAAGAAGTATATGACTTTGAAGAAGGCTTCGGCCTTCAACTCTCTCTCTCTCCTTCTTCAGACTCCCTAGACTTCTTGTGTGAGTTGGCTACAGAATTCAGGCCTTGTCAACAGCCTTTCTAGGTGAAAGGATATAATTTGCTTGCATGTAATAACAAACAAAAGTTTCTATATCTGACAACAATAAAGCTTAAAGTGACAGAGGTTTTTACTGAGGGCTTTCATTGATGTCAGATACCTCCACTGACACTACATCCAACCTCTCTGAAGGTCATCTGAAATGAATGGTCCTCTGCAACTATTGCATGAATATTTGGTCAGTAAATACTTCCAGCAAACATGTTTCTGCAGATTATGAACCATGAAAAATATAGACTACTTTAATGGCTTTGTTCATTCTGTGTTTGAGACACCTAGACCACACTATTATGGATGCTGCTGGATAATTAACAAGAAGATAAGATGTAAACGGTCTCACTGAAATCATCATAGCCATCATGCTAATGCCATTTACCAAATGGTTAAAAGGTAAATAGCAAACTTGCACTGCTGCTGAATCCACAGGTCCATTTGCTTCAGAATGCTTTTGGTTTTTTTATGCAGACTGTGGAATATTCGTTATCAAAATTAGTCACAAATTGCTGCTTTGACTGGGTGCTCTTATGACAAGTTCTGCCTTCTTCCCGCAACTTTTGGTCTCAGGACCCTTTATAATAATTTCCTTAGACAAGGTCATATGTGATGAAGAAATAGGGAGTGTCATTTAAAGTCAGAGGAAATTGTTTAAGAAAATGTTGGAGAGTGAAAGCAAGGCTTGTTATATTAGCTGAAACCATGTCTGAATTAGAGCTTTTCCTACATGAATAACTAATTAAAACAGAGCTGTAGGAAGATACTGCAATATTTATATAAATAAGAGACTGTTGCCGTTACTGATGTAGTAACATTCAAATTAGAGTGTCATCAACTATCAATATTATTACTAACTAATGTCTCACTAGTTGGCTTTTCAAAACAAACCAAAACAACCAAGTTTAAAAAAAAAAGATGAATTATTTCCATTATATACTTCTTTTATAGCTGTCATTTTCTACATGATGACAGAGGTAATAAAAATGGACTAGGTTTTTAAAAAACTAAGCTAATTTAAAACTTTTGTTTATTTTGTTCTTAATCTAACATAATACTCTAAGGATCCATGTAAGACTACAAAAATATTTAGTGGCTTAAGGGAATAGTGCTTGAGTATGAGTTTTTTCTAAAAGTTATTAGTTCAAATTTGTCATAGGTTCATAACAAATTCTAACTCTTTCCCAGACATTTTAGATCCTTGTATGGCCTGTATAAAATAAGACTAGGCCTACAAAAATTCCTGCTTCAGTATTTGGAAATATGTTTAGTGACTTGGGTCACACAAAGACAGAGGGACTGGGATGTGATTTATCATGGCTCTCAGCCTCACCAGGTAGATATTTATCAGGAATGAAGTTAATGCCAATTGTGAATACTTGGTATGACACCCTGAATATACCCATGAGCCCCAATGACCCTGCCCAGCCCTGCCTAGGCTCTTTGTCCATGGCTCAGGAGCACTATTACAACTCAGCCTAGCACACCCAGGCAAGGTCTGGACCACACCATAGGCAGGTCAGCATCTAGCATCATCCCCAGCTTCTCCTGACTTGTTTGAAATCCCTGCATGACCTGAGATCCCCTTGCCCTTGCCTTCTTGTTGTGTGCCCTTGGTGGGGCCTGTTGGTATCACTCATCATCTTGACCCTGCTTCTCTGTTCAGGTTCTGTGAAAAAGTGCACTGTGACGGTGAGGCCTTTGTCCTGCTTAAATTAGGAACAGCTCATTTCAGCCTTTAGCTTCTCACCCTTTGTGGAGAAGCCCTGTTCTGACTCATTCCTGACATGAGGCACATATCAGGTGTTAAAAAACAGATTGGTTTTTCCCAACTGTCTGACATCTGCTTGTTGTGGCTAAAAAAGGTCTTACATGTGTAGAACACTACCAGTTAGAGGGATCTGTATCCCATTTGCTGTAGGATGCTCTACCTGGAGTTCTGGTGTGTGAGAGAAATAGCCTTGAGCTATTTCATACCAATGATTGATTACCTTAGTGCATACCCCACAACTAACTACTGACACCAGGTAATCTTCACCCAAAGGCAGCATTAGTAATTCACTAACACAGGCAGACTTGTGAGGTCCTATCACCAAGCCAGTCCAAAATTATAATAGTGATCACTATTAGAAAACACAGCAGATAAGACAATGACAAAGAAGCATACAATGATGTGTGATCTGGTTAATTGGCATAGGGGATAAAAAACTTATTTAGGAATGTAAAATATGTGGCTTTAGATGTGAACACATGGAGAAGTGAGATGTGGTAAGGTCCACCTTCCTGTTACTTAAATGAGACTATACTCTGTGAGCCATGATGGGACACCCCATGATTTTGCTTTCTCATGAACATGCACTATGAGGGATAAAAAAGGCATATTTTGCACTGTGTCAAAACCTGCTCATTCAAACTACAATTTATTAATGCAAATGCTGTTAATAAAGTATCTTATATTCTTACAAAATTAATATCACATTGTCCTCCTTACTTGATTCTTTGCAGCCCCATGCAAATGCTAAGAGGCTTCAATTATGATGGAAAAGCATCAAGTCTTCCACTCTGATGTGAGCATTCCTATACACATTGACTTCATCATGACTGGCATCATAACTATCACAACACAGCACCAAACTTAATAAATAGCCCTTGAGATGAAGCAACAGACTTGTTGTATGAATGCTTCAGGAAATATGCACACAGCCACCTGAATACTTAATCTATGAGTTTACTTTGTGTGATTCTGAAAGTACATGTTTTCACTCACCTGCAACAATTTTCTAAGGCGAGGTGCATTTCATATCTCTCTGTTTAACAAAGATGACACGCTAGCCAACATACTATCACAATTATCAGACCAAATCAATGTGTGTTTGACCTCCCAAAGCCTATCCTTTAAGTTGCTATAAAGACCAATAAAAGATGTGGAGCAGTGCGAGATAGTCTGTTCACACTGTGCTGCTTTTTACAGCACCTTCACCTGCTGTTGCATGATTTTCATCAGAGTGGTGATAAGACTAACATCAGGAAAAAAACTGAACTATTTAGTCACTTAATAAAAGCCTTTAAAATCCTAGGACAAAGCAGTCTAGCAATGCAGAAAAAAAATTGATAAAACCCCAACACCTAGTACAAAAGAAGGGAAAGCACAAAGCAAGTCACCTGATCTGCCTTGCCAGTCATTTAAGTAAGATATAGAAAATTTATTTAAAATCTAATATTGAAGGAAATTGATGTTTTTACTGTGACATTTACAGGTATTTTCAATTTTATAGGTCAAGTTATGCAAGCAACCTTTGGAGAAAGACAATTTTCCTATGAAAGAAAAGCACTCATTCTTTTTAATTCATCAACCATATTAATACTTTTTTTTTTTTTTTTGCTGTTGTATCTTGACCTCCCTTTCAGATAAGCCTGAATTATATATCCTTTCTCCTCATCCTCCTTGTGTTCACAATAAATCATAACTGATACTGCAAGGTCTTAACCTCACAAAATTACAGGATGGATGAAGCTGGAAGGGATTTCTGGGAGTCATAAGGTTTAACCTCTCAATGCAAGTAGAGCTACCTAGACTCTGTTTCCCAGGATCTTTTCCAGATGGCTTTTGAATAATATCTCTAAGAACTGAGACTGCACAACATCCCAATCTGAATTGGTGCCCAGTTGCACTCTTATTAAAAAAGTATTTTCTGATGTTCATTGATAAAAAAACCCAGCAGGGAATTGTTTAGAGACAGTCAACACGATCCCAGGGCAAATCATGCCTGATTAATTCAGTGGCACTCTATGATGGAGTGACTGTATCAGTGACAAGGGAAGAGTTATGAATGTCATTTACCTGGACTTATGTAAAGCCTTTGAAATTTTCCTCTAAAACATTCCTGCTGCTGAATTGAAGAGATAGATAGGATTTTGATAGATAAAGAATTGTCTGTACAGTTGTATCAAATGTTACACCTGATGGCTGGATGTCCAAAGGGGAAAGCAGCAACCAGTGGTGTCCTCAGAGGTCTGTACTGGGACAAATACTATTTAATATCTTCATCAGTGATATAACAGTGGGACTGAGTGCACCTCCAGCAAGTTTGCATGTGACACCAAGCTGAGTGATTCAGTCAATTCAGTTGAGGGAGATCAGTACAGACTGTGGGATGAGTTGATGAAGAGCAGTCCTGTACAGAGGAACTTGGAGCTACTCATGGATGAAAAACTGGACACAAGTCAGCAATGTGTTCTTGCAGTCCAGAAATTCAATCATAACATAAGCTGCATACCACAAAGTGCTGCCAGCAGTATGAAGTAATTTTTCCCTTTTTCCCTTTCCCTCTCGTGACACCCCACCTTTGGTCTTGTATTCAGCTCTGAGGAAATATATGGACCAAAGGACAACTGTGGAAATAGAATATTGGAATACTTCTCATATAAAGTCTGAGAGAATTGGGCTTGTTCAGACAGGAGAAGAGAAGGAGCTGGGAAGGCCTTATTGATGCCTTGCAACACTTAAAGGGGGCTCATAAGAAAGATAGAAAGGCACTTCTTTTCCAGAATGTGTGCAAGGGGAAAATGTTTGAAAGTGAAAAAGAATAGATTTAGATTAAACAGAAGAAGGAAAGTTTTTACAAGGGTGATGAGACAGGGTGCCCAGAGAACATCTTCATGTTCTGTCATTGGAACTTCTCTGGGGCTGAATGGACACGACTTTGGGCACCCTGATATAGTACAAGAGGTCCTTCCCAATAGTAGGGTAGTTGAAATAGATGATCTTGGAAGGTCTTTTCCAACACAAACCATTCTATGATTCTATGACCCTGTGTTAAAAACAGTTGCACCCAGTATCTATTCCTGGAATACATTGCTGTTTGAGATTTCCAACTCAATTTCCTGCCACCAATCACCATCTTCTGGGCCCTGCTGTAAGGTTTTCAGTCTACCTCACTGTGTACTCATACTTAAATGAATTGGTTTTGAGAACCTTATGAACACAATCTCATAGACCCTGCTGAAGTCTAGTCAAATAATATCCACTCTTGTCCCTTTATCCACCAGGCAAATCATTTAATCAGAGAGGTAAATTATGTTTGTCAAGCATGTCTTTCCATAGCTGAATCAATTTTGACCACTTGTAATGATTATTTTCCTTCACGTGCATGTAAGTGGTTTCCAGGATTTGTTTCTCCGTTATCTTTTGCTTTCTTCTAGTCTATGTAATGTCTTCCAATCACCATGATTGATCAAATATTATCAAGAGTGGCTTTGTAATGTCATCTGGCATCTTCCTCTGAGATGTGGGTGCATCCTGTTAGGGCCCATGGTTCTAGGCATGTGCTTAAGAATTTCTTAAGGTTCCTAACCTCATCCTTTTCCACCAAAGGTACATCCACCTTGCTCCATATTTTCCCCTTGGTCTCTAGGACCTGTGATTTCTGTGCTCTGGTATCTTCTGGTACTCCAAATAAAGACAGAGGTCTCCAGAATTTCCTCTCTATGAGAATAATAGTGAGGGTGAGAAAGATGAAGTCTTCCAGGTCTGACTCTTACAGTGAGGCTGAGATCTGCATTAAACAGGAACACATGAAATGGAAGATATTCCTGGGTCCCCTAAAATAGAGGTATAAGCTAAACTAGGCATATAGTCAATAGTGATGCTACCCACTTTCTGTTAATTGTTTTCTGATTATATGTCTTCCTCTTTAAATCATTTTGCACAAGTTATTTCATGGGAAAAAAGACAAGTTGATTGGTTACAGACAAACTAAGATATGTCTTTATTATCATAATTTTTTTACCAATAATCTTCATCCCTCTAAACTTTCACAAATTCTCTCTAGTGTTCCTCTGTATTTCTTGCTGTGTTCAGGAAACCAAGTAACTATTTCTCAGTTGTCAGATCCTTCTTTGACCCAGATTCTTACAAAGGAAAAAAAAAACAAAGAAACCCACCTCTGTAGAACGGATGGCTTAATCTATATTCTTAATATACTCTTGAGAAGATAAGGACACAGATAATTCATTCTCACCCTTACTTTTATGACAATTTCTATGAGATAGTGCAAAAACATGGTAGCACTTAATCTCCCATAAACAGCTGTCATGGAGATAGCATGATGAGTTTAGGCTGGTAAGATGCAAAGAATGCATTACTTTCTTTGAGACAGAACTCATTTCCTTTTGCTATTTTAAATAATACTGTAAAAAGATTTGAACAGGAAAAAGGAAATGTTTATGTCAAAAGGAGTAAAAGACAAAAAAGTCAGAAAATGTTCCTTTGCTTTGCATCGGACATAAGGCTTCCAACTTTTTTTGTCAGGTTATTACTGGTTCTTAAAGGATAAATTTTTCATGATCCTCAAGGGTCATGCACTGGTAGTCAAATATCAGTCCTGTTTTTTGCTGTTTCAGTTTACATGTAGACAGTTTATCTGTTTCAGCTGAGGTAAATATGCTTTCTTTCTTCATGTTTTTCTCTTTCTTGGTTTTGTCCTTTTTTGATGGATTTTGAAAAGGAAAGATGTTCAGGCATAAAAATTTCAAAAATGTTACTAAGAATGTTTAACTTTCTTATAAACAACTGCAGTTGTGCTGACTGTAATATATTACTCACTGTAATGTGATTTTCATTATGTAGTAATAGATTTTTCGGATTTTAACTGCTATTGCTATTCTCTTTTCTACATTATTGGATAACTTCGAATTGCATCAGAAAATTGCCCTTTTTTGTAAAAACCACATTTAGGTAAAGAAGAAGAGTAAATACAAATGTTTCCATCTTAAAAAGAAAGACACTGAATTTAAATATTTCATTATTGAATTATTTGCTATAATTAATATTATCACTTAAAATTGTTTCATTAGAAATGCTTCAAATGGATTTATAATTCTAGCATGCATGTGGCAAGAAAGTCTACTGGAAAAATGACCTAGAGATACACTGTTAAGAATTGATATTAGATCAAATAAAGTGACATGAAATGAGTGCCACTTAAATTAAATATCTCTTTAACAGTGTTGATTTTTTATTCTGATTGTGCTGCTTAGGTGGAACAGGTGAAAAATTCTGTTTTTACTTTTAAATCAGGAGTAGTTGGTACAGTTTTAAATTTGACATTTATCACTTTTACTGTGTGTGAGATTTCTGTCATGTCTTACATTTGGAATAAAACGTTGTAGATATTAAAAAAAAATAAAATCCTGGGATTTAATTATTATGAGGTGAGGGGAGGGGAGGGGAGAATATTTATAGCTGTAAGGGATCAACAGTGATGATCTAGCGCAACTGACTGACAATTTCAGGACTGACCAAAAGTTAAAGAACTTGGTTAAGTGCTTTGTGGGAGTATCAAAAGGCCTGTTGAATCACCTTCTTGTTAAGGAAATATATCTTCATATCTAGTTAAATCTTGTTCTTGTTAAATTTCTTCACTTCTTGTGCTTTAAGAGAGTCAAGAGCACCTCCAAGTCTAGTGTCATCTGTAAGTACTTCATGGCCGGATCAAAACTAGAATTGGAATATCCATGTAGCTAATAAATAATCCAGAGGAAGTTCAGATTTGGTCATAAACCCATATAGAAAAAGATGACAGGAAATTATATTTATAATGTATTTAAAATACTCATCTTACTTAACTGTCATTCATTCAGGAAACTTCTGGTCAGTTCTGATACATTATGAAGATATTTTAAAAACCTATAGATCCCTCCACAGTGAATGCCAAGTGGTAGATGTAAATTACTGCAGTGAATCTACTGTGTCAATCCCAGACACTGAATCACACCATCTCTATTTGTCAATAAAATCATATAATCTTCCTTACTGTCTGCCTATCAATCTCTGAGCTCTGATAGGCTTTCAGCCCATTTTGTCTCTACAGCATCAAAGCCATTCTTAGCAAATGCGCTGACTTCTGTCATGTTCTGAAATCTAACATCTGACTGCAGCTGATGCTTCAGTGAAGGATACTGATCTTTCACTACAGCTGAGGGATTCTTCTTTTCCGCATCTATGGGGATTTATTTAGGAATTAATGACTCACTATTCACACAAAAGGACACATATTGATACATACATGAAAATAAAGTACCTTTAGATAGAATGACATGATTTTTTTAAGGTATATATTGTAAATCATTTACTTTCTTGAGAATTTAATTACCTTTAATATGATTTGATCATATATTGATTCATACCTGGTTTTCATGGACAAAAATAGATAAGTACTTTTCTCAACTCCTTCCTGATTGTGACTGGAGCAATCTATATCCTTACAATCAGAAGTATATTTGGGGGGTCTGAATTAAGCATCAGAGAAAGCAGCCTTATGGTATATGTCCCTCTGTTAACCATTACACAGTTGTCCGTTCAACTCTAGAAAGCAATAGACTTCAGAAAGTTCAGAGGACACAGGTGAGATGCAATTGCTTCTCCTAGAGGAACAGAGTGTTGTGTGGAGGTTCCAGGAGCTGAGAAAAATGAGATGGTGGCAACCACTGTGGGGATTTTGTAACTGCAGTGTCCAGAAAAGATTTCTGTGAAAAATGCTGTTTTGTCATCCAGTAAGTGAAGATATTTAAATATTAGATGTGGAAATCTATTGGTTATGAAACCAGATGATAATAGTTTGTATTTTCAAAAGAGTCTGCGGACACCACTGCATCACAGACTTATAGTTTGTTTGGATTGAAAGGAACCATCCAAGATAATCAAGTCCAATCATTCTGCCATGGATGGGGAGATCTTTCCCTAAATCAGGGTGCCCAAAGCCATGTCCAATATGCTCTTAAATAGTTCCAGTCATGGGGCATTCACAATTTCTCTGGACAATCTGTTCCTGTGTCTTACCATCCTCATCACAAAGTATTTCCTCCTTATGCTCCATCTAAATATAGACTTTTTTTCAGTTTAAAACCATTTCTTATTGTCTAGCTCCTTCAGGTCTTGGAAAAGAAATTCTTCTTCAGCTTTCTTATAAGTCCTTTTTAATTATTTCTTTATTTCTTTCTCTCTCATTCATATTTTCTATTTATCTCCTATTATTTATTTCTTCTTTCCTGTAGATGGTTATATCTGTACACTAATGTCACAAAGTATAACTAGAAACCCTTCTATGGAAATTTAAGAGATTTTTACACATTTTCAGTCTGACTAAAAAGGGTTTGAGTATTACAGGTTCCAAAGTGGAAGTCTTTTCATTAGCAAGACTGTTTTTCAGAAGAAGACAAAAAACTCTCCAAATATGCGTGCACATTCTTATGCCCATATTCATACACAGCACAATACATGTGAAAACTGTAGATGATAGGTATCATGACAGAATACTAAAGCAAAACTTTTTATAGTTTTTTTTCTTATAGGAGGGAAGGAATCAAACTTTGACAGTTGATTCTGTCTTCTCTAACTACATAGGACAAAGCTAAGAATTTTTTGTTTCATATTTACAAAGCATTGTGTATAGCTTGTACCCTTATAATGCATTTTTCTATTGCAATAAAAAGAACTGGAAAAAAAAAATTGAATAGTGGCATCTTGATCGGCTCTGATCAACCAGATGGTGCAGAAGTCTGACCATGTCTAATATGCAATCTCAAACATCTTGACAGTTAGATACAGTTTAGAAATTGGGGTACATAGTGTCTTTGAACCAGACTGATCAAATTTTTTTAAAAGATTTTTTCAGTGAAGAGTACATTGAAATGTTACATCTCCTATCACTGCTTCAGAAGCAAGTATGACCTCCCTTCTAATAAGGCTTGACACAGCATCATGAAAAAAGCAGAAGCCAGCTAAATTGTTGGAAAAACCCTGCCTTTAGTTAATGCTGAGAAAATCCCACAGAAGTTAGCTGGGTGGTACAGTTATTGTGGAAAGAGGTTAGTTTGCCTTGTTTCACCAAAAGTATTAAAAAATAAAGAATGAGAAATCAAAAAGTTCATGAATATGATACACACACACTCCTAAATAATATTTAGGAGGTTTTTTTTAGATAATAGATAACCATTATATCAGAAAAAATACTGAAAAAACCCTGTTGAATTTCAGTGTTGTTTCATAATATTTAGCAACTGCTAAGCCTTAATTAGTATGTTTGCAGTATAAGTTTTGCAACACATTTTAAAACCTACATAAATAGGGATTCTGAAATTGGATTATTACACCATACCCAACTCTAAGTCTGAAAAATTCTACTTAGGTGATCAAGCCATGTAGTTAGACATTCATTAATATCTGAGAGGTAGTAACTGAGAAATCACTAAAACTGTTCTGGTTCTTAAAGTCTGGGGGATGTTTACATATTCCACTGAAGCACGGTGTATTTATCAAAGCATGCATTTCTGAACCCTAATTGTAAAGATTTTAATTTCACAGGAGCATACTCAAATACATATTTGAAGGCAAGATTCTCCCAACTTCATTGTGAAGGATGAGGAAAAACCATTAGCAGAGACCAAAAGAGTAAATCTGTGACAATACATCTCTCCAAGCAGCTATTAAGACATATCTTAGGTGCATGCACAACAGGAGAAAGCCATCTCACTGTATAATCAAATTACAGGGCCACACAGCTGCTTCTATCAGGACCAACAGTTACAGCCTACAATCTGGATATTTTCCATTCAATGCATGTACCTCCATTCCAGGGAATTTCCCAATTGTTTTAATAGGATGACTAACCAGAGATTAGCCTTTATCATTTAGAATGTTAATATGCTAGAGAAATAGCCAAAAAATTATTCAGACTTAAGTGTGTGTTTCCAGCATTATCTCACATTAGAGGGTTAATTACTTTCTTGTTCTTATTATAGAACTGCATTCTGTTGCTAAGGAAACCAATCATTTCTCCATTTCTACAAGCACTTGAATCATATTTTGGTTTCTTTGTTTTCAAGGATGTTTTCTGGGAGGTTTTGCTGCTTTTGCTGCTGTTGCTTTTCATGTATGTTAAATCAAAAAAGGAGAAATAACATCAAGGATTAAAAATGGAAAATACAAGCTGCCCTAGTAACTGCCAGATTTGTGATGGGGAGGCACAACAGTGTGTTGTCTGTGGGGAAAAGAGCTGTAGGCTGTCTTTAGTTGTTTCATGACAGAAAAGGAAATTTGAAACAGTGAGGATGCACTGACTGAGCCCTGAAACGGGTGCTGACTCACATCAGTCAGCTCAAGCTGCTCTGTCCACTGACCACAGCCAACCACCTTTCATATTACATCCTTATTCAAATAAGATAAAAGTATATATATAATGATGGGAAACATTCAAATTAGCTCAACTGCAGCAGATCTGGAACCAGGGAACCTGAATACAGAGAATTTTTCTGCTACAGCCACTCTTGTAATGTGCAAATTATCTGAAACTCAGGAGTAGTTTATGACAATGTGCTCTATTGCATGCAACTAAATCATCTCAAGGGAATGAATGGTAGGCCACTAAACAGAAAGATCTGAGGATCCAGATGAGGAACTGTTTTAGTATCAAGATTAAAATTAAAAGAAGGGACTCGTGTAAAGAAAGGAAACTGTGGGATTACTTTGAAGAACACTGTATTGAACATTGATCCTGGAAAACAAAATTTAGGTGAATATAATATTTTATATTATGTAGAGACAATTTCAATTCTTTGATGCCTTTTGTAATGTAGTGCTTATAGCATTATGTTACCCACTTTTCCACAAGGCAAAGAATATTATCCAACATTGCAATACATGATAAAATGTGAACACTGTAAGCTTGCTATAATTTTGCCTGGCAAATTGTACCTAGTATTTAGCAGTAAAATTGGAAACTGAAGGACTTCAGAATCTCTCCACAAGTGGTTCTAAATCAAGTATGCTTATTTCTGTCTCTTACAAGGAATGTTATGAATATGCTTAGCCACAGGAACATATATAGCATCATAAAGGGGGAAGCAGAATAAATAAATAAAAAAAAAGCCAAACCAAAAAAATCCTTACATTTCTTCTTTGGAAGGATTCATAGAATAAAAATTAGATTGGCACATTTAGTCATTTGACTGTATTTCAAGACTCTAAACCTATCAAAAAAGCGCGTCTGTTTGTCAGTACAACCCTTTATGTGAATAAGGGCCTGAAGTGATGACATTTTTACAGGCTTACAAGTATGTGCTAGCTCGAGGGCAAACCCATTCCAAGACCTCCAGTAAACTATTCCTCTGCCTATTTCTCCTATTGACACCTGCTTCTGCAGCAGTCTCAGCTCAGGGCTTCTTACTGGACTCCAACCTAAGATGGTCAGAGAGCAAAAGGTCCTCTCTGAAGAACTCACCCTAAGCATCTTAAGTGGCACATCACGAGACAAGTAAATATTCAAATATAGCATGGATGTCTTGAGATCTGTTTGTTGTCCTAAATTAATACAATTATCATGATACTGATTAGCTATATTATAGGATATTCTGGCCAAAATGGAACAATCCAAATGGCTCCTACAGAAAGAAATCTGGAGATATAGATCAATAGCAATTTGAATACGTCAGTCATGGGTCCTGGCACCCCAAAGGCCCTGGGAGACATCAAGAAAATTATCATCAGCTGGTCAAGGGAGGTGACTGTCTACTCTGCTGGTGCTCTACTCTGTGCTGGTGCAGCCTCACTTTGAGTAGTGTGTGCAGTTTTGGCATCACAATACAAGAAGAATTTAAAGTTATTACAGTGTGTATAGAGCAGGGTGATCAAAATGGTGAAAGGCCTTGGGGGCAAGACATAGAAAGGTTTAGCTGAAGTCCCTTGGCTTGTTCAGCTTAGAGAGGAGACAGCTGAGGGGAGAGCTCACAGCAGTCTACAGCTTTCTCACAGGCAGATGTGGAGGGGAAGGTGCTGATCTCTTTCTGGCAGCAGTCTTTGAGCAAATGGAATGAAGCTGCATTGGGGAAAGTTCAGACTGGACATTAGGAAAAGCTTCTTCACTGAGAGGGTGTTGGGCACTAGAACAGTTTCCTCAGAGAAGTAGATGCATCATGAAGCCTGTCAGAGTTCAGGGAGCATCTGAATGATGTTCTTGATCACATAGTCTATTTTTAGGTAGTTCTGTGAGAGGGAATTGGACTTGGTGATCCTTATGGGTATTTTCCAACTTGAGATAGTCCAGGATGCTAAATAATTTCACTTTGTGGAATAGTTAAATATTTTCTGGGATAATAAGGAAGATGACAAAAGTAAGACATGAAGCAGATTTATCAATTGCAGCTGAAACTGTTTTTTGAAGGTTGCATTCATGGATGTTGCTGGAAGCCAAATTATTTTAGAGGTGGGATTTTTCCGGCAATGTGTGGGTACTACTTTAGGGTTTTGCTCAATAAATAGGCTTTTATGAAATCTGGTTTTAATCATGTAAGATTCATGGTTTGTAAGATTTCTCAGAACTATATTCAGAGCTGTTACTTGTAATGGAAGGCTTAGCTTTTTGGAAAATTCTTTTCAGAGCTGTTGAAGAGCTTGTCCAGATCTCTTTAGGAACAAATTCCCTCTCATCTGCTCCATAGCTACTGTTTATGGTGGTAGTGAGAAATTTTCCACCTACTCATGATGTTTTCTCTAAGTATAATATACATTATAAAGGATTTGTTTCTTTTTTCCCCATGTTCTTCTTGAGTTTTATCAAACTTCCCTTTACATTTCAGTAGTTTATTCGGCCTATTAATAATGAACTACGTATCAAATGATGTCTTGCATCATTAGTCCTTTTAATGCATTAAAATATTCTTCAGATCATACATGACAACCACCTGAAATGTGCTTTCTTAGTGTTTTCTAATCAATCTTTAAAAAAATGTATGATGACAGAATCCTTAGAAGCAAAGTGCAAAGGCAAATGAGAAAAGCATGGATATAAAAATGAGTTGTACTTTCCATTTAAATATCTGAAAGTGGATATTACAATTCACACTACATAGAAATTGCTCAGATATTCTGGACAGGAAACAATATGAGCGTTTAATACGGATTATGTAATCAAAGGCCAGATTTACTGCTGCACTTCAGTTACTTGGTGTGGCTCCAGTGACACAAAGCAGTCTCAAACTGAGCTTTGGAAGCTGTTTTAGTGACATTTATAGCTGAATTTCAGAATGCTCCCAATCTTCATTTTAGCTATAAAATTCTTGAGCAACTAATTTTGACATGGCAGTCCCCATTAAGTAATTAATATGAATCAGCAGCTACAATGCAATATGCAATTGCACATGCCTACATTCTCATAATTAATGGTTAAATAACTGCAGTTACTCAGCTACCATGATAAAAACTGTGCTGAATATGATAATTTTTTGTGGTGAGAATAAATGGAACTGCTATAGCATCTCAAATGCTTCTTTTGTTTCTGCTTTTTCTTTTTGTGACAGAGGCGGTGAGATTTGTGGATGAGTATTTACTCGGCAAACAGAACCTGTCAGGTCATCTCTGAAATGATTTGTTTTGTTTTTATTTTGTATTTTAATACTGAAATAATAAACTGTAGAGACTATAGATCTGCTCTAAATATCTTCCTTTAATGGAAACCAAAGCAAACCAAATACTCTAGTGGGCTGAGTTGATTCCAGTGTCAAGAATGGTAGCAGATAACAAGCTGAGGAAATAGATAAATAATACACACGTTCCTGCCTTTACACCTTCCAGGACAGAGAAATATGGGTTTTACTCTTCCACAGGAAAAAAAAGAAAGCCTGAAACAACACTGATCTCTTGTGAAGGCTGACCTAGAACAGAGGCTAGACGGACTTAAAGAATAAAGCAGGTATCTATTAAAAGGCCTTAATGGACACACCTTGGGCAGTACAAGAGCCTGGCCAGGGCTACACCCAAGATGAACCCAAAATGGTCACCAAATGTACGACCAGTCACAAGGTCTCTCTGTTTTGTAAGTTCTGGCCCATTAGCATATTGGAGTTATTGCCCAATTACAGCTTTAGGTTATGAAGCCCCACCCTTCTTGTTTTTCTCTGTTCAGTCCACACTGTTTATGCTCTTGGGCCTGAAATTTGGGTGGATGTCCTTGGTCCCAAGCTAGGAAAGGAATTGTTTTGTCTAGCTACTCTGTGAAGAGAGTTTACCATTTCTTAATATGAAGCTCAGAACTACATGCTAAAGTAGTACAGAATCTGAAAAATATAAAAGCTAAAACCTAAGTCATCAACACCATTCTGTTTACTGCCAAATGAAAAGTATTCATTAAAGCAATATGAAAGTCTTCTAATTCCAAATTTGCAAAATATGTGAGACTTAAATCTGACATAATGTTTTAACTCTAGCATTAGTTCATTTTTCTCCATTTGTAACATGGGCTGAATGAAGCGTCTAACCCAGCCATGAATTTCATTGCTCTATTCTATTCAGCAAATGAACAGTCTTAATTTTATTATATATTTTATTTATATTTTAGTGAATTGACCACAACTAGAGAGGAGAATTGCACTTGCTGTTTTACAAAAATATTGAAAGAAGAGTGTTCCTTAACTTGCACCCAATCTACTAATCCAGTCAATAATTCAGACTGGCCAATAGACAAAGCAATTGCCAGCAGCTATTGCAGTCATTATTCAACAGGACAAACAAGATCCTTACTTCAAATAACTGCTCTCACTGTTTCTAGTGGGTCTGTTACATATGGAATGCATTTTGAAAATTTAATAAACCATCATCCTTCATGTGTAGCTTGACACCTTCTGAATTATGGACTCAAAGTCTTGAGGCTTTAAAAAGGAAAGGCGGGGTCTGCAAGGAAAATAAGATCAATATAGACAATGCATGTATTCATTCAAGTGTACATAAAGTATTTGCAGCAGATTACCTCTGCATTCTGAAGCAAATAATACTTTTGAACCTATACGGACTTCTGTTCACTTTGATCATTTGTATAAGCAAACAAAGCACCCAAAATACCAACTGTACAAAAGCAACAACAACACACAGAATTAAGATGCTTACAAATAAGGAAGGAGACCCAATCCACATAAGCTGGAATCAAAGACTTTTCAACGACTTCAAAGATCTTCTTGGTTACTTCTTTCTTACTAGGGTAGCTTAGGTGGAAGAAATACAGATCTGGGTGTTTAAACATAAGTAGTTCCCATTGGCAGGCAGAGAGAGCCATCTTAGGCGTCACAAGGTTTCTGATAGGATGAACTAAATCACTACAAATCATGTGAATCAAGCATTGTTGTTGTTCACCCAGATTTTGTTCTTTTTTCTAGACCTCATCCCAGAATTAAGCACCTAAATTACACATTTGTGCTTCTAAAACATTTGAACGGCTTTATTTTTCATGTATCATCTCCAGATAAAATCTTTTTTCAAGGCTCACTTTCTATCATGAAGTATTTCCTTTCACCTTTACGAAAGATTATGCTTATCTCACTGGAGAATTGTTTTGGCCAGCTGGTGTGTGTTTTTTACATCAATAGGTGAAATTTTTATCTCATTGGAGGTGCCTAATTTTTCTGATTTCATAGCAGGAAGCATGATACTCAAATACTTGGACTAGTTTACCCAGAAGCTTTAAGGTCTTGGCCTTACCATGGACTATGGTCTGGCTGTTTCTTGCTCCCAGTAAGAGATTTGTGTTTTACTCAAAGAAAGTAGGAAGATATGAGCAATGTGCACAGTCAGGCCATCAGAAAAAAAAAAAAAAAAAAAAAAGAAGGGAGTGAGGTGATTCAATATTAATGATCAGCTTTTACAAAAATGAGGATTGGACTTATCTTCTTAAAAAAATTAATCATGAAAGTAAAGTGCTTGTGAGAGGAGTGTCATCGTTCCAGGTTACATGTGCATTCAGTGAGGACAAGCTGACAACTTTTAGAGATGTTTTGTCCACTAAGGATAGGCTTAAACAGCTGATCTCTCCCTTAAGGTGATGCAAGGCTGACAATTCTTCTAACACTGGCATATGAGTTTATTGCCTAAACTGTTTAGGATATGAATTCTGGGTCTTCCTAGCATTAGACTGTTTAAAATATCCTTCATAAAAATAGATTCCTCTTTATCCAGTGACTTTTTGTACCTACTTACTCCTATTTGTGGAATTTTGAACACACTGAAGACATGGCTCAAAATTCTGAGGAACTCAACAGAACTAATTTTTTTTAATTTTATTGTATAACATGAAGGCATATTCTGAAGAGTAGTAACATATCATGACAACAATTTTTCATTGTGATTATGTGATACAGCTTTTTCTGCTGAATGCTTAAGTTGAATTTGCATAGAAAGAATAAAATTCCTAAAATACATATGTAGATGTGTCCCAGCTAGAAAATTTCACCTTGGGAGTTTCTATATTCCTGAGCCATAAAAAATAGCTACTGGTTAATTCTGTCCTTCTGGCATGACTCAATAACAGAGTAATGATGTGCTTGAGATATCATTAAAAGCTGAACAATAGTTCTATAAGTTCTCCTATTGAAATAGCCTGGAAAACACTTGAAAAGCCTTATGTCTTGTTGCATCTCCTTTATATTCTTCTGCAGAAATAGGCTGGGAAAAAAATAAACAATAAACTGAAACTTATTTTTTCTGCCCGGTAAAGAGTTTCACAATACTCAAGAAGTCATGGGACATGCTATGTATATGATTATTTTGATTCATAACTGCTATGTCAGGACATAACATCCTATAAAGTGTGTTTTCTGTGAGAATTATACAAAAAAAAAAAGAAATACCTATGGGAAAACAGCTATTAAATTTATCTAGATGAAAGATGAAACAACAAAACGTTTAGAAAGGTATCTACAGATTTTTTTTTCATATTTTAATTCATAGTTCTTTGTAGAACTTGGAGCAAGAAACAGACCCTGGCTAAATTTATTAAGAAATTAAATATAGTACAAAAAATATTTATCATTTACTATCTAGAGAACTGTTTCAGACTAGATCCTCTATTTTAGAAGGAGAAATACTGAAAATTAAAAGCACTTTTCACAGGTGTGCATGTATTTTTCACCTTAAGAGGGATCACTTTCCAATCATTATTTAGAATTGCACAAAACAAGGGAAAAGCCCCATTTTACCCTTTTGTGTTAGTTCATTCAAAGGCAAATGGTTTCATCTTCCTTCCCTAAAAAGATACATAAAATAAAGTCGTCTTACTCATCAGGCTCTTTGTCAAATCTGGCTGTTAAGCACTAAAAGTCTGCTGCAGTAATCTGAGTGCTACCAGAAAAATTATTTAACACAGTGTAGAAGAACACATTGGTATTTTGTTTTCAATATTAGTTCTTTTGTGAATTTAGATTATGTAAAAGTAAGAAGAAAAAAGAGGCACTTATTTTAAGGTCAAGTATAGAAAGAATAAAATATTTTTCCTTGTGTTTGGGAGGAGAGGAAAAAAATTATGCAACTGCAGACAACCAATTTTAGCAGTGAAAAACATGTTTCTCACAGGGTGAGAGCTGCTATAAAATTGAAACTGTTTTCAAATGGTTTCTAAGTTTAAGCTAAAAATTTCATCTATCCTCACTCCATGAGTGGCTGTATTTTTAATTCCTTCAGATATTGATTCCCTCTTCCCTTCATTGTTTGGAATTACAATAAATATGAAAATGTGAGTCTTGGGCAAAAGTAACAACTGAATGCTTCTGGAATATTAGTGACATTTGTGCAGACTTCACTGAATATAAGATGAGCTCAAGCTGTCATGCTCTGCAGTATGTTTAGTATCCACAAGACTCTCAATGTTGTTTGATTTTATTGCAGTTAATAATCAGGGAATTTATTATAACACTGTTAAGATTTTGGGTTGCTTTTTGCTTTTAAATTTTGGTTTTTTTTTTGTTGTTTTAAGTTTTTATTTTTTAAATTTTTGTTCTAAGGTTAAAAAAAAAGAAAAAAGCTTAACGCTGGTTTGTTAAAAGTGCCCTAGGCAGCAGTTGTCAGAAATAAAAAAATGCAGTAATAGTCTAACCTTTTTACAAGTATATTACTCACTCTTCCCTGGTAATAAGTACTAAATTCCTGAATCTGTCCAGTTGGTGTTGGACCCAGATTCATGGTGTCAAATGTATCTTCATGTCACCTGTCTTTTGCATAAAATAATACACAAATTTTTTAATTACTCGTTGTCTCTGAATACCCTTACTAGAAAAAGGTGTTTTTATCATGAAAGAGGAAGAAACCAATGTCCTGAAAGTTAAGCAATGCCCCAGCACTCCTAGCCAAGTCTGATAAACCTAATAAATATTACCAACAAGTAGAGATTCTTCCCTCCTACTCAGCTCAATTGCAATACAATCTGGAGGTTTTAGAGCTCATTCTAGGCCATAGTGTCATAACAAAGATACCCATAGGGTTTTTAACTTGGCAGAATAACTAACTGAGCAAAGGAAAAGGTCGTGGAACGTCATTTTCTTTTGAACCTTCAAGCTACCAGCCAGCCTGGTGGATGGTTCCTAGACTCCCTTCGTCAGCAGTTGCTGCAAATAGAAGTGGGACTAAGAGACCTACTGATTGATCTCCATGTAGCATTCCACTCTCCTGCTTTATTTGTGCCTTTTTGACTGAATAAAAATGCAACCATACAGGACCATAAGTCACTAAAAATATTTTCATTCCAATAGTGCAAGTATGATATAGTTTCAGAGTTAATGATTAATCTCTGCTGTAATGTCTTCTAAGTATCTACATATTCTAAATAACCTGATTCTATAGCATAACTGGATTTATCTCTCATTAAGTGTAAGATTTCCTAAGATATTGTATGAAGCATTATTCTCTCAGTTATGGTGTCAAGGGAATATCAAGACTCTTGAAAAGCTGTTTGTAACCATGCAATTAACCTTAAAGAAATGTTATGGGACAAAGCATAGCTTTACACTAGTAAGTGATTGTGACTAATGCAGGCTCATTAAAAATATGTTTAGGCAAGTGAATAGAATAAACACAAAAAATGAGGAGACCCTCAATAAGTGAAGTGATCATGCTTGGAAACACTAGTTTTTATAGTATAAAATATAGTTTTTGGCAATCTAGATGAAACCTTTTTAAAACACTCTTTATGTAAATTATGTTGCTGATGTTTGTTCTGATAACCGTCTAAGCTTTTGCATTAGTTAATATTTTCTTACCTTTGCCTCAGTGGTAATTACAATAAAATAATTATGTTCACTAAGTAACTATTATTTATATTCTGCTCTAGATTTTTATTGTTATAATAGATGCTTAACATTAAGAAAAGAAGAAAATTAAGTAAGATTTAGGCTAAATACAAAGAATCAAAAGAAGGTGATCACAATTGTATAAATCTATGTGCTAAAAACTACAATAGTGTACCACATTTTAAAAACAAGAAAACTCAACAGTGTTTCAGGGCTGCTTCTGATTTATTAAAGTTATAGCAGAGAAGAGAGCTTAAAAGTTCTTAACATCTTTCAACATCATCCTGCTTTTAGTTGGGTGTCCAGATAAAGACTAAGGAATGCAACTTAGGCATCGTGCTGTGACAATTTTCACTTCTGTCCTTTTGCTCTCTCCTGTTATGCCTAGTGCCAGAAAAAAACTGGAGGAAACATAACAATTTAATAAAGTACAGAAAAAGGAAAATGCTCAGAATTCCAGCTGGGTTTTCCACTTTGCTGGTAATTATCAAAAGTGCCTACCCACAACTGGAAATTAGAAGAGAAACTGCTGTTATTTTCACTTCCCTGCTCTCTATGCTGCTTTTCTTATCCACAGTAGCCCCCTAAACAAGTTATCCAAAACCAACAAGCTGTGAGGTTCAGCTACTGTACACTCATTTCAAAAGCACTTTTGAAGGCAATATTTCCCTCCAGATATTAACTTTTCTGCCACTACATAACATGCCAAAGGAAAGATGGTACTCTACAGAAATGCAGAAACCAAAAATAAAATTTAAAAAAGGACAAATGAAATGGTGAAGTATTGCTGCAAAAGTGTAAGGAGCTCTGGCTAATTGAACATTACATACATTATGGTGAACATATCAGAGTTTTTTATTGTGCCATGTGTCAGAAGTTGGTACGGAGTTCATCGTTGTCATATGCCAGCTCGTTGGCAGTAATTACCTGGAAAGACAAGGAAAATCAGTGGATGAATTTGCTGTCAAACTCTAGCAATGCAGATAAAATCTTTCTTCCTCCTTTGTCTTCAATGTGGAGAAGATGGTCCAGCAAGCTGAAGTGGAAAAAGTTCTACTCTCCACCTATATGGAGCAGTGACTCAGAGGGTGATCGTGTGAGCAAGAGAGAGAATACAGTGGGTACACAGTTCTGGTACTATGACCAGAACTAGAAGGGCCCTGCCTTCAGCAAGGAGGTGTGCTCTGAATTGAAGCCCCAAGCAGCCCAAGGTCAAAAATAATGGGGAAGGGTAGCTCCTGGAATCACTGCACTGCCTTCACTGAGTGCTGGGCATGGGCCTCAGGCACTTCTCTTAAAAGCCTGGTGGTACATCAGAGTAAAAGACATAAAAGATCAGAAAATATTCCTGTCTGAACATGAAAGGTAACACTTCAGCCAGTCAGATTAGACTCCCTTTCAGGTCAGGAGAGAGAGATAAGCACATTGAAGGAGCAGTTCAGATCACATGTAAGATAAAAGTAGCTTCTCTCTACCTATTTCTGTTGACTAGAGTCGGAAGTCAAGCTGACTAGGCTCCTAATTTAGGTATTAAGTATACAGCTGAGTAGGAAAAATTTGATCTCCATGCTTGTATTTTAGCCTGTTTGAACTGGCAAGTAGAAGGATCACTGTTGCAATAAGATAATAAAATTATGTTCTTCTCACTGTTCCTTCTTTTTTTTATAATTTATTTTTATAATAAATACTATTTCCTTTTGTGTATTCAACAAAGATATCCATTGTATTGAATTAATGTGAAACATAAACATCCACTGTTGCTTAAAACAACAACACAAGGAGAGAAAACTTGAAGTTTCCACTGCACTCAGTCTTTACTGTGAATTCTGTTTAAACAGTACTATGACCTTGAACCTAGTTTTAGTTTCTAGAAAATGAGCTCCTACTGATTTTTTGAATAATACAAAAGCTTTATTTTTTCAAAAGGTCTTTCAAGAGGAGCATAAAGGAAAAAGCAGGATGTTAGATGACTGTCCACATGATCATCTATTTAATTCCAGTGTCATTGCATAAAGAAATATGACAATGTTATAAAGTTACATATACAGCTTATATACAAATAAATAGTCTTATAAATGCAAATATCATCTGGCATTCAGTATTAGAGGAGATATCTAATACTCTGTAAAGTAACCTAAAACCACCATTTTAACTAGCTGATTTTTTTTAGTTAGACTGAGATAAAATTATATTATAAATAATGATCAATAAATTAAAAGTGAATTAAATTAAAATCACCTATAAAAGTGAATTATAGGTGTGAGATCTTTTAGGAAAGCATGAAAAATAGTAACTTTTTTCTAATAAATATTGAATCTTTTTACAGGCAAAACTTGAACTTTTGGGATGGTGAAATAACACGATGGGTGACAGAAGGAAATGCAGTACTGCAAACATAGTGCATCTGCATCTTAGCAAAGCATTTGGTTGAGAGTCTTGTGAAATATTACTCTGAAAAATCGAATTTCCTTGGATATGAACTGTATGATATAGCATGAAAAGTAGCTCAATAGCCATAAGCAGTAGTTAATGATGAACGACAACTTATCAGATAGGAAGAGATGTCTAGGGGCATACTAGTGTAGAATATTTCAGGCTCCTTCTTTATCTGACATCTTCATCATTAATTTAAAAGCAGTTCAGATATCATATTAATGAACCTCACAGATGATGCTAAATTGAGATGTGATGCAAACAGAGAGAATGACAAAGAATAAAATAGCAGGACACTAAGCATGAATCCACGTAGATAGTAAGTATGTCCTATGTCTCCAGTGGTTTGTTATACTGTATGTTCTGCACAAGTTTCTTGAGACTTACTTCCCTGCTTCCAAATTGGACCTAAAAACTTTTCATTGTCATCAGAGGCAATAAAATATCTATAAAAATCCATAAGAAATATAATTAATTTTTTGCATAACCAGAAACAAATATATATGATAGCTATCTGTACAGGTGTCCACATCAAGAGAGAAAGAGGAACTTTTTAACATACTACTTGTTGGGCATTTAAATATGATTAAATATGAAACACAACAAAGAAACTTTTGATGTTATAGAATAACACATTTTGCATGAAACATATTCTGCCTAACTAACAATACAAAAATGCTGGAATTATAGGGAAAAAAACTCATTCACCCCTGTTTTTTGCACATAGGAAGAAATAACTTTTTTTTTACTGGACCAATTGAGGGTTACTGTATGATAATACATTTCCTTCTATTCAGGGTGGTTTTTTGCTTGTTTTAGCTGACTTTTCATCTCCTAGTGACATACAGTAATATATTTCTTGTCTGTATAGACATGCCTTTGCACCCACATTGAGCTATTGCCTTCAGTCAGGTTCACTAGGGAAGAAAATAACTTTTTTTTTGCTTCTTTCTTCCTTTCCCATGAGGATCATATTGCAGGATCAGGTATTGTGATCTTACAATACAAGCTCAGTGTTGCTGCTGAAATCAAACACTATTCTTAACTAACAGAACACAAGTACTGAAGATTACACAAAGAGCATTAAATTCCAACAGAACTATTATCCCCTGGCCATGTTTAGATTTATTGATTTTCTCTAAATGTAGATTAGGGCTTTGATAGCTCACCAAGTTTGTTTTGCTGTTTGTTTAGTGTATTCTCATACCTTACTCAATAAAAATGTGAAACACACTTTCTGCCTGTGCTCCACTCTTGAAAAAACTTTTGGCTTATACAGAATTAGAACTGTATGTTAGAACTATATGTTAGTACGTGGAACTCTTTCAAATGTAAATAAGTCCTTTTGGTTTTAGAATAAAAGGAACAAAGCAACATTTATTTAAGATGTCCTAGTTGTATTATTCCATTAGTTGTGTTTCATTTGTATCTTGTGAACTTCAAGGATTCTGAAGTGTGAGAAATTACTAAAATGGAAAGAAGATATCAAGGATTTTGGGAAGGAAATTAAGTCAGCAGGAAATATTTTCTTTTTGTTTCATACGGTACAGTGCAAACCAGTTCATTGTGTACTTCCTTTTGAATAGGGGACAGTTACTTTAATCTTTTATATATTCAGTGAAATGCATAAAAAAAAAACTTAATTTGATGCCTTAAGTTTTTAGCTTTTGTATTTTTCAGAACCTGTATTACTGTGTAACTTTGAACTCCACATAGTGTTAGTAAGCTCTCTTCACATTTTTGTCAGGTAAAACAATCCTTCCAGGCCTGAGACCCAAGGACATCCACAGCCTCAGGCCCCAAAAAGTATTAACAAAAGCTAATCAGGGAAGAAAAAGCAAACCAGAGGAATATGACTTCATTACCTGAAGTTATAATTGGACAATTAACCTCTGATATGCAAATAGACCAAACATCTATCTGTCTGAGAAACTTGTGGCTCTTGTCCATCTTGATGTAGTCTCTGCAAGGCTTTTGCACTGACCAAGGTGTATCTATTGAAAGCCTTTAATGAATACCTACTTTATTCTTTCAACTCTGTCTAGCCTCTGATCTAGGTAGCCATTCCAAGGCATCAAATTAACCTTAATTTCTTGAAAGGCTTTACACTTTTTTCCAAACATCTATAAAAGTAGAGCCTCCTCTATCCTTGTGTGCAGAACCGGTGGGGCAGGTGTGTCTCTCACACTCCAGGACTTGTTGCATGGTGGTACAATCATGACTGTCCTGATACAGTTCACAACAGGAATTTCTCACATTTTCTGTTTGATAATCTTAGATAGTTGATAATGGCTAACATTTACTTTTGAAGACCTTCTAATTCACATACCATCATTTGCTGTGTTTGTTCCTCTAGACAATAAGAAATACACAGCCTTGTAAGAACAGCCCTTCAGGCACTTGCAAGGCAGGATTTGTACCAAGAAGCCCTCTTGAAAATGTATGAAGAAGTAACAAGCATTGTAAAATGATGTCTGACTATAAATGGAGATAATAAAAAAGTTTTTAAAAGTTCATCCTTTTTTATTATCAGACAATTATGAGTGTGGAGGATTAGTCAGATATGCCCAGTAATACAATTTGCAAATGTTCTCCTGCAAGAGCAGACGTAGCATACACATTAATAAGACATACTGCATATATAGCTTCTAGTTTACATGTTTTGGTTACAAATAGAATGTCATGTCTTAGGGGACATCATGATGGCACTGATGTTACTAGCAATAAAATGCAGGAACAGAATGAATGAACCTTTACTGGCTTGTAATTTCACTGTCTCAACACTTTTTAAAATCTGAATGTTGATTGCTACTTTATTAGAAACAACTCTGCTGCATCAGTGCCAGAAAGTATCAGCTGAAATTAAGGACTGAGAAATCCCTATTGATTATAACATTACTGCGTTACAAAACCAATTTACATCTCAATTCTTAGGCTACTGAAGAGTCTCAGGTAGCTCCCTCATTACTGAGAGTTAAACATGTAAAATGAGACCTTACATTTTAAGCTACATGACCGATTTAAAGTTTTTTAGATTTGTCATTATGGTGATTGACAAGTATAATTGTCATGCAAGGCATACTCTAAAATGGTTTAAATTTGACTTGGTTTCTGTCAAGAAATAAAATAAAATATGACAGTTGATCTTGCAAAGATGCAGTTTTAATGTTGTAAATATTTTTTTTACACAATCTAGATTGATAAAATAAGGACAATAAATTAGAACATATCTAAGTTCACTCTTCTAATTGATGTCATTGCATAATTCAGCATGTTAACATTGAACACTCCTGGTAATGGTGCCAGTACTTGTTATTCCTACATCTGTAAATCATTTGAAAAGTTTACTTGACCTTGGCTTTGCATTTTGCAGGAAGACTCTTACACAAATCATTAGCTTGGAAAATGTGACAAGACCAGTACAATCTCTTTTTTTGTTCTAAGAAATATTAAAAACCACTTAATTAAAAGAAAAATAATACTATAAATACAGATTATTAAGGTTTTACAGTCAATTACTCAAAATTAGATAATGCTACACTGAAATTCACTCAGTTTTTTTTATCAATTCTGTGTGTTCTGATAAATTTGGCTGCATACAGGAAGTGACTAGCATAGGTAAAGAATATAATGCAGTAATGACTGCAGTAACGCTGACCAAAGATTTATCTAAAACTCATTTATCTGACCATGATCATTAATGAACAACCAAGGAAGCCCGTAAGACTTGTATTTGCCTAGACTATTCCTGCAGTTGTGATCATTTTTTTCTTTTTGCTACCACCTCCTCAATCAAAACCAATTGATTGACACTGTATTTGAAACACAATCAAAACCAATACCTGTATTTGAAACTCTTCCCATTCAAAGTCTTCTGTGAGGACTAATTATTAAACATAATTTTGTTTGGTTTTTTACCCGCCACAGTTTAAATTCAAATTTTTAACATACCTTGTGGCATGCAAACTCAATAATGTGAAGTGCATTTCCTGACCCAAAAAAGGAAGGGGAACAGTTGTAATACCTGTTTTTATCAAGTTTAATGTTGGTGTTTCACTTAATTTACGAGTCTGCATTTGTCTGACTGCAGCAGTGGGAGTTGAATGATATGAAATAGGTACAGATAGAATTACTGTGAAAAGAAAATTATAAGATACTGGACACATTCCATCTGAGACAATTTCAAAAAAATTACATGGGTCTTAATGCTGTCATATGTAAAAAGGTCTCACTTAACACCTGAATGAAAGAAACAAAAGATAGCAGTTTCCCCTGATCAACAGTAGTCCAAGCATTATTTGTTCTTATGTTTTACCCATGAAAACATGGACTTTGTTTTTCATTTTTCTCCATAATCAAGAAAATCATGGAAGGCCATACTCAGTTTTTAACATTAAATGGCTCAATACACAGCAATACTTTTATAGCAGCACTTAGGGATTTGGCTGGATTAGTACTCTTGCCAGTAATGCAGTCCTAACTTTTTTTTTCTTTGATGTTTCCTAGACACATAATGAATTTCTGGCCCCTAGGACCTTTCCATTCTCTACTGAACTGGAAGCTTGGAGTTCAAGTCTATTAGAAGGTCTATTTATTAATACTTAGCCTGGCAGTACCATACTAACATCATGTTGAATTTTTGTAAGCAAACAACAGGCTTTAATAGCTACTGAAATGGTTTGGGGTTTTCTGAAAGCTTAAGCTCTTTTAGAAAAAAACACTCCCTGTAATGAAGCTCTTTTATTTTAACTTCTTTTCTTTTTATTCCCCTGGTGAAAAAAATATTACTACAAAAGCTCTTCTAACACAAACATTCACTTTATTTTTATTGATTTCTTTTCAACAAATAGCTAAGCAGTCACTTTTGATAAAACACTTAGTAAGGTCAAATGGATCAGAAAATATGACCTAACCTATGGACTTGGACAGGATGATGAAGGTCATGTCAGGTTGCTTGTAAAATTATTAAATCCATAACATTACCACAGATTTAATTTATTTTTTTTTAGAATGCATATATATATCTAAAGCAACACAAAAATGTTCTTTAAAGTACCATGAACATATCTGTCCATCAGACATAGAAAACTCCCAGATCTTCCAGATCAAGAATGTTGATGTATTTCAAGGCAATATTCATCGTGATGAAGAAAATGACAGATGAATATTTTTCTTCAAACAAAAGCTTCATTTTTTTTTTAATTTCAAAGTCTGGAAATGGGTAATAAAGAGCATTCTTTTCTTTGCAGACAGGGATTGAGGTTAATTACATAAGCATATAACATTTAATACACAGTTTCCAAATTTACATTAGATGAATTTAAGAATAAGGTTTTTCCATCAAAACTGGTAAGGACTGAGAGATTTTTCAATATAATAGGTCATTGCAATTCCCTGCATGAAGGGAGTAACTGCAGACTGGAAACAGGAGGTCCCTTGAGCATTGTGGTCTTTGTTCAGATTTTTCCATTCAATTTCTACACTTCTTTTTCTGTGACAGTACTGATGGACATCCAGGAAAACACAGGACTATGAGAAGGTATTCAACACAAAAAGAAACACAGAATTGGTGCAGGATCAGGAATTTGTTCTTCAGGTCTAGAGCTGAAATTCGGAAATGGATTTTCTCAAAGCAATTAATATTTTTAACATGTATAGAAATTTCCCTTTCATTTATTAAACACTAGAAAAACTGAAGCCAAAGAATCACTTGGCATTATAAAGCAAATAAACTCATATAATTGATTGTATTTTCAGAATACCATGCTTTCTTACTACTACAAACTACATTTAACTTCTCTAGAACTTAGACGATTCAGGTCCAGATATTCATACAAGACAAAAATGTATATTTTATTTACAAAACAGTCATTATGGAATCTAAGTATCCTTCAGTGTGATCAAAAGCTCCTTGGGTGTCTGTAGACCTTATATAAGGGCTGGACACAGTTCTATCCATAATTGTTTCAATAGGATATATGCAATATCATCTACAGTATTTTTAACCCTTACAGGTTTTTGGCCTAGAGTTGTACAGGAAATGCTGTTCCACTCCAAGTCCCAGCAGCACTCATGGAGTTGAAGAGAATTTTCTTCACTGAGTATTCAGAATGTCCCTTCAAAAGGCTGACTCAGCAGCTATGAAAGAAAACGACATTACACCATTTCCTTCTTTTTTTTTTTTTTTAATACTGCTTAAAAAAGTTTTGCAGGGAAATATTGAAGAGGGTTCAAAATACTTCTTAATCAGTAGGCATCCAGACTGTCATCCTTCACCTGGCATAAGAGTGTCCTAATCATTGAACACATCTCTACCTTACATTTGTTATGACTCACAATTTTAAATGTTGAAATTCAGGACAGTCTCAGACAGATAAATTACTCTTTCTCAGACATATCAGAGTTGCTTAGTACAGGTCAAAGACTTTGTAGATGATCAGTAGTCTTTGGTATGGGAGATATTGCATTCATATGATTTATAGGTCTGTTCAGATGAACCATTTTTTGAACATTCCAACACTGGGATCATTTAAAAATGCTGCAAGTTACATCGAAAATACTGGAAAAAAATATGCTTCAACTGTTTCATCAAATGAGGCTTGAGCTCATTGAAATGCAGACATCTCATGTTACAGAGAATTCCTGGTAAAACCACCTGCAGAAAGCTGGAACATGCTGAAGAAAAAATAAAGACTCAAGGCCTACAGGACCATGACTTTCAGTGATGCACAGCAGCTTTTCAAGGAAAGCATGACACTTCCTCATTTAAATAAGCACAGCAACTTCAGGTCATCAGGACTTGAAACGCATATAAACCCTCTGCTCTCCCTTCCTTTATGGAGCTTGGTGTCCACATGACACACAATTCAGTTTTGTAATTAAGGTTCACAAAAATGTCTAGCATCATAAACTGAGTAAAGTTGAATATTTCACCTTTTTTTTTTTTTTAGTTTTGAACTTGGATGCCAAAATTCTTCTTCAATTGTGTTTTAGACTGTTCTGTGGTCTTCTGGATCTGAACACAACTTTATTTTGTCAGACTGTCTTCTGCAGCAGTAAGAAACCTTAGTTGCTGGTTAATAGTGTGTAGATTTTTTTCTATGTAATTCATAAAAGCACAGATTATTTATTCATTGAATTTTTACTTTGTATTTTTGCACATTTATATTTTGGAAAGAAAATGTCTTTTGGCAAACCAGTTATTACCAACAAAGAAATTTTGCTTTTTCTGAGAAAAAAAGTTTTTTGAATAAAAAAACTACAAAATATTCTTTTGGCAGAGTAGTCAGGCTTTCCAGGGCTTGACCTCTCTTTCCTCCAGCTTGATAATAAGGAAGGTAGAGCACTTTACTCAAGGTATTTGAGGACAAAGGACAGCTGCTCTTAACTAGTCAGACCTGATTCCTCATTCTCAGGGAGCTACGCAAGGGCAGCTGTGCAAGAAGTGCAAGGAGAAGTGTGATTACAGATAACTAGAGCTAGTTTTATGTGAGTCATTCAACCAAGAGATCAAGTTGAATGACCTGAAATGGTGATGTCAAAATGCGATCACATCTCTTTGCTGCCACTCATACATCTTTTCTGTCATTCAGAAGAAACTTATGTGACTGAACCTATGATAGAATACACTGAAATAGTCATGTTGTTGTGGAGTATAATAATTATTGTTAAAACTGTGTCACGAGGAGCAGTTGTTCACCTGTCTTTGAATGTACAGCTTGAATATTGTTCACCTGCAGGAATAAATCTCTAGTTATACTATTTTTGTTTTAAATATCTAAAACAACATGAATTTAAAAACCTCAAACAAAGAAGTACTATCCCTTTAAAGAAATTATGTTTGAAAATGAAGCATTATTTGAGAATTATTTATTTTTTCTTTTATGAAGGGTGTGGTTTGAATGTAGAAGTGAACAACAATTACTTTTTCCTAGAAGTCCCTGAATCACAGAACCACAGAAAAAGCCGAGTGAGGCACCCACAAGGATTACTGAGTCCAGCTCCTGGCCCTGCACAGCACTATCCCCAGTCAGACCATGTGCCCAAATGCATGATCCAAACACTTCTTGAACTCTGTCAGGCTGGTGCTGTGAGTGCTCTCTGGGGACAGCATTTTTGTTTAATTAACATAATTTGACACAATTTTAGGTATAAATAGTTCATAAATTCCCAATAAAAGAAGTGTCAAAACATGTGTTGACTCTATCTGGTAGCATTCTATAGAATCTTAAATCTAAAGTGGGACATGAAAACAAAAAATAAAAACCCACATTCAGGTCACCTAGGGAGATTAGATAAGACGGGTTTTTCATACACTGGGAACATATACAGGAATGAATTTCAAACCTACAAATCAATATAGTCTTTTTTGAAACTCTTGTGTATTTATCTTTTTAAAAACTGGAAGAAGGAAGGGAAGAGATAGGAAATTTATCAAGTAAAACTGTATATTACAAAATCTTTGCAGTAACAAAACATTTAGCTCAGACTTTCTGCCCTTATATAAAATGCTTTTAAAATGAAATAAAAATATAGAGTAAGAAAAAGAAGAGGAATGAACCCAAACCTTAGGTTTAATGTAGTCAAAAAATGCACTAAGATTTTTTTTTTAAATAGAATAGACAATAAAACCTGGATGATGCTTCTGTCATCAAGAGTTTCAGCCAAGACATGAGCAATAGTCCAGGTAAAATTTTGAGCTCTATATATAGAGACATTTAAAGTAGAACAGACTAGGCATGAGCTACTTACCTAAGCTCCACTCAAAGGTGATAGAGATGAGGTGTAAACATTTAATAGCGGCTAAGGAGCTGTTTAACTTACCTGAAAGCAAGCAATCACATTTTGTCACCTTGCAATCTCTCTTTGCATCTTTGACTTGACAAAAGCAAACTTAGACAGTTTGCTTACGTGTACACATCTGGAGATACCTATAGGAAGGATATACTGTTTCCTTAATTGCAGTGATGACTTTTACCATGCTACTGCCTTTTTCCTCTTGTCTTTTTAGTGTGATCATACATATATATTTTAAATTTCCTTTCTCTTACTTTTTTTTATTTTGTATACTGAGAAAATCCCCAAATAACTGACTTACTAAGTAAGACTTTGCAGCACTTGTTCGTGTACCTCTAAGTCAAATTACAATAAAGACAAGTGTCTTAAACAGGTGTTGCTACAGGAACTTCTCCAGATTCAAAAGTCTGTCAAGATGTTGGACTCACACTCTTAACTCTTCTGCAGGGAAGCTGTTAGCAGGATTCAGCACCAAAACAAAATCAATTTCTGTCTTTGTCTATCTGAACTTTTTTTACCAAATCTCAGTGTCCAACTACCTATGACAGGTACCACAATAATATATTTTTGGTGGATGGGATATTATATTAAATCTAATGCTCAAAATCAACTATACATCACTGCCATGTACCCAATATATAATAAATTTGAGGACTCAAAGCACCAGTGTCAATGTTTTAGCTAAATCAGAACTCAAGAAATTTTAATGGTACTTACTACTACATAAACAGAGGGGAAAACAGTAGGGATCTAATTTATTTAAGCCATATTTCCTTCAGACTTTCTCAGCATCCACTAGTTCTAATGAACTCCATCTTGTATTATTTCACTCTCATATCAGAGATGGCAGCTATCAAGGGCAACTATCAAGTGCAGCAGTTTACACAGAAGTTTCTGGGCACATCTTAGGGATTTTTTGAGAATATCTTTTGGGATCATCAGACTCCTGGAGGAATCTCAGAAAAGGATATAGTCAACAGAAGGCTGAGACTTCTAGAAAAAAAAACATTAATTGTTCTTAATGAACTGACAACATCTCTTGATCAAAAAGTGCTTTGATATTTTTTCCAACTTGACATTTGATTAGGCAGGGTCAAGAATCTGTTTAGTACATGGTGGGAAGAGACCTAGAGCACAGCAAAGAAATGCCTGGTCAGTACCCTGGCAGCAGATAATGGGATGGGAGCTGCATCCAATAAACAACTAGAGTAGGTTGAGTCTGAGCAACACAGCAGCCCCAGGGGAAAGACACAAGGGACTGCAGTGGCTAAGTCTGCTGTGGACGGTGGAGATGTGGAGATAAGGAGATGTGGAGGTCCCAGTCTGCCAAGAGTCTGGTATCCACCTCTGGGTTCCCAGTATAAGACAAGGATGGATCTGTTAAATAAATAAATAATCAGGTGGATGGAGCACCTCTTCTATACAGAAGGGCTTAGAGAATTGGGTTTGTTCAGTCTGGAGAAAGGAAAGCAACAGAGACTTTATAGCAGCCTTTCAGTATCTAAGGTGGGCTATAAGAGCAATAGAGACTTTTCTATCCCATAGTGAAAGAAGATGAGGAGATAGTTATAAATTGAAAGAGATTAGGCTCAGACTGGACAAAAGGAAGAAGCTTTTTATGATGAGCCTGGTGAGACATTGGAAATGGTTACCCACAGAATTTGTGACCCATCCATGGAAGCAGGAACAAGATGGTCTTTGGAAATCTCTTCCAACTCAAATCATTCTATGACTCTACTACCCCCTGCTGCTCTTCTGAATGGGCATCAGCAATGCAGCTACAGGAGACCAGGGAAGGATTACCTGTGACAACATGGTCCTCAGGATGAGGGTCAAGCTTATGAAAGCTCCTGTGGTTTTATCCTCAGTTCTTCCTGTCACCATCCCCTCGATCCCTGTAAAAGTGATGGAATAAATAATCCTGGAAATAATTTCCAAAATTCTTCAGGACAAGAAAGTGACTCAGGGTGATAATAATGGATTTATGAAGGGGTAATTACACCTGGCCAAGCTCAAAGCCTTCTGCAATAAAAGAACTGCATTTATGAGTGTTAATCAATGTTATCAACACATCTAGTAGTTAGGTAAGCTTTTTTTTTCACAGATATGTTTATACAGCACCAGAAAAAGGTACCAAAATGTCTTGTGCTGTGGTTTTGATCATTTTGAATGACAAAAAATTGCATGCAATATAGTGCGAGGAAACAATCACATTGTCACTTTGCCAGACAATACAAGAAAGGGATCTCCTTCCTTACACATTTGATGCTATTTTTTATAATCCAAATGCATCCTTGCACAACGTACTGCCATCTTTATTTTGCATCTGTGACACCATCTGAGTCACTTCTGTCCTTTTCCCAAAGGGAAAAGAAATAGAGAAGCAAATATTTAAGAAGGATGAAAAAACAATTTAAAGATAATGGCATATTTCTTAATGAGAAAATAAACAGAAGACTGTCTGGTAACACTCAAGTTGGCCTCACATTCTAGGAAGGGTCTCTCTCTTACATTAGCATTGTATTTCTGAAGGGCACCACGGGACGAGGATGAGCTGTTCTTATTAGGACGAGCTTTAATAAGACATCATTACTCTTATTCCAACATTTCACCCAAGAGGCAAGGTTAAAACCCCTAGAGAGGGCTTTACAAAAATGTTTTTGAAGACTGACTGTTAAATCAAGTGCTGATAGAAAATGGAGGAGGCTTAAGAGGAAGCTGAATGACATAAAACCCCCCTTTCAGTAGGGTGCAGAGGATCAAGAAAATAGTAATTGAATCATAGGTATTGCTTGACCAGGATTAATTTGTTGAGTTCAAAAGCAGAGAGAAGTTGGTTAAGGACTCAATTTTTCTCTGTCCATTTTCTCTCACAGTTTTTGTGATGGTATCATTCTTGCTCAAAAGAAAGAATAATATTCAATTTTCACTGTTGGAATTACTATTCTTTATTTTGCATTCATTTCTGAATATTTCCTTTAATATAGAAAGCCCATTGATTTTTATTCTGTCTTTTTTTTCCAAGAGTTTTTTACTTTAAGATGTTAACTAGATAATTTATGGATGTACTTTTAGGGGGTAATGAAAATTACATAAATAGACACATTTTTCCGCAAGTATTTTAATAATTTAAATGAGTACATTATGATAATGATTATTAAAAAAAAAAAACAAAAAACAAAAAACAAAAAACAAACCAAAACACAAGAGTAAAAATAAGTAAGTAATTAAATAAATTAACAAGCAAGGCTTAAAAGCCCAAGACCTTTTACTCTGTGGGTTCTGGTAAAGGAACTTTCCTAATGCAAGGCATGATCCAAAGGTTCTTTTCATTTTTGGGCTTTGATTCATATGCTTAATGATATCTTTATACTGCTTTTAAAACTATATGAGGTGTTCAAATTACTTCATTGTAGAAAGGAATCTCTCTGCATTGTACAATGTAGAGATTAAACTTAAATTCCCTGTTTATTGAATAAAATTAGTAGCGAGAAATCATAGCAAAACTTACAGTTTTTCAAATACAGTTTTGCAGTCACTTTTCTATTATGTATCTAAGTCTAAAATCTATAAAGAAGTTACTAAATATAATTAGTGAAACAAGTTAGAAAAATAAGGTAACAATTGTATAAATTTTTTACTGAGTTAAAAATTAATATGGCGACATTCCATAATGAAAGGTAATTTACAGATACACAATATGACATCCATGTTTCAGTAGGCAGTCATTAATTTTCATAGATTTTCTTACTGGCAAATTTTTGTAATCTTTCTGTGTTTTTTAAATGTAGGAAGAGCCAGAATTAGTTATATTTTGGTTTACTAGGGTTCATAGGTACTATCAGAACAAACCATATATATAATGTTCCTATTTAATGCATTGTACGTAGGTAAGAAACTCAAGCATAATTCACCCAAACTTCTTGTAAATGTGTAACATAAAACAGTAAACTGAGGAACAAGTACCTTTTGGGGAGATCTTTTGTTGCTTTTTGCAATATAATTCTACTTTTCATCTGTACAGTAAAATCTGTACAGAAAGCACTAGCATCTATCAGAGAATTTTCTTGAAATCACCTTAAGATGTTCAATATGATAATAGGAGCCATGCAAAGGAAGTCATGCTGTCCCATTTTTAGATAAAGTCTTTCAAATTCTCTGACGAGATGCTGAACTCTAAGCATCTACCAAAGTCCATCACTACTATGGAAGACAAGTGAATGTTTTCCGTAATTTTAATTCCTACAGGACTGAATCTCAACACAAGTTCCTGGTATAAAGACAAGATGAAAGGTTTTCTTGTTGTTGTTGATGATGTTGGGTTTTTTTTTGAAACTGAATGAAAGCAACCCTCTTTTGGATTCAAAATCCCCTAAATTCCTATACTTCAGGACTTGTGATAATCATGTCATAACTGACATTCTAAAGAGAGATTCTTCTGATATTCCTGAGCTTTCCCTTTCTGATTATCCATCTGTGTTTTAATCTTTCTGAAAATGAAATTCAGTTACAAGCTAAAAGCTGTTAATGGATGTGAACAAATGGGGGGAAATGTGACAATATGGTAAATCTGAGCTCCCTTTCATTCCTGAACAATAGTATCCTACCTAAGCATGAATAAATGCTTATGACTGTCATATGGCACACTTTTGACATTATTTATAAAGATAACTTCAGAACAGTGAATCATATCAGGCTCTGACAAAGTATTAGCATACATTATTGCCATTTTTTTTCATGGTTGTGTGTGTAAAGCAAAGCAGTTTTATGATGAAAATGTTAGTCATGACTGTAAGCCCTTTTGAAAACTTACACTATACTTGTCTTTCCTTTTGTTCAGTAGTTCAACAATCCTTTCATTTTTCATTAATCATTTCTCCAATTCTGATTTTTTATTTCATGAAAACATCTCTGTCTTGTATTTTTGCCTAAATACACTTTAATGAAATGAACAAAAAATATCACAATTTAAAATGAAAAGCATGTGTTGTTGCAAGCACTGACTGATGTCTATATTGCCAAATGTAGATTGGTGACTGCCACCATGGCTGGATCAGATTTATTTCTGTTCTGAATGGTATATGGCAGATAGAATATAATTCTAGTTTGAATTCTCTGTGTGCATGAAATTATGGAGCCATCTTTTTTTTTTTTTTTTGAAGGAAAAAAAATTGTCTGAGATGAGTTGCCCAAACTGAAACGTGCTGCAATAGCAGATGAGTGATTATGTAGTGATTTGCAGCATAATTACTTAAGAGAGACTGAATGGTTTATGTTGCTGGCTTGATATCAGTAAACTGTTTTGCATAGTCTCCTATCCTTTTGCCCATTTTAACAAACATACCTTTTCCAGCCTCCTTAACTGCAAGTCCTAGATTATTTACCATATATTAAATTAAAGAAAGATAAATAGAGTGCATCTTGGTATTCACAAAGGAAATCAGCAGGAGTTACTGTACTTTTGACTGCAAAGAGGTGCATAAAAATGAATATTTAATAGGATGTCCACTTAGGATACTCTAAACATCATTATTGGCACTCATCCAGCTAAGAAAAACAGAAGGGGGAGGAAACTACACACTGCTTATTTTAATTAGGTGAAATTATGTGGTTCAATAAAGCATGACAGCCTGCATAATGAAAGAAGAGCCCCATGTTTATGAGAAAATTATTGATGACAAAAATGTTGGCAGCATGCATGTTTTACTGAGACAGTTGAAAACCATTTTATTATCTTTTCATTCATAATTTCCTGCAACATGCTTCAGTGTGTAAACTGATAACACGACCATGTGGTGGAGGAACCTTTTACTATTTTTTATAATAACGAACAAGGCCATTTTTCTTCTTCGCTTCAGAACTAAATGTTGTTGACCCTTTCAGGAGCTGATGTAGAATATGGTAGGAGCAAACAAAAAAAAAAAAAGGGAAAAGAATATTTATTTTGGAAGTGTTTGTTCTGTAATCTGGGTTGGAACACATTCCTTGAAGGTAGGGGAGAGAGAGATTTTTAAATATGAGAAATGAAGGCTGGATTCTGATCAACACAATAAAGTGCAATTTTTGCACTTCATAGATAATAGTTGCCTGGCTATACTTTAGAACAGAACTAGAATATGTATTCTGCTTGCTGTATTTCAGAAAAAAATTGACAGAAAGCTAACAAAATTTTACATGGAAAATAGATGCTATCTTGGAAAAATTAACATTTAATTTTTTTTAGAAAAGCAATGTTGGAACTTCTCTAAGGTTTAGGGAAGCAGCAGTGCAGGAAGGAAAGTAAAAGCTAACACATGAAATGTGTCATAATATGTCAATTTTTTAACAGGAAAGGAATAAAAGTCTTTTTGAAAACATGAACTAGTAAAAAAGAAAGAAGAAAAAATTAACTTTTAAAAAGAAATATTGTAAAAAACCCAACCAAATTAATATTTTGACTAAAAAAAATCTTCTTTGTGTAACATGCCCTTTCACTTACGAAGAAAAAAAAGAATAATTGATATTTCTGGATAAAACTGGCTTCATTATATTTATATCTGACATTAAGGCGCAATAAGCCTATTTATACTTCTGTAAAGAATTCAAACACTGATCTCAGGCCACATCCAGCAAAACAAGTGACATCTATCCTCTGTCAGTGGACTTGGAATGGATTTAATATTATTTCTGTCAAGATCAGCATATGTAGTGTGATGTAACAACAAAAATTTTGTTGTTGCAAGAAAACTGAAGACATTGGTTGTTGTCTTGAAATACTTCAGTGTTATTTCATACATGAATGCAATCACATGGGTGTACCAAGGAAGTGCTCTCCATTTAGAGAAACTTTTGCCCAGAGCAACTTTTCATGAAAGATTAACTGAAAAATATGAGAGGGGGTGGGCAGAGGAAAGAGAGAAGATGTTTGTAGCTTCAGCTTTCTTTTTAAAATCAGAAGGCAAAGGAAGTCGCATACTCCAAGGTTGATGCAGGAATTCAGGTGGTCATTTCTTGCTGTGGTCAAGAGTCAAAGTTAATGGGGCAATATTTTGCAGAAAAGAAATTCTAAATATTTTGCCTGCATGGAGGCAGCTGTAGTAGTGGAAAGACAACTATTTTCTCTGTATCCCAGGCATCATGATATCCAAGTGCTCTAATCCTTAAATTCTTGTTTTGCTAATGATTGCATTTTATTTTGCTTGAAATTAAATAGTAATACATACTTCCAAGCAAATATTTGTTAAAGTTATGACATAAAACTGCCTGAAAATATAACCTAGAGGGTAAAGCAGATTAATGAAGTTACTATTCACAACAAAATTTTGTCACACCTTCATTTAAGATAAATGATGTTAAATAAAACCATTAGTTAAACTAAGATAGTGATCATCATGACCCATTCATAGAGGACATGACATTCACATTCCTGTAAAGATGATTGAGAGCACCACAACACATCAGGGGGGTTTTGTGCTTTTATTGTATTGTTGCCTTAATTCCAGCCACCAGCTCACTATCCAGACTGGAAAGGTTTTGGCTAACAAGCCAACATGATGGCTGTGCTTTGTCTATACAAAGCAAGGCAAGAAAACCAGATAAGGGAGTGTGAAGACAAAGAGCATCACCAGACCAAATGCCACCTTGGCCCTGTTGTGTGAAGCTGGGACAAACAACAAGAGTAAAAAAGAGGAAATAGAACACAAGGGGGCCCGATCTGCTCCCTTTTGTAGCTAACCTGGTGCATGTCTCTTATGTGAAATAGATTTTCACACTTTTGTTCCTGCAAGCACAGCCAGCCCTCCTCCAGGAAGGAGCTGGGGACTGGGACTGAGCACAAGTCTCAAGGTGGAGCAGGAGTGCTCAGCATAACCCTACCCCAGCTGCACAGGACCCTCTCCTCTGATCACACCTTTCCTAAAGCAATACTCAGAATACTTGAGACAGAATATGCTTAGCTTTTGTCCTCTACAGTGACAATTTCACCTGTCTAAGACTGAATAATGCATATTAATGCATTTGTTACATGGATCAAGATCTTCAGCAAGACATTCTGTTAAAATCATGGTGTTCATTCTTCAGTTTTTGATGTTGAGGATCCGTGCCTGTCTTTGGTTCCTTTGGAGCTAAATTTATTCTGTATTTCCAGCAGGATATTCAGGCCCAATAAGTAATAATAGGTTATTTAAAAGGGCTTTGCCACTGGAGAGTCTTTTCTTAATTTTGTATACAGTATTTAAACGAAAACAAAAAGTCCTGACCTAAGTTGAGTAGCTAAAAGATGTTCTACCATCACTAATTTTAATCTTATATTTAGCTACCATAAACAGTGAGCTATTGCCAAAGAGAGTGGCTAGCATAGCTAATTGGCTTGAGATTTAAAATTATAACAATAATTGTTGTGTACTTCTTGTGATTAGTTTAATTATCCCCATTTCCTCTGAAAGCCTCAACATTAATTCCCATTGACTGTAATGTTAATTACTGGCAGGGGCAGAGATGTTCAGATGGTGGCTCATGCTGCAAAGTGAAGTAATTGATAAATTCAGCAGGCAGTTCTCTTCTTTAGAGAAATGAGATCATAACGTGTCATTATTTTCCTTTTTTTCTTTTTTTTTTTTTTTTTCTTAATATGGGCAAAATAAAGAATAACACTGATAGCAGTGAGAAAAGTGTTAAAAATATATTTTCAAATACTTGGCAGGCCTTTTTGGGGTGGCAGAAGGGGGCACAATTAAAGGAAAATAATTGCAGCCCAGATAATTTCATTTTGACTTGCTACTCCATTACATTCCCTATACCCCGTCACAGGCATTTGTTTCTCATCCTGACCTCAGCACTGACCAGAGAGGCAGAAAGAATCTCGCAGGTTCAGCAGCGCTGCTATTGCTGAATATCCTGCTGTCTCCCAGAGGGAGAGGTGTTCATTTGAGATTTCAGAGAACAAGAGCCTTTTCATAACCTCAATTACCACAAGGTCAATCTGCAACTGAGCGTTCAAGTGGCACTTAGATTGCCTGGTAAGCAGCTGTGGCCCAAGAGCGATGCTGAAACCAAGCTAAACTGTCCTTGGTGTCTATCTGTTAATGACAGGAGTGAAAGAGAATCTTTCTGATAATTTGCTTTCTGAGAAACCAGGATTTGATTCTCAAACAAGTAAAGCCTTGTCAAGATTAAACATTCATTTGTAATTCATAACAAATGTCTCTGTTTCCCTCCATCCTTCAGTCATATAAACATATGTATGCATGTGTATATATGTGTACATATGCATAGCTACATGCACTATATACAAAGCATTTTTCTCTAGGCAACAACTTCTATATATTACAAAATTTTGAAATCATTATGCATGCATTCTGCCAGCAATGAATTTATATTACATTTTTTGTGATAAATATATTAATGCTCAGACATGAGATTCATGCATAAGAATTGAAAATTACTGTGAAGGTGATGGCAATCTGTCAATTGATTGAGAATCTTTCAATCCCTTCAACTTTTATTCTTTCAGTAAGGTCTCACTGTAGGTCAAAGTACAGTAGGAAACACAGAATTACAGTGTGATGAATAAAGCAATTCAGCTAGATTAGAAACCAGTGTTCATCATGGCAATGCCCAAACTGGAATGTTCTAAATCAAAACCCCAAAATGAAACCAAATGGTCTAAATTAACACCTATTACATGTCTTGGTAAGGCACTAAATATGTTGTAGTCTCCACAATTTGAATGCTTGTGATGCATTAGAAACACACACACTTAAGCAATAGCAATATGCCAATTCTCTTCGATCCTCCTTCAGAACTCTAAGCCCTTGCTGACAGTTACTTAAGGCTGACAACATTCTGGAAAAAAAAACCCAAGTATTATTGCACACAGAGATTACATTCTATTATTTTTATATCTTGTCTTTTTTGTTTTGTTTCGTTTTTTTTAAGAAACTTTCCAGTATCTCTTTCAAAAAAATCTAGCTAGAAGATGTGTTGATAAAACTTCTAATTTTGTCAAGGATTAAGCAAGCCAAAAGATAGTACTTTGTACCCTCTGCTGCCTGTACTTCATTTGACCATATATTTTACTGAAATTCAACTGAGGTTTATTGGTTTATCTCACCCAATTTTAGTCATCCCTGGAGTAGAAATCTGCACCTGCAAAAGTTATCGAGAGTTCTTTTGCAGTCAGTGGAGAAAAACAGGCATTACTAAAGGTGATTCATCTCGTGATGAAGCTGGCATCCCAACCAGGGCAGATTAATCACATTCCAGAAGTTAGGTGAGATGAATCCCAGCTCTACAGACTTGAATAGTAGTTTTGCTACATAATGTGACTCAGAGCTTACATAGTCATGACTTCAAGTGAGGCGTGAGCCTAGCTCACGCCTGTGAAACACAAAATGAGAATTTTGTACTGCAGATGCTGAAACTGACTGTGGTTTCAGCTTCTTGCAATCAAATAAATATCACATATTAACACATAAAGCATGGCTGTTTCAGAAAACAGTAAAAGATTTAGTGAAACTAATACAGAATTGAGATACAACTGCAACCATTCCCATGTTACCTTCAGAATTTCCTCGTTACCTTCTCTTTTTATATCTGTTAGAGTTTATCTTATTTGATAAACTTATTCATTAGTTCCTACCTAAAATAAGTAACTAAAAAGTAGAAAGCTTTTCTTCCAAAGCCTTGTCTAGCCTGGGACTCATATTGTCAAGTTTTGCTGTCTCATAAAGGGTGTGCATGGCAACCTTCTTGGAGAATGACGTGGGGAGCAATGTATTTCCCCTCCCCTCAAGAGGTCAGTACATACTTGTCTACTTATTTCCACACTTTGGCTGAAAAATGAAAGTTTTTTTCCTATTCTCTGTTCCTTCGGATAGTCCTTGTACTGGTTTTCTGACTAAGCAGTTCTACAGTTTCTTTGATCCACAATACAGGAAAGAATGGAAGTTTATCTACCTCCACAGCTATCAAGCATTTGGTTTGAAAGCAGTTCTCTGGGAGATTTCCAGCAGTTTAAGGATAATAGTTAATCCTGACCATTCATTTCTGAATTAAATAGACTTTTATAAAACATAAGCACAGTTTATGTTTTTACAGAAAAGATTCAATGTTTGTTTGGGGTATTTTAAAATAATGGATACAATTCTTGCTTGCAGGAAAGGATTCTGAGATTTTACCTCAGATAAACTGAGGTGAACACCAGATAAAACGCTATATACTAGAGAAATCAGCTTAAGAGAAAAGCATTTGCATCAACACTATCAAATTTAGTGTTTTGGAACAGGGATCATGAAACCAGTGATATTTAGACTGGTTTGTATCCACTGTGCTAGATCCCTGTAAGAACTATCAGCTATGTCCATACAATATGGCCCTTGGATTTGACACTTCTCTTGTATTTAAGTGGGTGACTCAAATAATTTAATAATCATGACTAGTCTTTTTGTCTTCATTTTTTTCAGTTCAAGTTGTTTGTAACAATTCCAAACCTGTAATGCAACTAGACACTGATATTTGTATACTATAAATCTCTGCCTTTATATTGCATATACTGAAGTATGGCAGGAGATTATCTCTGGGTTAAACAGGAGGCCAAAGCTTTTTGGGATAGAGCTAGAAGTTACTTGAGAAAGCACAGCACTAGAAATTATCTATCAAAGCACATGTACTATGGAATAGGGAACCCAACCACCATGGAATGCTTTGTGCCCATAACATTAAAGGCCTTTCAGATCCTCAATAGATTTGCTTTACTTGTTTGCTTTATTTTTTCAATCTTGTTTTCACAGTTTAAGATATCAGCAAAACTTCTTGAGTACATTACTGGCTGATGCATACATTTCAGTCTCTCATTGAGTCAGATACATTTTTCCAGTTAATTATTTTTACAGTTTTAATATTTCTGAGGTTTTTGTTTTGTTGTTTTGGTTTTGATTTGTTGTTGGGTTTTTTTGTTTGTTTTTTTTTTCTCAGACAGAAATATAGAAAAAGCTTCTCATTAATTATTTTTCTTGATAACCACTCTGAAATAGTTTTTGATCAAAAATGAGGAGCTTTCTGTCAAAGCTATACAGCTTTACTGAAAAATAATTAAGAAGGGGTATTTGGCTAACAAATTCTGTCCCAGAAGGCAAATTACACAGATGATAATTATACCAGCACCTTCTCTACAAATTCAGTAAAATGCTTAGCACAGCCCATCTCTGTGCTGAGTGTACTAAAACCAAGTGGGACCCCTGGGCACTGCAGGACACCTGATACCATTCACTGTCGTTTATCTTCCTTAGTGGTGAAACTTTGTAAAACCTGGCAAAACACACACACACAAAAAGAAAAGTCAGATAGGGAACTGATAATTGTCAAGGTCAAAAGGACTGTTATTCTTCTTTAAAGCTGTCAGCAAAAATAGCATTTGCGAGCTCACTTCTTTTTGTTTGGCTTTGGTTTTTTAGCTTTACATTTTGACATTTTAAAAGCCCATGTCTAGATTTTCAAGTGAGTTCTTTCCCCAGTGGAATTAGAGCTTTGGTTATCAGTGCTGAAGGACAATTATACGTAGAGACGGTCAGCTGGATCAGTTTACTCAAGTTCTAAGTGACTATTTTGCCATGTTTCCCAAAGAAGGTGATTTTTCCGCCCCTCTTGATAGAAGTGTACTAGAACCTGAGCCTTAGTGTGTGCTAGGAAAGCACTTGGCACATGTTGGGACCTGAGAAATCTCAGAAAGTTCACATGGTCTGCAGTGAATTCTTATTCTGTAACATGCTTGGCAATGTCCATCCTAATGAAAGCAATCCTCCCTGTAAACTCAATTTTTACAGTGATTCCTGAACTTGTGATGTACATTTTTTCCTTTTGACACTTGCTCTTGTTTAGTTGGTGATTAAACATATCAGATTTGACATTTTCATAACTCTAAATAAAACATAGTCCATCTCCTCACAATCTGCAGTTTCTTTCTGCCCCAAATACAAATAAAAAAGCAAAGAACTTCCTTTTGGGCAGTTATAGACAATAATTTAATGGTCTGCAACCATGAGACAGATCTATTCCTTAATTCTCAAAAATATATTCTGATTTAAGGAAATACTAGACAGTGAGGTAGCCCCTCTAGCAAGTATAATAACCACCAATTTATAAGAACAAAACCAATTGCTGTCAAGGTAGATCTACTATTGCCCTGTGGCAGCTGTGTTGGGCCAGTGTGAGTATAGGGATTGTGGGGACAAAGCACAACAGCAGCAGGCCCATGCTGTCAAGCCACTCTGCATTTAAGCCTGTTTGCACCCACTCCTGTATTCATGCTGCAACTTCCTACTTTTACTCTTTCTAATTATTTTGTTTAAATTGAATGAAATTTGAAAGGATGAAATATCCAATCTGAATCTACTCTAGATTTTAAGGTACATGCTACTGCATAGTCCAGTGTTTCAGAGGCAGTCATTCAAATTCCCCTAGTGAGGAGAGGAAATTAATATAATTTCTCATGTATGAATGACAGTTTTTCTCTTATTGCCTTAGGAGATAGTGATGGCACCAGAGCTGGCATCTGCTTCTTGCACACAGAGTGATTTAGCAAGCTTGTTCTGGGAACATCTACTACAGCAAGTACATGGACACGATAGGAAGATAAATATTTAGTTTGTAGTTCCTTATGGACCTTGAGCATAAGGTAATCAATCAATTTTTCAAACACTGGCAAGACTTCTGGACATTCCAAGAAATATACTTTTTGGATGCTTGGAAAATTTTAATACCAAGGACTGAAAGCCCTTATGTATGCAATAAATAGCAATCAAGTACATCTTGCATTGGAAGTTTGCACTGTGTTTCATAACTAGATAGATGTGATCTATGGTAAATCCACCTCTCCCATCCTCTGAGTATCAGCTCCTTGCCCAGAAAATAGGTATAATAACAACACGTTATCTGTGGAATATTCGTAGAATCACAGAACTGGAGAATGTACTTAATTTAAAGGGACCCAAAGGGATCATCAAGTCCAGCTCCTGGCCCTGCACAGGACACCCCAAGAGTCACACCATGTGGCCAAGAGCATTGTCCAAATTCTTCTTTAACTGTCAGGCTGGTTCTGTGACCACTTTCCTGGGGAACCTGTTCCAGTATTACTAGGAGTGGTTTTTCATCTGTCTTTAAAAGCATAGCTTGAATCTTATTCACCTGCAGGAATAAATCTCTAGCTATGCTACAATATTTAAAACAACACAGATTAAAAAAAAACAAGCAAACAAAAAGAAGTACCATTGCTTTAAAAAAATTACATTTGAAAATTAAACATTGTTTGTTAATAATTTTTTTCTTTTCTGAGCAATGTGAACTTAAATAGAGAAATAAATAAATATTATTTTTTTAAGAATTCACAAAATCACAGAAAAAGCTGAGTCAGAAGGAACCCAAAAGGATCGTGGACCCCAACTCTTGGCCCTGCACAGCACCATCCCGGAGAATCACACCGTGTGCCTGAAAGCATTGTCCAAATGCATCTTGAGCTCTGTCAGGCTGGTGCTGTGACCTGCCCTGGGGAGCTGTTCCAGTGCTCAAAACCCTCTGGGTGAAAAACCCTTTGCTAATATCCAACCTAATCTGCCCTTGACACAACTTCAGGCCATTTCCATGGGTACTGTCACTGTTCATGAGAAATAAGAGATCAGTGCTTGCCCCTCCTCTTCCCCTCAGGAGGAGGTTGCAGACCGCAGTGAGTCCTGTGTCTTCTTCAGGCTGAACAGACCAAATGCCCTCAGCCACTCCTCATATGGCTTCTCTCCATATGGCTCCTCCTCTTCACCACCTTTGTTGTCATCTTTTAGACACTCTCTCATAGCTTAATATTTTACATTGTGGTACCTAAAATTTCACAGAATATTCAAGGTGAGGCCACCCCAGTGCAGAGCAGGGCAGAGCAGAGCAGGACAATCCCACTGGTGCTGCTGTGCTTGATGCCCCCCAGACCATGCTTTGTCCCTCCTGGCTGCCAGGGCACTGCTGACTCATGTTCAACTTCCCGTCAACCAGGACACCCAGGTCCCTTTCCATGGCACTGCTTTCCAGCATGTCATTCCCAGTCTGTACCGTACATCCAGGGTTGGCCCAGCCCAGGTGCAGAATCCAGCACTTTCCTTTCCTGAATTTCACGTGGGTTGTGATTGCCTGACCCTCTAATTTATCAAGGTCTCTCTGCAGGTCTCCCTGCCTTCAAGGGAATCATCAGCACCTCCCAGTTTTGTATTGTCTGTGGACCTGTTTAGCATTCAGTTAATATTCTTGTGGAGATGGGGAAAAAGCAATTGTACAAGAAAATTAATAACTCCAGTAGAAAGCCAGAGTCATAAGGGATGTTGGACATTGCAATTTAAATAACGATATCAAAATTATGTTTAAACTTTATTTTTTTCTAAATATTTTTAAGTTCTTTACAAGTGCTTGCATCACATCTATATCACAAACCCTTTCTGATATCATATGCATGACTGTTTTTTTTCAAACGTGCATATTTACACTCACTAAATAAAGAGAACACCTCTTTTTTTTTCTGACGCAGTTTATTCTATCAGGTTAACTAACATAAGCTATGCAATCAAATTAAATCCTTGCTACCCGAGGGATGACATCTAAACTGGAGTAAGTACCATTATAATTTAACTAGCAAATGTGTTTTTTTTAATTGTCTGGTACCAACTCTTTCCCACCTGATTAAGGTACAAGAGCCACAGTGAGTTTTGTTTATTTTCATGAGGCGGCATAGTAGTGATTTGTTCAATTGCAACATCCCAGAGCTATCTTGAGAGTGTCTATGTGGCCCTTGGTAATTTTTGCAATTGCTTTTGTTTGCCCCATTTGTTTAACTTCAATTGCAATTTTTCCTCCAGGAGTTGTCACTTTTCCAATGAATAGCCAAGACTAAGGTTTTACTTCGTCTGTGTTTTGGAAATTGGTGGAAGCTTTACAATATGCAAGCAGACTAAGCATTTGGTTACAGTACATTGCCTAGGTGCTTGCTAATTCTTGTTTTCTGGAACAGTTTGAATGTAGCCATCTTTGCATTTCTGTGAATAGTACAAAAAAGCAGGAAAAAACCCTCAACTCTATACATCTCTGTGTATACAGATTTGTAGAGCTTAACTTCGACACTAAGTAACAGGATAAAAATAAATTTAAAAATTAGTATTAATATTAAATAACAGGATAAAAATAATTTTAAAAAATATTATTAATAATAATAGTAACAAAACTAATGGTGAAAAAAGTAGTAATGAGAACAGTCTAATGATATCCAGATTAGAATAATGTGCAGAAATGCAGTATAACTCAAAAGTAGTTTCAAATCCTTGAACTCTCTCTAAATCTTTTTCTTCAGCAAGTGTAAAAGGGAAAAGAATCAATACTCCTCCATTATAGCTTCTGGACATCTTACTTCATGGTAAAAAAGGAATGACTAACAATTTAACTTACTTGAATATATTTCTGAGTTTGTACATGTATATTTGAGACAAATAAAAGTATTTTTTTTGTTTCCACTGACAGAAAAGCAAAATAGAAGTTCACAGGTATGTTATTATGCTTTGCTGTCTCTAGGAATCAGAAAATGCAGTATGTTCTATGGTACCATTCAAAGCATCAAATCAAAAGATCTTTCTTTACTCCATTGTATTTCTAGGATTCATTCAATTTAAGAAAGAGATAACAAAGAAGTTCAAAATTCAAAATTTCAGGAATTTATCACTACTGAATATTTTATTTTTCTGCTTCACAATATAATTATTCTATGACAACACAAAGTGCTGTATCCCTGGAAATCTAAGTTGTAACATTAAACCTCAGCTTTGTACAAGCACAATTAGTTATACAGTGTTCAAGGCGATGACAAGTATTCTGCATTTCCGGTTAAATATTTCCTTTGGAAATTACTTTTTCCTTTTTTTTTTTTTCCTATTATTTTTTTTCTTTAATTATCCTTTTTTTTCCCAAGGTAGGTTTGGCACTTGGTGCACACTGCTTCTTTATTTTGGCGTATATAATTTAAGATATCATAAATCAGAATGTATAGTCTGACACACTAATGCTGCCATACGGCAGCATGAATGTCATCTCTTAGAAGGGGCACCTTCACCACAGAAAGATTAGGAAAGCACTTGTTTACAGTAACATAACTGCTGTTTTACTCTGTTGGACTGAGAAGAGCAAGAGTTAAATTATCTGTGCAGAAACTGGATGATTTGTTGCTGTGAAGTCCTTGGGTCAGGTTCCTCATTGAGGCGAACTGCAGAGACTTGTCTCATCTACAGTAATGACTCTGGAGCAGCTATTTTATTGCCTAGAAGAGTGAACAATGAGGCCTCTGGGAACCAGCTCAACCTGGCCTTAGCTCACTAACAGAGCTGAGAACAGCTTAATTTAGTGCAATCATAATTTGCATGATTTTTCTTCTGCAACTTCTATTATGTAAAATTCTCCTGTGAAATAGCTAGCAAAAACCCCACTGGACAGTGCAGGAAGAGAGATAGAGTCCATATCTAATTTTCTTGAAGTTTTAGAAGCAGTCAATTTTATGTAAAAGAAAATGTGTTTTTTCTTAGTTGTTCCTATAGCTGCAAAAATTCTAGAACCCAATCAGAAATAAAATTTTAAATGAAATCTAGAATGGCTGGGAGACCTATGTGACACTTTTAATTAATATAACAGTCTTTTTCCATTACTCATGTTTCTTGAAAATGTACAATTTGTGATTTTCCTGCCAGATCAGTTCTAATTCATAGCTCAGATTTGTTTAGTTATCACTATGAAAAAAGCTGTCTACTTCAACAGCATTAAAAATAAAATGCCATGACACAACAAACCTCCACCATCCTTAAGATTTTAAGAACAGTACCAAACATTTCAGGGAGATAAATTTTATGTAGGGATAGGTGTAATGGCAAAAAAAAAAAAAAAAAGCTTTGCTCATCATGAGCAGCGAATTACCTTTCATATTAATTGGACATGTTTCTGGTGTAGTAAATTAATACAAATGGGTAAGTAAGCAGCTATGAGGAGGTCCCAAATTAGCATGAAGGATATCAACTATTTATGCAACTATATTTTTCCTATTAAGCTAACAACCACCTAGACCATGTGGGCACATTTCAGATTAATTTATAGAGGTGTAAATCTCAGATAACACTGTTGTAAATCTAGAGTAATTCCAGTGAGCACAATGAACTTACTCACAGCTTGCGTTAGTGTAATTGGAATTGGAATACAGTCTGTATTGCAATCAGGCACCAAGTATGTGGCAAAATTCATTTTGCTGGAGAAAAGCCTCTTAAGTTTTCCACTGAAATTTACTTCAGAGGCCAAATAAGTGTAGAGCTGTCTGCCTAATCCCAGGATGGACTAAGTAAATTTATACTGCGCTCTTTTCACAGAACTGTTCATTGTTAATGGCAAATTCACTTGTGTGTGCTTCTAGGAGACTGCCTAATTCATACACTGTTTAAAACAGAACCACTGCTGATAGCTGTAATTAGTTACATAGCAACCCTTTCTCCTGCTGCTGCAAGAGTGAGGCTGCTAGTCAAACTTTGTAACAGGCATGTACCAATTAGTAAAGCCTGAATCTAGTCCAGTGATACTGAAATGAAAGGGTAGCAGTTGAGAAAGTGAGTCTACTTTTTTTTTGTTGTTGTGGTTTGATCTTGGAGGTATTACATTTGCAATTAATTTGCAAAGATAATCTGCAAAAGAATAGTTGTATCTCATTTTGGTCCTTTTAGATTGTGCTGTTAAATACACTTTATGTTTCATAACACTACAGTTATTGGAAAACGCTCAATGATAGAATAATGGTCTAGTACAGGACACTAATTTGAAAACATTTATCAAGTCCAGTGGTCTGCTTTATTCTTACTAATCTTCAAAAGATTTATTTTCAAACAGAAGAAAAAATTCTGAGATCTTAGTAGTAGGTGTTCACAAGATTAGAAATCTAATCAATGTTGGATTTTTTCCTTCTTTCTATGAGTATAGAGGTAATTAGCTTGACAGCTGAGGAGGGATAACATCAAGAATTCACATCTATTTCTCAAGCAGAAAATCTCTTTTCTTCATTAAGGAGACATTTATTTTGCTGATCCTTTGAGTTGCTTTCTATTCATTTCCTAAATTCTACATGGCTTTTCCAAGTATTTGACATATATTTTACATCTATCAATAGTTTAGTGCTCTGCATTTTGCAATGTCAATTTTCAGTGTTTTTTTCCAAGTGGTTACTAGGAAATGAAATTTATAAATCAAAATTAGACTAAGGTTTTTTAGGCTACATTTCTGACTTCATTTGCAAAATATTTTCACACCACTTTTGCCACAAAATCTAGCCAATACAATTTTTCCATGTGAATTCCAACTATTTTGAAAAGCCTAGTGAACAAGTTCTTCTGAATAAAGCTTCTGGACTTTATATAATCAAATGCTCTTGCATTTGATCCTAGAATTAGCAAGGGATGGATGCTTTGAAGGTTTTCAGAGGAACCTTATGTGCTCATAAGATGTCTGTTTCAGGCGTCTAAGTCAGATGCCTGCCATCTCTCCATAGTCCTTAGTAGTTAATGAACCTTAAAGTTACACAACCAAACTAGATGATTCTGCAGTAATCCTTCCAGAATCATGTGTAGGATGGACAATTGGTCCTCAGAAAGGCTGCTTTCCTTCGCTTTGCTTATTTACTACTAGCAAGTTGCATTATTTTGTACTATAAACATAATGCAGCTCTCTTCCCCAATTATTTCAAGTGTATCTAAAAATTGCAAGTTGTACTTTGTAAAATACAAGTTTCTCTGGGAAAACTCAATACAAATGATGCACTGCATGGAGAAGAAACTTATTGTGTCTAATTCACAATGTATCAAGGTCTGAGAAGAAAGTTTTCAATGAGCAGAGACAATATGTTTGTGGTAAAATATGTGTCAGTCTGTAAATTGTGTAAACCCCCATGGGACTTCCTTGTCATCAGTAAGTCAGAAGAATGAAATTAGAATGATTTCATTCAATTGTGGGTCTTTTGCTTTCTTTCTTTTTAAGATTATCCTTTACCTGTTGTAACTCTTAAAATTTCAGAGGTATAAAACTGTGTTTGAAAGAATGCTACTGGGAAGACCCATGTGTGTTATGTGGGATGTGCATGAAGGCATTACTTGTGAAAAGCACTTGAAAGGTCCTTTGCCAGTGCAGTTTATAACTGAGCTAGCACATTTCTGTGAACTTCTTCTTGGTTAAAAACAAGGTAAGTGTTATCCCAGTGAACACAGTGATTACACAAACCAGTTCCCCCTTCCTCTATCTCCACCCATCCCTCTCAAGCCTCACAAAAAAAAAAAAAAAAATCCCAACCAAAACCAAAACAAACAATCCACTTTCATGTACCAAAACCTGGAATCCTAAAACTGTCATTACAAAAAGGTGGTATATTTCCTGAAGCCCAGGCAGCTGACACTGGGGTCAACTCTCTTTAATCATGGAAAGAGTGGGGAGTGGCTCCCACCTGGAGAGAGAAAGGAAATAGCATTCCTGTCATCCCAGATTGTTTAAGCATGTTGCTGATACAGCAATGCTATTGACAAGCAGCAGCTGTGGAGGGGGCTCTTGTTATTTCTGTATCTCCACTTGCAAAGAATTCCTCAAAGACAGTGTTGTGATTTTATGGAACGAAAAATATGATAAAAATGGACTGATCTTGCTTAACATATGAAAGAGCTGTCCTTTACATAGCAAGCATTTTCTTTCTAAATTATGTAAATCATTATGTTTTCTCTCTACAGATGAAAAAGAGTAAGAAAGTTTCCTACAAAAAGAACCAGATTTTGAAATGCCTTAGCTTCCTGGAAGCACTTTAGGAAAAGCAAACAACTACCTTTGCACTTGCAAAAGCCTGTAGCCTGTATGGAGAAATGTGGTGATGCCAAAGAAATTATATCTTTAATAGGAAATAAAGGGGAAAAAAAGACTGATATAGACTATATAGAATGCATGCTGAAGCTGATGAATGGCAGGACACAGACAATTTTGTAAGATAAGGTACAGATAAATTCAGTTCAATCAGTAAATGGAAAACTTGCTGCATTGATGAGAACAGTACAAGAGCCTAAAGAGACAAAAACAGAAGGGAAAAAAAACCTGAATTCCCTGAGAATCAAACTCTGAGAGGATCAAACACTGTAGATGGCAAAGGAGAAACAACCATGGCTTGCTGCCAGGGAAATTGCTTTAGTTTTGTTTTATTATGTTTCCTACTTTATTTTGTGCTTTCATTTTAAGGGCAGAAAATGAGGGGGGAAAAAATTTAGATTCAGGATAGTTTGCGGGATTTTGTGCCTCTTGTTAATGAACTTTTTGTTACTGCTTAACTGTATTCTATGTTTTGGCTAGCTCTAGAAAACTTTACTCTTCCAGAAATTTTGTATAATACCCATTTACATATTTTAAATGCTAGTAGAGATCTTGTTTATGTTATTAGGTCAGTGCTAAAAGATGCAGAAATAGATACACACTCAGTGTAGATAGGCTCCAAGAATATTTAGCTGCTAAAAGGTAGATCCAATGTTCAATGTATATACAATCAGTAGATTTTCCAATGTCCTATCCAAATTGGGTGGCTTTCCACAAATCTATGCCTTGTATTCCAAAAAAGTGAAACATAGGAGAAACTCTTCAAGTAATATTTTTAAATGGTTAAATAAAATTTTCTCATATGACTTGGTTTCATTTTAGTGTTCTTCTTGTTTTCCTATGCAAAGTAAAAATGTTAGATCAAAGGCAGCGTGAAAATCTTACATAACACATTTAGGCAAGGCTTTCCTCTGAAACCACATCATTAAGAAAGTAAGATGAGACTGACTAGGATGGGTTTAGGAGCAGTGAGTAAAAGGATTTGTTTAATGAAAAATAGATTCTTAACATTTCTCAAGTAAAAAAACCAAAGTAAACTGAGCATTCGCAGTTATATTCATATGAAGTTACATGTAACTTTTAAAAATGTTTTTAAAAGAAAGTTTCAGATAAATTTAGTGACAAATAATGCCAAAAGTCATGTGTAAGATGACAAATGTGTTATAGATATGAAAAAAAGGGGTACTAATGTCTTTTCCATGAGAATTAAGATATTTCCTAGAGAAAATATATGGTAAGAACAGCTAATGGTTTATTTATGAGAACATTATAAATATGAGTCCTTTTTATACATTGCTTTCTTACTCACTTCCACTGATTTTTTTTAAGGCTGTGTGTATTTATTCTTTTTTCAAGAAATATAAACAAGCTGGTAAACAGATAACCATATTCTAACACCAACATCTTGAGTGGGGGTGGGAAGCAACTCCAACCTCCTCTGTGCACAGTCAGCACGAGCCCATGAGGACAAATGGTTTTATTTATTCACACAACTAGTAAAATCCTCCCTGCAGAGCCAGGTTTAGAAGGGTCTAATTTTTGCATTTTATTTTTGTTTCCCACAGATGTTGAAGATGCTAGAATGAGAAAGGCCTTTCCTACTGGGAATTTTAGACAGGCTTTTTTTCTGTAAACTGTAGTATTAAAACATAAAAGAGAGCATGACAGAATATTTACAGAAAAAAAAAAAAGCAGGAGAAAAAAAGCTTTTTGTCTAAAAAAGGCCAATTACTTGGTTAGTATTAATGGTACATAGTGTTAATTCCATAGACTTTCTCTTCACTTTCATTTTAATTTACATGGATAAAATCAGCAAACAACTTGGAGATGTTTGCATGTTCAGCTCACTTCAGATTTCTCAAATGTAGCAGTCTGTATCTGAGCCTTTAATGACCACCTCCCTCTGTATTAAATGAAGATAAAAGGCCTGATGGAAAGTATAATGAAGAGTATAATACTTTAGGGCCACTTTCAATATTTACTTTAGGACATGAGTGATCTTACTGTATAAGTCTTGTGTTTTTTGACACCTAACTGTCAGGAGTGCAGGTGACTTGTTAAGGCAAGGATATCTGCATTCTAACTTCTGGGTTTGATAAGAGAAATCCTGCCCTTGACATTCACCTTCTGGTCACAAAGAATGAGTTGCCTCAATTCATAAAGACAATTCAGGCAGACAAAAAGGAAAGACAGCAAAATAAAAAGGCAGTACTAGACCAATTCAAAGGAAGGCAATATCCATCAAAGCAGAGATGGTCACAGAGACCTCTCTCTGAGTCACCAAAACATATCAACTATCTAATGTGGAAAAGAAGCAATCAAAGCAGTCTTCACAGGAGCACAAGCAGTAAAAGAAGAAACAACTAGAAATTGCATCAGATAATGGAAGACAGATGTTTTTACAAGAACTGCAAATAAAGCAAACCTATGATCCCTTTTTTGTCAGGGTGCTATTAAAAAAAAAAAAAAAAGGAAAAATAGAGGAAAATGTGAAAAAGAATGGAAAATTATTACATTTTTTAAAAAATTCCCAAATTTCCTAAAATTTGCAGGCTTTTATGACATACGTAAGACCTGATGAGATGCATCCCACAACCCTGAGGAAATTGACAGATTTAGTTGCCACAGTGCTCTCCATCATATCTGAAGAGTCATGGAAGCCAAGTTATCTCCTCAGTTACCAGAGAAAAGGAAACATCACATTCATTTTTAAAAGGGGGGACCCTGGTTACTAACTACCATTCAGGTTCACCTCAGTATCTGACAAGATCTTCCAGGAATTTATGCTGAAACATGTGGAAGACAGGGAGGTGATGAAAGACAACAGACATGACTTCAAGGGCAAATCATGCCCAACTAAGCTAGTGGCCTTCTCTGAAAGAATGACTATCAGTGGACAAAGGAAGAGCTATTAACTTCATCTCCCTAGAGATCTGTAAAGCCTCTGATATGGTCCCACATTACATTCTTACCTCTAAACAGGAGAGGCACTGATTTGAGTTATGGACTGTTAAATTGAATAAGGTATTTGCTGGATGGTCATGTCCAAAAAGATGCAGTTAATGACTCTAGGACAAAATGGAAACCAGTAATGAGTTGTGTCTCTCAGGAATATATTCAAGGATCAAGTATAGGCTGGGACCAGTACTGATTAACATTTTCACCAGCGACATAGGCAGCGAGACTGAATCCACCCTCTGCTAATTTGTGCATGACACCAAGCTGTGGGGGGCAGTCAGCTAGCTAGAGAAGCAATACCATCCAGAGGGATCTTGACAGGCTTGGGAACTGGGTCCATGGAAACCTCATGAAGTTCGTCAAGTAAGGTGCTGCACCAGGGTAATGGCAATATCAGTACAGTCAGGGGGATTTGAGAGGGGTTTTGCCCTGTATAGCAAAACCTGGGGATAGTGGTGGAAGAAAAATTGAATGTGAGCCATCACAATTCTTGTAACTCAGAAAGCCAAACATATTTTGGGCTGCATAAAATAAAGGGTGGCCAGTAGGCTGAGATTATTTATTCCCTTTTATTCTGGTTTGATGAGAGGAGTACTGTGTCCAGCTCTGGGGACATCAGTACAAGATAATGGAAAACAGATACTTTTTCTTTTTTTCATGGATCTGATTGAGTTGAAACAAAGAAGGGCCTTGAAAATCATGAGGGCTTTCTTATGCAGAACGACTGAGAGAGTCAGAGGTTGGTCTGACTGGAAAAAAAGGCTTCATGGAGGCCTTTAGTGCATAAGGGGACTTGTAAGAAAGCTGGAGACTTTTTACCAAGCAATTTGGGGACAATGGGCAATGGATTTAAACTGAAGGGGAACAGATTTGACATTAAAAAGAAAGACATTTTTTTACAAAAAGGGTGAAAATAAAGTAGAAGTGGCTGCCCAGAGAATTTGTGGATGCCCCATCCCTGGAAGTGTTCTAGGCCAGGGTGGATGGAGTCTCCAGTGGAAGATGTTCTTGTCCATGACGAAAAGGTAGACTAGATGATTTTTGAAAGGTCCTTTCCAAGCCTCAAAGTTCTATAATTCTATGAAAACTACTGGGGTTAAAAGTTTCAGTTTGAAAAACAACTACTCCATAGTTCCTATTAATGTAGTTCCTTTTCTGTAAATTCTCTAAGCTATTGGAAATAAAGTTCATGTTTTCTTTTCTTCACATCCAAAAATATAAGTCTCAGAAATTTTTAGAGCTAAAGCATATGTTTTCTATCTTTCAGTCTCCTCTTTTTGGTTTCAGAATCTCTTCATATTTGTTTCTTCTTTAAGGTCTCAATTAATTGTATTTAGTTTCATAAGTATTTAGAGCATCTACAAGATTCAGACATTATCAGCTGTTACAGAAATGTGATTAAGAAGAGGTATAGGAATCAGAATAGGAATAAAAGTAAGGGAAAATAAATATTAAAATATGAATGTATCATATTCCACTGTTTAATTGTTTTTGCACCAACATCTGAAAAGTTCAATTTTCTAGTTTGCTCTGGGAATTTAAGGTCACTTCAATGAGATGAATAATTGTAAACACACAAAGATAAGGGCTGGGGTTTTTTTTGCTTTTGTAATATTATAGAAGTGAAAATCAGCTTAAATATGGAGGTATGTGTTTAGTTCATTATTTTCAAATAAATAAGCACTACAAAATATTTGGATTCATAAGGAGGGGCCAGGGAGCCAGAGGTGGAACCAAGCAAGATAGGAAAAACACAAGTCTACCATGAAAAACACACAAATAGAGGCCTTCAGCTTTACACTGGAGGGTGTCAAATGTAAAGCTTGATTTGAAAAAAGTGGATAAATCAGAGAAACAGAACTTCAGATGTAGTTCTGCTTTCCCTGGGTCAAACCCAGGTCCTGCAACAGAAGGAAAAATTAAAAGCCATCTCAGCTGGAATGACTTGTAGGGAAAAGTCAAGCAACATAAAAAACTTAGACTTTGACTGACTTTGAAAACAGTTAGAAAAACCATTACTCCCCATGTTCTTTTCACAATTGTGCTTATTACCACAGCAGACCTTCAGCAACAAAGCTCAGTCTGCAGAACTGAGACAGTTGGATGTCCCTGGTCAGAAAAGCATCAGTGAGCACGGCTGAATTAATCAGGCACATCTTAACATTTGAGCAAGAGCAAAGAATTTGTTCCAAGTCCTGAATCTGGTTTGATGATTCATAGATATATCAGTTACACCCAAATGACAGAATTTTACCAGGATCTGAACTTCATTGAGATTTCTGAAATTTTTTAAAATTTTCCAATTGAACACTGTGAAAGTTTCTCAGTTTTACTTTAGTGATATTCAATAAAATACATCTCTGTCGAGCTGTTTGTCTCTTTTTGCTTCCTGTTAAGACTTTACTGTGTCACTCCCTGGTTTGGCTAATGAACAAAACATATTTTTAAATACTTCTGCTTGAACTGTACAAAGTTGTTCATATTATTGTTATCATTTAAAAATAGAAATATTTTCCTTAGTTAAAAACAACGACAAAAAAATTTCTATTATTCTTAGAGAGAAACTAAACCAAAGTATATGAAACCCTATATTTAGAAAGACTGTGGATTTGCTTTAGATTCTGGAATACGTTTATTTAGAAATATTGTTGTTCTCTCTGAAGGGACACACTGGAGGGACAGAACACCATCTGGAGAGACCTTGAGAGGCTTGAGAGGTGGGCCTGTGTGAACCTCATGCATTTTAACAAGGCCAGGTGCAAGATCCTGCTTGTGGGTCAGGACAATCCCAGCCACAGATACAGGCTGAGTGGAGAATGGATTGAGAACAGTGTTGGGGAGAAGGACTTGGGGTCTTGGTGGACAAGAAATTCAATAAGACTTAGCACTGTATGCTTGAAGCTCAGAAAGCCAAACATTTTCCAGGCTGCAGAAGTGGGTGCAGCAGGTTAAGGGAAGTGATTTTCCCAACCTGAGCTCTGCTCTGGTGAGACCCCACCAGGAGTACAGCATTCAGCTTTGGGGTCCCCAACATAAGGTGGGTATGAACCTGCTGGAGTAAGTCCAGAGGAGGGCCATGAAGACAATGAGAGGGCTGGAGTACCTCTGCTGTGGCGAGGCTGAAAGAGTTGAGATTGTTCAGCCTGGAAAAGCAAGGGCTCAGAGGAGACCTTCCAGTGACTTCCCGGTACCTAAAGGGTGCTGAGACAAGTACTCCTGTCTCAGAGACAAGAGTTTGAGAGGGACTACATATGCATATCTAAATGCATAATGATATTTTTATGGAATGAGTAACAGCTTTTGAAAAAGAATAATTCTGAGAGCTATCCAAAACACAAAGTAACAACCTGAGCTCCTATGATAAACTTGTGACAAAAAGGCTTATTTTGATCTTTTGCTGTGTAAGTAAGAAGAACAAGGAAATACTGCTGAAATAGACATCAGAATATGGAAGTCCTTCTTGAAAGCATATTTTAAAAGTGATATTGAAAAGGCTTGCATGAATAAAAAAGTAAAACAAATCAAAAATTTAACATAAATTATTCCAACGAGGAAACAAAAAATGCCTTTCAGTCAAAACCTTAATAAACCCAACCCATTTAGTTTACATATATCAACCAAAAATATAAATTATAGAAATTTTAAGGCTAACAGATTTTTCGAGTTGTGCAACAATATTTCAGCAGCTAAGAGGGGTTCTTTGGCTTCTGGCATTCTCACTTCGGGACTGAATAGTTTCAAAAGCCTATTGTAACTGGATACATGCTACCAAACACTTGCAAGGCTGAGGATATACCAATGCACACTGGTCACCTCCAATTTAAAAGTATGGCCACTTAAGAGCCCTAATCCTACTGAACCAAACTCAATATATTTACTGTAAGTTTGATGCAAAAAGTAAAAATATAATATGTTATATAACTGACTCAATAGTTATTTGTATGGGAAAGCTTTTACTGCAGGTTGATAAAATGTTCTTTATAAAAGATTAATTATGGGACCACTGTAATAGCTTTGTCTCTGTCATCATTAAATACACTCTTTTAATGAAATTTTCTTGAAAGAAAAAAATAATCCACAGAACAACTCTGCCTCTCTATCTTTTATCTTGTCCTCTTGTTTCAGAATCTAGTTTTCTTTCCCTCCTCATTGTAGATGTTATCATTTGAAATGCATTTCATATGTCTATTTTTTTTATTATTTGGTATTTTTTTCCAACTTTAGATCTGTTCCTTCTTCCCCTTTTTAATTAAAAGGATTTATTAACATCTTCAGGCATGTGAAGTTATTTTCCAAATATTTATCCTCTGAAACAGGTTCTAGACCTTATCTTTACATTGTAGAAGTAAACATTACAAATTGCAGTAAGATTCTGTTTTAGAGAAAGAATTAATCTAAAAAGAGTAATGTATGGTGAAAATGTGCATGGATCCAAAACCAGAATTTATCCACCATAATATTAAGAGCCTCAGTTTTCTCACATTCTTAAAAGCTGGAAAAGGAGACACAACTGGTTGTGAAATATCCTTATTATATACTCAAGACTGAAATTCCTTTTGAAACATAGAAATATAAATTATCACTTCATCTCACAAACCTATTAATTTATAAGTAGATGTGTTTCCTTCTTCATCACAGTTTAATTGGAAGTAGTGTCTTTTATGATTTCTTCTAAGCTATGTATTCTCAGTAGGTGCACAAGGGATCAGTTTCCTCCTATGATTTCAGATTTGGAGAGTTTTTTCAGTGTCACCAGACTCAAAGACAGTTGAAGGTATGACACAGAAAGGGAAACACTATCTTCCCTGAGATGCTGCCTTTTATGTGTAGAGGGCTGAAGGCTTTGAAGAAACTTGATTGGGAAAACTCAAGATCTTTAAGGAACTAAACCAAGAGCAGTTAGCTTTTCAAGCCACATAGGTCAACACACATTTACTCTAAGTTCTTGATTTAGATCTAGTATTTTAGGTGAATCAAAACTCTGCTTCTATTGGAAACAGGATGAAATGGGAGGTTTAGAGGCAAATTCACAAGAAATTTTTCCAAACCTACTTTTTTAGAATTTTTCTCATAAACATTTTAAGTTACACACATGTATCTCTGTCCTTTGCTTAACCTCTAACCTTCTGCATGTTTTCAATTATTTAAACATTGTCTTGCTTCCTCATCCAAATTCTGGGCACTAGAAGAGTTCAGTCAGGAAACACCAAGAGCAATAAATTCCTAATTCACACAGGAAGGAGTTACAAGACAATCTTCCATACAAAGTTTCTCACTTTATTTAGTTATGTGGTACTAAAAAATCAATGAAATTTCTAGAAAGAAATTGTATTAAATTAAAAGAAGTTGTGACTGACAAATAAATATAATTCTGAATTAAAACAGATTCTTCAGACACACCAGATGCATGTGTTGACTGGTTTTGATGGAAACTTGACATGCTAAGACATCCCAGCCTGAATGCTTTCTCTGTTTCTTTAACCAGACTTTGTATGAATATAAATCTCAGTCTACCACATAGTGTGAGATGTAATGTATATGGCATGGAGAAGTGTATTACATACAGCAGAAAAACATTCCTCCAACACTTTTTTTGCATTACCTGTTTAACTCTACATTCAAACATACAGTTTTCTTGTTTTTTTAAATGCTGAGAGCAATTGTGCACACATGCATCTAAGCTCCCTGCTGGCACAGTGATAACCTGCAGAGAGATATTTACTTAACGCTACACTGAGCAGATGAAACACTCTAGACAATAACAGCTTCTTCTCCTGAATGTAAACAGGAAAAAATCTTCTAAGTGGTCTGTACTCTTCAGAAACTCTTTTTCTACATTTGGATAGACTGCAACAATTTTCTCTCATAAATGATTTAGATTTCATAAGTGGTTCAATGCAACTTTGCCTATTTTCTTCAAAATAGGAAGAAAAAAATGCTCTCATATATTTAATGCATATGTTGAATATGAGGAAATATAATAGGACATAAAAAATAAAGCTTAGGGAACTGTACACAACTTCCTCTGTTCCTTTATGATTTCAGATAAAAGCAAATATATATTTAAAATTATTTTTTCACATAAAAGAATCCCAAGTTTTCTGGAGATGAAAGTCAGATGAACTTCAATAAACAATGTTTGGCCTTGAGTAAAATTCAAAACTTTATTCAGGATTCTAATTTCAAGAAGACTAGTATTATTCTTAAAGAAAAATGAACAGAATATGCTACTAGAAGCAAGGAGGGGTTTTTAGTTGTTTTGTTTGGTTTTTTTGTTGTTTTTTTTGTTTGTTTTGTTGTGTTTTGTTTGCTTATTTGGGAGGTTTTTTTTTGATTTTTTTCTATAAAGAACTACAAAAGAAAAACAGGACAAAATATCAGTGTAAAGGTAGCAGGTTTTTTTATATAAAACATCTGTCAATGAGCAGTAAAAAAATCCAGCTCCACTGAAATTAATGGTTAAATTCCCAACTAAACATTCCTAACAAGGAATACCAAAATTTCACTCTTAATAAAGAAAGTCTTTGGAATTGGAAGTGTTAAAAAAAAAAAAACCCAAAACATAGATCACATAGAATGAAGTTACTTGAACCTCTTAAGGAAGCTGAATTCAGGGTCTCTCTAATTCCCTTATCTAGCAAATTAAAATGCACCCAAATTATGAATTAGGTCCAATTTTTGTATGATGTTGAATAGCTTTTTAAGGGACTTTATGGAGCTATAGTTTCTATTAAAGTGAGTAAAAATATTGAGAGTTCCCAGCACCTTTTTTCTTTTTTGTCTGAATAAAACCTGGTGTTTGTGTGTCTTTCCAGAGATTTTATCTATTTTACTGTATTATATGATTTCAATATATTTTGCAATCTGTTTATCATATACTATGTATTTTTCATCATTTTTCTGTATATGTCATAACCTTGTCTATCACAGAAAGAACACATCAGACACTTTCTATGATAAAAGACTGAGAGTTTATCAGACTGGTTATTTTCCAGTTCAGATTTTTTTCCTCCTTTCAGTGTTTAGCAATTTTGTTCCTTAAAATATCCTCGTGGTACCAGTAAATCTTTCAGCACACAGTGGAAAATAGGCTCAGATGAAACCTTTTGTATTTCACTTTTTGCCTATTGCCTCTGTCACTTGGCATCACTGAAAAGAGCCTTAGTCCAAAATCCATGCACCCTCCCTTCAGGTATTTATGTCTGTTTATAAGACTTCCCCTCAGCCTTGTCTTATCCAGACTGAAAATTCACAACTCTCAGTCTTTACTCATAAAAGAGATGCTTCAGTCCTTGTTTGCAACAATCCTCCTAATGCAGCCTTGGATACCATTGGTCTTCTTTGCCACAAGAATGTATTGCTGACTCATGGTGGCAAATTCCATGTTTTTTTGATGGGGAACTTAATTATTCTGAAAATCCATGGTCATTCATTTGCATTCAATTATTTAAAAAGATATAACCAGCTAGCTTTGATCTTCTTAGCTTTCTAAATGGAGGTTTGCCTACTGAAGATGACTGCACTGCATGTCTCAACAGCACTGTTCTCTCCACCTCATCTTACCTCTTTCCTGGTTCCTTAAGTTGAACACCTCCAACATGACATGTCTTGTCTCTGTGACTGGGAAATCATGCATCACATACATCACTTTATGTCTGTTTTCTCAGCAGTAGGGATATACACATGCCACCTCAAGTTACAGGAACTTCATCCGCACCCTGTGGATACCTGTGACTCGGACCGTATAAAACTGGCACCTTCAGAAGAAGGACTCTGGGACCCTGACCATGAGACTATCAGGGTGAAAAAGGAACAACGGGATGCTGCAGGCATCCATGTGGTTTGCTATCTTTTCTTAATCTCTCTTTTTCACTCCCTTCCCTTCCCTTCCCTTCCCTTCCCTTCCCTTCCCTTCCCTTCCCTTCCCTTCCCTTCCCTTCCCTTCCCTTCCCTTCCCTTCCCTTCCCTTCCCTTCCCTTCCCTTCCCTTCCCTTCCCTTCCCTTCCCTTCCCTTCCCTTCCCTCCCCTTCCCTCCCCTTCCCTCCCCTTCCCCTCCTCCTGCTTCATTCTCTCTACATCACTTTTACTGTTAAATAAAATACACGATATTGACTTCTGCATGTGGTCTCATTTGAACCTTAATTCAGGCAGAGGCACCTCTTATAATCGGATCATAACAGTGATGATATTTGTTTTGTCTGTAGTTATATGCATTGCCTATGGCATGGTTAAACACACCAGGGAAAAAATTATTGGGTTTCTGCTACAGAAGAAACCTGGTGTATTTTTCAGTAAATGGAAGGGGGATGATCTCATGCTCATTCATGTAAAGAATGGCTTCCCAAGTTCTATTTTAAAAAAATAATGGAAATAAGACTTTGCAGAGCAACCACAAGAATATTAAAATTTTTTGGTCATGTCCCAGGTTTTCATGTGTTGAATTCCTGAGGCTCAAATCATACTTCAGTCTGTGGATATGTAATTTCTATTAATATCACTGGGAACTGAAAATTTAGTGTAAAGATGCAGTACATCCATAAGTTGCATTTTTAGTTATAAACATGTCTGAAGGCAGAAAACAAGGCAGACCAGTCTATAAATTCTATGATGCATACAGGCTCAAAAACCTGGAGAGGGTCTGTGTTGGGCATCTGTGAATTGGTCTATACACAAGCATGGATCAGATATACTAAAGGCACAAGGCTAGTTGCAATGCACAAATTCCTTCTACTTATCTTTAATGTTGGACTTATTTCAGCTTCAGTTGAGTTTTCACCATGCCTAGTCACAGTCACCGAGGTCTGTCAACAGAGAGCAGGATTGCCTCAATATTATTTAAGCTAAATCCTGCTACTGGAAATGTCCTTCACATGACTCTGGGAACTTAGCTGGTGTCCCATCTATGCTTCCTATTCCTTTCTCAAGACCTGGATTCCAGAAGAAAGGCTGATAATAATTTCATTAGACATAATTAATAATTAGATAATTAGAGATAGAGATTAAATCAATATCTCCTCTTTCATAATGCAAATATAAAGTTACTTGGAATTTAGTTGTGTGCCAGCAGAAGATAATTTCATCTGGATATGGACTTATGGACAAGGACCTTTAGCTTTCAAATCCAGTTTTGAGAATATTTTGTTTTGGAATGCCATGCTAGCTGTTTAATTTTTTATTTTCTACAGGAACAGAACCTATGTGGACTTTTTTCAACTTTTGAAAGTATTTAAAATTCCTTTCCTAGCAGTGCACAAATAATTTAAACAGAGAACAAATTTTACTTATCCACTTTATTACTACTTTCATCCCTAAGATCAGCTTCATGTGGTTTGGAATACAACACAACATAATTTCAAAAACTTAATTCTAGTCTACAAAATTTATTTTTTAAATCCTGGTTACAATCAAAAACATGATACTGGTGTTTTTACCTTATGACATCCAAACTTCTATACTTTATTCTGAACCAACTTGTAATATAAAAGATAGGAAAGAAGAAGCTTATTTAAATGGTATTTATACTTTATAAACAGCTTACATTTTTCATTTATATATCCAGATATAAATAAGGGCCCCTTACCCTACCTTAGATTAAGAAGTAATTTATTGTTTAAAGAAGAGTTGATTGATGCATGTTTTACTGAGTTTAATATTTTAATAGTCATTGATACCAACAGGAGCTATATTGATCTCTAATAAGCAGACATACAGAATGAAATTCTATTACTTCCTCGTTAATGCATTACATTTGTAGTCCAGAACTTTTAAATGTTTTCTACTTTTATTTAATAAAGACGACTTACTATCTGCAAAAATAAAAGCTGTGCAAAGTATAACTGCTCTTTCCTTCTTACTACTTTGAAAAAGAAATATAAAAATAATATTCAAGAAATGAAGAACTGAATGCATAATACATTTCATATTTGCAAATAATTTAAAATAACACTTGAAACTGTCCAAAACTCATTTTTGTACCATATACTCTAAGAAACTGTTCCAGGCCACTCTCACGAAATTGTATGTGTCAGTGAAAATATTCAGTTAAATTTTACTTTTAAATGTGTTTACTTTAGCTTCTAGATCATTTTGCATTTCACATTGAATTTTTCTTCTAACACAAAACATTACATTTCCAAATGCAGATTTGCAGGTTTGTGACACAGTCTGACATTACTACAATTCACATGTTTAAATCCCTATGCTTCATTTTGAAAATTGATACTCTGCTATTAAGAGATTTTTTAATTTAAACATATAAAATCATGAAGTAATAAATGCAGTATCTGGTTCAGGTTCCCAGAAATTTTAGATTTATTTTCCTTGTCTCTATGAATAAATAAATCCTATTAAATATATATTTTTTTAAGTTTCATCTTCTAAATGTTTTTAATAATATTGACTCTATGGTCATATAATAGCCATGCTGAAGTCCATCTAGTAATACTAACTTATGTTGTTTTAAGGAAGTATTCACCCTGGAATCCTAGAACTCTACTAATAATTGGAGGGACTCTATTTATCTAACAAGAAACAGAACTCTTAATAAACTCAAGATACTAGGATTCCTGGTATCTTTAATTTGTTGATATCTGTTGTTTCTCTTGTCATATTTATGAGCAAGGTGGTGGCAATTTTGATGTCCTACTGCAATATTTTTAGTTTGGTATGTGAATGTTGTCATTAAAAGAACAGGCATTATTATAAATGACAGTCATTTTTCGATTTCAAAAGAACTGGTACTTACAATCCAACTTCAAAATGAATCAGATGTACCTATATTTGCAATGCTGTTGACACATGACTAATAGTCCAAACACAGTCTAATGATAACTTAAACCTAATACTTCAGACACAAGACCTATGAAAAAGCAGGAATCTAAGAAGATATGTGCAGTTGACACAAGGCTGTTAATTTGTGTTGCATTTACTGTGAATTTACCTAATATTACATCTACCTTGTGATGGTAAGTGAAATATGTGCATGCAGTCATATTTTACTCTCATTATTCTGAAGAAGACATGTGTTGTAAATTATTATCTAGGAAACTTTCCTCCCTAGTACATCCCTGGGTTAGAAACCCAGATGCAACTGACTTCAGTTAGATTTTTAATATATGTCTAGCACATATTTAAAATATTGAAGCATTGATGAAGAAGAGACAAAAAGATATTTTGAGATGATAATAGCATAATCATAGAATCATTTAGGTTGAAGAAACCTCTAATAGTACTTTGTTAACCATTAAACTCTCACAGTCAAGTCACCACTAAACCATGTCCCCAAGTCCCACATCCACACACTTAAAATACCTGCAGGGGTGGTAACTCAACCACTTCCCTGGGCACCCAATTACAGTGTCAGACAAACCTTTCTACTACATAGGAAGTCATTCTTATATCCAGTCAGTCTAAATCTCCCCTGGTGCAACCTGAGGGCATTTCATTTTGTTGTTTGGGAGAAGAGACAGACACCTGAATAAGACCTCCTTCCAGGTTGTTGTTGAGACTGATAAATTCGCCTCTGAGCCTCCTTTTCTCCAGGCTAAACAACTCCAGTTCCATCAGCTATTGTCATAAGACTAGTGCTCCAGGCCCTGTGCCAACTTTGTTGTCCCTCTATGGACTTGCTCCAAGACCTTGATGTCTTTCTTGCAGTGAGTGACCCAAAACTGAACACAGTATTCAAGATGCAGCCTCACTGTGCCAAGTACAGGGGGGCAGTAACTGCTCTAGTCCTAGACCACACTCTGTCTGGGCAGATTTCCAGTCACTCTTCCCCAAGCCCATAGCATAGCACAGAGTTGTTGTGACTGAAGCGCAAGAACCAGGCACATCACTTTCCTGAAACTTATACAATGTCCCTGGCCCACATGTAAATAAAAACATTAAACAAACCTGGCCCCAATGATTTGTTACTATATACCTCCAGAATCCAAGGATGGAGTTTTTTCCTGGCCCTCCTTTTTTTGCTGATGTATTAGCGGAAACCTGTTTTATTGTTTTCTATGGCAATAGTCAGATTGCCAATAGTCAGCCCAAGATCCATGTGGACTTTGACCCGTCAAATTTATTTCTTCACACATCCTTGTAGTCCTCTGGGGTTTCCTTACGCTTCTTACAAAGGCCATAGACTCTCTTTTTCCTGCCTGAGTTCCAGTCAAAGCTCTCAGTTCAGACAGTCTGGTCTTCTTCTCAGCCAGTGCATCTATTGACACATGTTCCCATGCATTTAACATTTCCCTGGAGAGTGCCAAGCCTTCCTGGACTCCTTTGCCCTTCAGAACTGCCACTCAAGGGACACTGTCCATCAGCTTCCTGAACAGGCTAAGCCTGCCCTTCCAAAGTCCAAGGTGTCAGATCTGCTGACCCCACCTCCTTACTCCTCTGTGGATAGAACACTCTATTATTCAGTGATTGACATGATCAAGACAACCTCTAAGCACCACATCAGCCACCATTCCTTCTGTGTACACAAACACATCTAGTGGAGCCCATTTCCTAGCTGACTTACCAGTTGTATGTGTTCCACACCTTCTAGGAGCCTTCTAGACTGTTTTCTCTCTGCTGCCTTGTATTTCCAACAGACATCTGGTGAGTTCAAGTCACCCATAAGAAAAAGGGCCAGTGATGACTAAGCTTCTTTCAACTGCTTATAGAATATTTTTGTCTGCCTCTTCATCATGGTTGGGTGGTCTATAACAGACTCCCACCAGAATGTGTTGTTGTCTTCACCCTGATTCTTAACCATAAACACTCAGTCCTATCATAACAGCCATGAAGCTCCAGACAGTCAAACCACTCCTTACTATACAGGACTACCCCACTGCCTCTCCTTCCTCTTCTATTCCTTTTGCAGATTTTACAGCCATCTATTGCTGTGGTGTAGTTGTGTGCACCTTTGCACCAAATTTCCATGGTGGTAACTGTGTCGCAGTTTTCCTACAGCACATTGGCTTCCAGCTCCTCTTGTTTGTTGCCTGAGCTGTGTGCATTGGTGTAGATGTGCTTCAGCTGAGCTACAGATGCCACCACCTTTCTGAAGAGACAAGCACTAATTTCTGTGTGGCCACTCTCAGACAATTCTAAGATTTGAATAACTGTTGCAGAATTTTGTTCAGACATGGCTTTTAGAGGGGCCATGAAAATACACAGCTGATCGAAAAGCAAAAGGCAGCTGTAAGCAGCAAGTTCTCAGGCTTGTTTCTTAACAACAGTAAACACCATGTCCTTGAGTAGTGATGAGAAAGCATGGTGGAAAACATGGAGGCCTTGAGAACAGTTAATAACAAGTCAACAACAGGATGAGAAAAACAAATATTAGTCTCAACAAGAAACCACAGGTATTGACAATAAAAGGAGGGGTTGGTGTGTAATCTGTAGCCAATACTGAGCTCGGGTTTTGCAATATGTATGAACTTAATTAACACTACTATAAAAGTGTGTAAGCTGGATCAATAAATCGGAGTTCGATGCCGATCAATAAGGATGTGGTCGACTCCCTTCGCTTCCTCAAATAACCCTTATGTTTTTGCTGTGGCATGTATCTCCATCCAAGGAATGTAACAGAGCAGGAAATCTTTTCTTCATATCTTTAACCTGAGCTGCAGGGAGGAAGCAGGTTTCAGAGCTAATTTTGTGTAATAAGCGTATTCCACAAAAAATTTCTTTAGATTGGGATGCAAAATGAAACTTCTCTACCAGTACTCATTTTGGAAATTGATTAATATTGGACACAGTAGCTCTTCAGCAATATTAAATCATTCATTGCAGCAAAAATGAGCTAGTTCACTTGTATCTTGAAGAGATATTTTCTGCCATTTCTTTACAATGTCTGCCAAGATTTTCAGCTCTTCAAAACATTCAACACCTGAAGGTTTACTGCTCTGTTATTTTATCTTCAAATGCCTAACTGTCTTTGTGGTGAAATAGGTAAATCAATTTGCTTCTAATCACACTTGTCACAGGCACATATACTGTCCATATTGTGATGAATGGAAGGTTCATCATGGAAGGGTCTTCAGCTGTTTCAGGTTCAAAAATTTTCTGACATAATTTTGATGCTGAAGTTCTATAAATACTAGAATTCTGATCATACTCATTACAAGTGTCTGTTACCATTACTGAAATTAAACCTTTTGACAAAAAAACTGTAATGTAACTATGTCTTACGACAGCTGTTCACATCTTTTTATTTTAAAAGAAGACTAAACTAGTGTATATAAGAAAAGCCAGGCAAGAAAGACAATTTCAACTTCTTCTGTATTTTCAGATTGTAACATATATACTTTCACTGAACTGTTTCTTCCACATAGTAATAAATAATGGAATGTGCAATTTAATTAGTATTTTAAACTACATGAGCTGTATACTCAAACCATTTCAGTGGTTCTCTGACTACAGGAATCATCTATTAGTAAAACCTCATACCAAGTAAATGAACATCCTCTGGTATCAGTTGCAACTGTGTTTGTAGACAACACACTCCTCATGGGGGATATGTAAGCAAACAGATACAGCATTTTTAGCATTTTCTTCCTTCCCAAAGGCATCCATTTTTCATGTAAGTCACTAAAATTTTCATTACATATGTGTTTTCTGAAATGAAAAAAAGCATATTATTTCTGAGGTGAACTATCAAAAGCAATAATCTCGTGTAAGAATTCTTCATGGCATATATTTTTGGTCAAGACAAGCTGGAAGACCTCCTAATTTCTCTTTCAAAACTTTGGTTATTTGAGCATTACTTTTTAAAGTAAACAAAAACACATTAAACATTTATATATGCAAACACATATGCCAAGTACAGGAATGAAATCTACTGCAAAACTTAGTAAAACTAACTGGTGTTTTTTTAACAACTAAAAAGTAAATATTGTAATTTTTTAAAAAATTAAATTTCCATATCAGATGTTGCCACCAACTTGTTAACAGTTCTATCACTGTTTGCTTACTTAAATAATCTAAGTCATCAGTGAAATAATCCTATTTACACTAGTAAAAACTGTTAGAAGCAAACAAATATATATGGAGTGTGTAGGTGTGCACATATGTGACTCTGTGTCTATTGAGCAGATGTGTTATGGCAAAGGTGAGTAAGAGTAATCACATAATCAAAAAGTCAGTTTATGTTGCAAGGAATCTCAGGAGAATAGCTACTTCAACCCCCTTGTTCAAGCACGGACACCTAGAGCACCTTACCCAGGATCAATTTTAGTCATCCCTAAAATGTTTTCGATGATGAAGATTTTGCACCCTCTTTAGCAATCCTATTAGGGTGTTTTACAGCTATTTAAAAATTAAAGTCTTATTTTCTAGTCTTTTCATAAATATAATTTCCTGTATTTCCAGTTTGTGCCCGCTGATTGCTTCTTTTGCTTTGTGTGGGTACTACTCACAGGAGCCTGGCTCCACATTCTCTACCATCACGTATTATACACACTTCTGAACCTTTAGGTCACTGAAGAAGGTTCAGAAGTGAGTATAAGACTAAGATATATTCTATTCCCATCCTCAAGAGATGCTGAAACCAGGAGGAGCATTATTTCTTCCTTGTCTCCTGTTAATGGGCCCATCAATGCGTTTCCACGTGACTCAGAGATAACTCCCTCCAGGAGCCATTTCTGTTTAATGGACCCACCGCATGACTCACAGAATGATTACAGCCTATTGTGAGATGCTCCGCCCGGGAGGGAGGGGCTAAGCATGCCCACCTGGATATAATCAGGGATTCGGGACAGAACAGTTTTTCCACTGGATGCCCAGAGGAATGGCTGTCTTTTTCACTTGAGTGGCAAAGGAAGACTACACACTTTCTACAGGATGACTGCTCCAACAGAACTACATCTGCCACTCCAGCAGGACTACAGCCACCTATCCAACTGGACTACTACCAACACCCTGACCAACAGGGTGTCAGGTTGTATTCTGACTTTGTCAGTGTTTTTTTCTTTTGTATTATTGCATGTGCTTTGGTTTTATTTACCCTTTTCCTAATAAATTGTATTTCTGAATTGGTCTCTCATTAGTTTTCCTTTCAAACCAGAACATTCAGGATGGAGAGTCCCGGACCAGCAAGGTCCTGTATGCTAAGGAAGCTTTCTTTTCCGACCATATAGAAGCCATTCTGGCAACTTTTGGGAGCTGACCAGGGCTAGACTTGCCTCCTTACACAGACCACACCATCAGAGAGAGTTTGCTTACTAGCTCAACCCCAGCTTTCCTATAGTAGAGTCTAACACAAAACAAGTCTTAAAATGATTTTATTTTGGTGCAAGAACTAAATACCAAAATAAAAGCTTTAGCTACTGCCTCCCAGGGGAGACCCAGAGCAAAGGAAAGCCTGAGCTTTTAACAGACTGAAAGCAGTTTGGTAGAGAAGGGATCAAGGTACTGGTGGATGAAAATGTGGACATAAGCCAGCGATGCCAGTTGCAGTCTAGAAAGCCAACTAGATCCTGGGCTACATAAAAGGTGGCATGGCCAGCAAGTGGAGGAAAGTAACTTTTCCCTCTTCTCTGTCTTCTAGGAACCCACCTGGAATACTGTGAACAGCTCAGGGGTCTACAGAATGAGACACAAACATGCTAAAGTAGATCCAGGGGAGTGCCATGGAAATGATCAGAGAGCTGCTGCACCTCTACTATGAACACGGTATGAGAGGAATTGAGGTTGTTTGGCCTGGAGAAGAGAAGGCTCTGAGGAGACCTCATTGTATCATGGAATAGTAGAATTATAGAATCCCAGAATCATAGAATCACAGAATCCCATAATGACATGAGTTGGAAAGGATTTTGAAGACCATCTAGTTCAAACTCGCTGTCATGATCAGGAGTACCTTTCACCAGATCTAATTGCTCCAAGTGCCATCCAACCTGTCTTTAAACTCTTTCGGCAACAAGGCATTCACAATTTTTCTGGACAACCTGTTCTGGTGACTCACCACCCTCACAGTAAAGAATTTCTTCTTAATATCTAACCTGTCCTCTTTTAGTTGAAAACTTTTTTGCCTTGTCCTTTCACTACAGACCTTTGTTAAAAGTCTCTCCAGCTCTCTTGTAGCCCGCCCCTTAAAGTAAAGTTTCCCTGGAGCATTTGCTTCTCCAGGCTGAACAACCAACTGTCCCAGCATGTCTCCATAGTAGACATTCTTCATCCCTCTAATGATCTTGGTGGCCCTTCTCTAGACTGACTCCAGCAGACTCATGTTCTTGCTGTCATGGGGACTCCAGAGGTGAATGCAGCACTCGAGGTGGGGTCTTATGAGAGCAGAGCAGAGTAGAGGGGCAGAATCACTTTGCTTGCCCTGCTGGCCATGCTGCCTTGGATGCAGCCCAACATATGATTGATTTCTGGGCTGTTAGCATGCAATGCTGGGTCATGTTAAGCTCTGCATCCACCAACATTTAGCTCTTCAATACTTGAGGAAGGGCTTGAAGAGAACTGGAGAGAGACTTTCTGCCAAGTAGATAGTGGCAGAACATGGGGTCATGATTTTAAGCTGAAAGAGGGTCTATTTATGTTGGACATATGGATTGGACACCTTTTACAACAAGAATTGCAAGACACAGGAAGAGGTGAGCCAGAGAAGGTGTGGATGCCCCATCACTGATAAAGGTCAGGGCCAGGCTGAACAGGGCTTTGAGCATCTTGATTTAGTAAAAGATGTCTCTGCTATTATTTGAACCTAGAAAACACATTTTGGATTTATCAAAATCCCGAAAACCACTTGATAACTTATGGGAGTACTAATGCTAGATTTGATTTTTCTGGGTAAATTGTTGCCCTAGACTGACAGACAGCGAGAATTAAGAAAGAAAAATCTGACTTTAACAAATAGAGCAGAGAAAAATTACAAGCAGCTTATGAATAATATTAGGATATAGCATCAGAATATCTGATTATCCTATATTATGGGAGATAAGATGAAGGTAAAAATGAACCCTGTAGGATGTCACATGTAAATCTGTCGGAAGAGGAATATACAGTTCAACAGTTTCCTAAAAGATTTTGTGTTTGGCATAACATGCTCTGATTGCCTTAAGGTTCAGACACTTGTGCTGTTTGATAAATAATGCAAAGGGAAAAAAAAATCGACCTGTCAAATTAAACACATCAGAAGCCCTATTAGGTCCCAAGAAAGAGGGAAATACATTCCTCTCCTGGGTCCTTTTCTAGCCACAGTATATTTTACCCTCACAGTATGCTGGCAAGCCTTTTTATATCAACAATAAATGTGTGTTAACATATAGGACAAACTTCCCAACTAAGAAGTGTGAATGTATCAGAAGTGACAATCTGGAATGTTAATTTTTTTTCTGTTCATGTTCAAAGGACAAAAATAGCCAAATACCAAAGGTCTTGTTTACCTACATAATGTGCTGAGCATTGGAATTTCTACCACAAAGATTAAGCCTCATTAGAAATACAGAAAGTGGCTGAAGGAGAAAAAGGAAACAATCAAGGCTGAAAATAACATGATTGCTTTTGCTGAAGTGTTTCAAACTTCACCTAAATGTACAAGAGCTGCTATATTCATTTCAGTACTAGAAAAAAATTCTTTGTACTTTCTATGACATGGTATTATATGTGGCATAATATCTACATCTGTAAAAGCTCTGTTAAGAAAACATCTGTGGGGCAAGGCTTATTAGTGCAGAGGTGGAACTATTTTTATGCAACTATATTCCTTTTGGGACCAAACAACTACTTTTTAGGCCAATTAGTTCTGCATCAAGTGGAAGTACCAACTCAGGTCAGCTCTCCATTACAGGGTTTAGACATGCCTCAAGTCACTACTGAACCTTTCAAGGTTTTACCTGATGTCATAAAAAACCTTTCCTGTTAGCAATTTATTTAAATTGTGGGGATGAAAGTTTGCTCTGAAAAATCAGTTCCATTAGTTCCAGCTAGTCAAAAATACTGAATGTTTGAATATATGCAAGTCCACAAATAATACAGGTCTATTCCTGCTATTTGTAACACCCAACAGAATATTATTATTATATCTGAAACCAAGACACTGACTGCAGACACAATTTTGTCCTTTGCACAAAAAAGCACAACCCATCTGATTAAAGAATGAGAAAAGCAGAGTCTAAAGCTATCTTCCCTTTTTTTTTACCTTTTGGTCACCACTTATAGGCAGCATTACAGTCACGGATCAGCCGAAATCTCTGTTGCTTTCAGATGACAGGACTGAGACCAATTTGTGACTGAAATTGCCAAAAGCCTTACACAGATCGGCAGCAGGCCTTTTCTTTCTATTTAAAGGTTAATCCAGATCACATCTGAACCCGAGCATGTTATATAAAGGGGTTTATGTGTATTTGACTTAGAGTTACTACAGTACTGAGAGTAATGCTCATTACAGTAGAATAAGTGCTAGTACTTTGAATAGTCTTTCCTGGGTTGCTCTCTGGGGATGTGTGGAGTAGTATTGTGAGCTTATGAATATAAAAGCAGTCTGAACATAAATTCAAGCTACTATAGGAGAAAGCAGTTTAATCATGGCACAGTATATAATATAATGATCCTCTTAGTTAGACTATAATAAGATAAACTTTAATCATAATCAGAGTTGTACTTGCGGGTGCATTTACAGGACATTTTTGCCACAATATTATGCAAAGTTATGAATTTATTTCTCCCTGTGCATGTGATTTGAATAAGGTAGGGAAAATGGTCCTGTATACTGAGAAAGATCATCTTACTCATGTGGCAGAAGCTCTCTTAAGGCAGTTTTCTGGTATGATTTACACCAGTTCTTAAAGCTAAGTGTTTTCTTTGGAGTTTTTACATAATATTCAGGATTAAAAGAAAAAGAGTTTTCATTAGAAAATTGTTCAAAGTATGGAATTGCTAAACTAATAACTATGAAGTCAGTAATTTTTCTAGTCTTTCTTTTAATTTGCCTCTTTAACACAGAATTTAAGGTGTCTAAGTGTGTAAACTTATTTTAAAATGTTGTAGTGTCTCTAAATAATGCCTGAATTCTGAGAGGCTATTCTATTAATTAGTAAAAGTAAATGATTGTGCAGTCATCCAAATAATTTTTGCAAAATTGTCTGTAGACATGAAAGCTCTGTTTGATGCCATAGTTTCCAAGTGTTGGCCTTTCTAGAACTGCACCATTGCACAACAGAATAGATTGATGACATTAATAACTGATTACTGAATATGTGAGGTATTTGGATATTTGCAACACATTCAGTTTGTAGTTAAGAGCTGATTTCAAATATTTGATGATTTTTCATTAATTCAGCTTGCAGCACTATTGCTGGCTTTTCATTCTTCTGATTCTCTTACCTGTAAATGTTTAGTGCAGTTATTACACTATCAGTAACTAACACTAGATTGACATAATTGTAGTTCTTTGCTACATCATCTGAGGGAGAAATGAACAAGTGACCCAAGTTTTGGTCACTTCTTTGTTATTGCAGCTGTGTACCCAAATGATTGAGTAATGATCAGGGCAAAGATTCAAGCATATTCAAGTGTTGTTTTTATCTAGGATAAACTTTTTTCGCAGTAGCTGGATAGCTTCATGGTCTATGTTTTGAATCAGTAAGTGTTTTGGATTTCTGCTGAAAAGGTGTTGATAAGGCAGTGATGTTTTCATTATTACTGACCAGCACTTGCCCAAAGTCAAGGCTTTTTCTGCCTCTCGCCCCACCTTTGTGGTGAGCAGGTGCATAAGGAGTGGGGAGAAGAGGCTGGGATGGCTGACCCCAACTGATGATCCCATATCGTGTAACATCATGCTCAGCATATAAAGCTAGGGGAAGAAGGAAAGGAGACATTTGGAGTGATGGCATTTGTCTTCTGAAATAATCACTATTGCATGATGGTGCCCTGTTTTCATGGAGATGGCTGAACACCTGATGGGAAGTGTTGAATTAATTCCTTGTTTTGCTTTGCTTGTATACATGGCTTTTACTTTACCAATTTAAATCACTATATCTGAAATCATGAGTTTTCTCACATTTACCCTTTTGATTCTCTCCCACATTTCACAGAGGGCAGAAGGTTCAAGAGGCTGAGTGGTGCTTATTGTCATCTGGAGACAAACCAGGACAATGTGTCACTCTATTTTCCTGTGCACCATGCAGGGCAGCACTTAGAAAGGTTTGTTCCATTCTATTACATTAGAATATGCTATTCAATTTTTCCAGGCGTCTCTCAATCCTACCAGGTTTTTGTAAAACACCTTGAAAACATTTTGTTTATCTAGAGTCACAAGAGTGACTGGGTCAAGAATCTAAATACTCAAGTCACAGAACTTTCTGCTATGCTACAGGTGCCATCCAGTGTGCGCACCTGACCTTTTTCTGTGGAAAAGTCACAGTGATTGAATGGGAATGAAGTTGATGCATGATTAAGATGGCATTAGGGAATTTAGGAGAATTGAATCTAAAACCGGTCACAGAGAGGTGGCCTTGGAGCTGAGGTGTCAACACTGAGACTAGAAGAAGATCTGACATGAGGACTCTACACCCTGCAGAGCTGCACAGTTATCCAGGAGATGACTGAGCCTCCTGGCCACCTCCTCTGCTTCCTGATGTTATAAGAGGACAAACACAAGAGGAACCCAGGAAGAGCCTCTATAAATTTGTGTCCTGTTTTTAACAAAATCAAACTGAATGCAAGATGTTTTTTAATGGAATACTTCCAATCTGTAGATGGTACACCTGAAAAACATCATCAGCCTTGGATTTATAATAGCACCAGAGTAGATTGATAAAAGTCCCAATGGACATCAATGTTATGAACCAGTGTTAGTCAATATCTTCATTAACAGCATAGACAAAGGGATCGTGTGCACTCTCAGACAATTTGCAGATAAGTGGCATGGATGTTACACCTAGAAGATGTGATGGTGTCCAGAGGGACCCAAACTGGCCTGAGAAGTGGGTCCGTGGGAATCTCATGTGAATTAACAGGACCAAGAACAAGATGCTGCACCTGGGCTGGGGCAACCCCTGGTATTAACACAGGCTGGGGATGAGCAGATCAAGAGCAGCCCTGCCCAGATGGACTTGGGGGTGCTGCTGGGTGAGAGGCTGGACATGACCCAGCCATGTGCACTCACAGCCCAGAAAGCCAAAGGTGTCCTGGACTGCATCCAAAGCATCGTGGGCAGCAGGGCCAGGGAGGGGATTCTGCCCCTCTGCTCTGCTCTGGTGATGCCCCACCTGCAGGGCTGCATCAGCTCTGGGGTCCCCAGCACAGGAATGACAGGGACCTGTTGGAGAAAGTCCAGAGGAAAGGCACCATGGTGATTAGAAGGATGGAATACCTCTTCTATGATGAAATTCAGAGCGAAGGGGGATTGTTCAGCCTGAAAAATAGAAGGTTTCAGGGCAATCTAATTGCAGTATTCCAGGATCTAAAAAGAAACTACAAGAAAGATGAAGAAAGGTGTTTTACGAGGTCATATAGTGACAAGAGAAGAGAGAATGGCTTCAAACTGGAAGAGAGTAGGTTTGGATCCGATATCAGAAAGATAATCTTTACTGTGAGTGTGGTGAAGCACTGGGACAAGTTAAGAATTTGCGAATATCATGTCTCTGGAAGTGTTCACGGCTAGGTTAGATGGGACTTTGAGTGACTTGGTCTAGTGAAAGTTGTCCCTGCTGATGGTAGGAGAGTTTGAACTAGATGACCTTTAAGGTGCCTTAAAACACAAGCCATTCTATTATATCTGACCCTAACCCATTATCCTGCCTAGGTTATTTAAGTGAAAATTCTCATGAAAGTAGATCATATTTGGGATATTCTGTGTAAATCTTGTAATGGCATGGGTTAGTATTAGAGACGTGATTGCAAATATTTACTGCTACCTCCTTCTTGAGAAAAAGGCTGAAATATTTAAATTTACCTTCTTGTGCTTCATCAAAAATTTGAATGCAATGATAAATAAATAACTTACTTTTGAACATATAGCATCTGTTGAAATTATACATTTTTGCAAAGGCAATACACAAAAGAACCTGGTGAAAATACTTGCAGGTTTTTACATGAAACTCAAGTTTAAAATACTTCTCTTCTTAAGAGTACCTATAAAACAGTCATTTTACTTCTGTAGATAGCAGCCAGTGTGGGAAAATGAAAATGAGAAGAAAAACTGGTATATAATGCTGTAATCACTTAAAATATTTTTTCCCTTTAGAATGTTAATACATAATACTTGGAGAATTGTAGCAAAAGTATATGTAAATAAATTCAGGGCTTCATGTCCCTGTCAAGAATTCCTACCTTTTTAAAATAACCTTTGTTCTGAGTTCAATTTGCATTTTGTTTTTGATTGCAATTTTCTTTTCTTTTGTAACACCCTAGTAAATGCCAGCAGAGGCCTTTTTGCAGAGCACTAAGCTGCACATTCATGAAGGGACCTGGGGCATGAGCTGGGTGGAAAGAGGTGCTGAGCAGGAGGTGCACTGCCACCAGATCCAGACCGATGGACCATAAGGAATAAAGGCTTTTAGGCATTTCTAGGGAGAGGAAACAAAGAGAAAGGAAACAGGGCTGATGAAGTACAGAGCCCAAAGACAAACATTTCTATAGGGCTGACCCATGCCTTTGAGCAGGCAAATCTAGGTAAAATAGCTGGGGCCTCTTGAAGGGAAGATATTCAGGACCTAGCCAAAACCTGACTGCAGTATGCAGAGAAAAAAAACCCAAAGAATGTTGCAATCATTCTTATACATGGAAGAGGGATTGTGTTTATACGGGACTTGCGTTACAGAGATTTTAACTCCTGGCAAGTGGCATAGCAAAGCAAAAATGGTTTTGTAGAGCAAAACAGTACTGAAGGCCTCATGACTAAACTGAAAGGCAGTTCAGTGGTGTCTGCTTCATAGTAGCTCTATTTTGGCTGAATGTCAAATGCTCCTTCCTGTTCCAAGCTAAAATGCTATTGTTAAGTGCACCCTGAAATGGTGTAGTATATTATGTCAAACCAGACATGACTTACTGAAAGGATGCTGGCAGAAAATATTGATGATAAAATCTTAGCCTGAACCCTATGTAAGAATCATTAAAAATGTATTGGAAAGAATCCCAAAGATATTTAAAAACACATAAATGATCTTTAAAGGATGTGTATGAAAAGAAGAGAGAAAGAAAAAAGGTAAAAGCTGAAAAGACCCTCATCAGGTTTCCACACAGACTATGAATTTACTCATTAGTAATGATCATAGTGAACAGTAAAATTTGTGTCAGCGTCTCCCTTCTTATATTCCTGCTTTTATATATTTTTACATACACTTGCAGGGAAAATTTAAAAAAATTTAAAAAGCCAACTTAGAATTTAGATCATGTCTGGCTTACTAAGCCAATGCTGTAGGAAAAATATTAAGACAATTATTAGAATAATTATTCTTAGACAAAGTCTTAGTACATTCTATCCATTTATCTGCTCTCCTTTTCTCTATTTTTATTATCTTAGTGTCAACTATAACATATTGCTATGGATATAAAGGTATTGTTCATTTTAGCAGTTGTTTTTACTCTAATGTTCTGATCTGGAAATTATGCCTCATTTCTGTCAACAATAAAGTTTACTATGTCCTATCGTTTCTTCATCCACTTTTATCAAAGTAAGTAATTTTTAATGTTACTTTTCTTTTTTTATATGCAGGCTAATTTCTATAAAAAAGAAAATTATTCTATAATTTTTACCTAAAACAAAACAATGGTTCTTGGTCAAAAAAAGAAATGCGGAGGGGAAATCTAATGATAAAATTCAAATTTGGTTTGTGAGAACCACTAGGAACTATACCTTTCCTTAGCTCTAAAAGTCTGAAATCCTGACATCCCAAAGCCAAGCCATTTAAATAGGTGTGTAATATATTTACTGTTTTCACGTGGTAGATGTGGAGCACTTTTTTGCAAAAATGGTCATATTCCTGTAGTAGGCTGGATTATTAGAGGTTTTATGGAAGTGCTGAACTGCATTCTCCTGAGATGTGGTATCTGTCACTGCCATATTAGATTTAAGCTGTATACAAATTCCTTTCTCTTCTGAGGTAGAAAATATCAAAGCTTAGATAGAAAAAACCTAGAAATCCTAAGAAGGAAAAGATGTAAGTACTATTTTGTGCTGAAATCATGTTGCTCAGAAAGGTGATAAGAGCTAAAAACATCAGGTTCACAAATTTCAAAAGATACCAGCGCTGGAGAGTGATGAGCTCTGTTGAGTTATTGTCCCACCATTTCTCTCTGGGCGTATCATTAACCAGAGCCAGTCCTGAGGATGACTTGCTGGCATGCAACACTGGCAGCTTGTTGGGATTTTAAGCACCCTAGGGGCCCTACCTGACAAAAGGATGTGGAACACCACTGATAAACACCTTATGCATGCTGAGGGATGGATGTAGTTATCATTACAAGAAGGTATTTTACATCTGTATGCTGTGCTGCCCTCCTTGAATGGATGCAGATTATAACTGCATAAAAGACTAATTTAACAGTAAACTACATCAAAATAGGAGAGATTTTGCTGTTTTAACTCTGTCAGAGTAGCTAAAAAGCAGGATTTTAGGAGATGATAGAATGTGGTAACAAGAGAGTATTACTCTTCCTATTTGCACATAAAAACTGGAGGAGGGAGAGAGGCACTGGTTTAACAGGGCCACATGCAAAATTAATGACAGAGCACAGAACAAATATGGGTGTCTCTCTACCAAGTTCACTGATCTAAACAATCTTTTGTTAATTTTCCCAAGCATGCCGTACTCTGGGGTCTTCTATACCACTCTGCTCTGAAATGGTGAAAGCTTAGCTGCTAAAACTGTTGGTTTTACTGGAAGGCAATTTATAATATGTCTGGATTTGACCATATGTCATTTTTGGTGACTTCCCCTATAGTAATAAATCAAATTTGAAAATGAAGCTAAACAGCTTATTTTACTTTGGAGGTCCATTTGAAAGAAGTGAAATTCAGAGAATTTTCAGTTTTCACATCAAGCTCTTAGTTTCTTTGATGGGCAGTAGCATAGTTTTAGCTTTTAGTTATTTTTATAGCTATCATCTCCTAGTTTCCAAGATTTATTTCTCTATAAAATGGCTTGGACTTGTTACTTAGTTAATTTGTACATTATCACTCTGTGGGATGGAGATTCCGAAGGACTGAGCTTTCTTTAAGAATCAACTTTATTTGAATTTGTGGTGAGTGTCATTTTGTTATCTGGCCCTCTTTAGAACTGGGATAACTTAAGCGAAAAGACAAAGAAGACTTTATATATTGGATATATAATTGGATATATATTGGTGGATATTGTGTTATTATGGATTCTGGGTTCATTTTACTAAATTTGGACCACAATATTTGGACATGCTTGCTGAAGGTAAATGTGATCAAGTAGGAAACAATAGTGAACGTCCATTATGGTTTTCTAGCTACTCACTTCATTGATTTTGCTCAATTAAGCTAGGTTTTCTAGAATTCTTTCTTCGTAATCCCTGGCATTACTTCTGCATTTTCTCTCTGGTTATTTCTTCAAGAGAGGTGAAAACAGAACTGAGACTTTATTCCCTTGTTGATTGTTTATTTGGCAATGCTGTAATTTGATTTGTTTATTTTTAGTTTGCTTCTAAATAATATTTCTTAAGTGCCAGAGAGGATGATCGGATTTGATGGTCAAATTAACATATCACTTGCACATCTGTTCAATGAATTCATGAGATTAAATCTGGTTTTCTACATCTGACACCCTAGAATCCCCACAGAGTACATATAGTTTACAACTTTACTATATATTTTATATTAGATACACTACTTCATCATTAGATACACATACTAAGCATTTACCTGGAGTGAATTGTGTTTTCTACAAGTGTTAATAATCTTTGACATTCTCTCTATCAGCATCAGGTAACTACAGAATATGCATCATTGACTGTGAAGATGTGATAATTTAGTAAGATAAATTCCACTACATCAATCCTACTTCAAGATATGTTGAATGAAAAAGCTTCAAAACTTCATTCTTCAACAACATGCTTGAATGTTATATTTACAAAATCACATACTTACGCTAATTAATTGTGTTCTAATTATTGCATCTGTAGAAAAGGAATATAATGTTCAAAATAAAGAAACATTGGTATGAGTTCATTATGATTAAATTACAGTGTCCTTCAGAGATGATTCAGTGTTTGAATGCAAGGGAAACATACAGAAACTTCCACCCAGACAACAAATATGTCCATTATAGGGTGTCATTGTTAATTTTTTTGAAAAATATATTTCTGCTATCCAATAATATTATGCAAGTCCCTTTAACAACTTAAAATTAATAGTAAATAGAAATGTGTAACCTTCAAAGTATAGGTCACTTAGAATATAAAAGAGCAAAAAGATTTTAATGCATTAATGCCTCTTACATGATTAATTATATAGAATAACATAAGTAAGGTAGATGCATAGTTTCATATATATTATCCATAGACTTTTTTTTTTATATGTCATTTGGGGACTTGTTTCACTAATATATTGATTTTGTTATAGATCCATATTACCATTCAATAAGTTGGTTTGCTGTTTCTCTTTTAGATGGGCTAGAAAAACAGCTAGTACTTTATTATTTTAGTCAGTAGTTCAGTTCACTGGAACATAAGGAAATATTAAGATCTAGACAAAATAATCTAGGCACAGAAATGGAGTAAAACAGGTACTTTGCTACCAAACCAGAATTTCTTCCAGACACCTTGGGTCAATCTGCACCTGTCCATGAAAATACACCCTATGATTATTTGCAGGAAGAAGTCAAGGGTCCTTACATGGTCACTTTTCTCAACTATGAACTCTGACTCTGTTGATGGGGACAGGTTTTTGAGGAAGCAAATTCAAATTCCAAAACTATTCACAGGCTCCCAAGCAGCACTATCTTGCTAAACCTTCTAAACCTTCAGTTATTAATACTTTAGGGTATAAAATAGGTTTCAGAATATACTTCCCAGGGCCTCCTTTTTCCTTTCAGTCTTAAAATATCTTTGTCCATACTAAAGCATCAGTAATTATTTTTCCCTTCTGTCCAAGGGGAACAATATCCTGTAAATAAAACAAGATAGCGACTCCTGTGAGTGGCCAGTTGAACAACCATGTGATCACCACACTTTACCTTCAGTTTTATGCCAATATATATCTGCCCATAATACCCTCTGCTAAAGGTCTCAGGAAGAGTAATCATTGCCTTGGCATGTGGGAAAACAGTATTTTAATACCATTGTATTAACTCTTAGAGGGGGTTTTTACCTGATTTATTTACCACATTATCATTGTGTCCTCCTCCTTATGACTCTTCACAGATTTGTTGACATTTCACACATTGACTATTACTTCCTAAAACTCTTTCTGCATCCCCTTAATCTCTCCTGTCATTTTAATTCCTAAACCTCCTGCTGCTCTCCTTTATCTTTCTTGCTCCAACTGCGTTTTCATTTGAACCTCTCCAGGTGTTCCCTGATTTCAGGTAAAAGCTGCCTTTGTTTCCCTCTCTAACATCTAGTGGTTATTCATAATTTTTTTATAAATAATTTTTGTTTCAGAATCTGGACTCTGCATTCTTGTTTCACTTTTAAGATTGACCTGTCTGCTTTGAGTTGTAAGGATGCTGATGTTTTACTGAAAGATCAAAGGAGCAGACAAAATTTAAATACATTTAAGTGAGAGAGGGCTCATGATAGAAAAACATACCAAGGAAACCGGAGGTTGAAATCTGACCCTAAAAATGTTAGATTAGAAACAAAATTAAAAAGGTTACATGACTTTTTCTAGACAGTTCTGTAGGAAAAAATTTAAATCCACATTGGGGAAGGGAGGTGGGGAGAGATTTGGCTGAAGTAAATGTTTCTCAAAGTATTTAATTGACTGGAAAATCCAAGAGTCTGTCAAATCTGTTTTAATCAAAAAAATTCAGCCAGGCCTAATAATTAGCTACCAGAGCAAATTGAAAACAGTTCAGTCTCCCTCATTAGAAGTTTTAAACTAAAGACTGGGCACCTTCACTAAGGCTGACTGTGCTTCTGCAAACTCATGCAGGCGATAATAGGAATGTTTTGCTGAACTCCTAACTATGGAAGCAGTCAGGCAAAGTGGTTAAAAGCCTTTTCACCTTGAAAAATGCTAAAGACATTCTGGTTATATTTTGTTTATATGTATGCTGTTACCTTATTTTTTGTTTCTTTGTTTCAGCTTTGTTTCTATGTCTCACTGCTCTGCATATATGAATTTGATCTACTTTTTAAACATTTTAGAGGGTTCACTTGCCAGAAGTGTAAATATTTTCAGGTGCTCATTTTTATCCATACATCCAAAAGCAGGAGCTCATGACATCTCTTACTGATGACCTGTCCCTATTTAGAAATTGCCATTGAAACAGGCATAAATGCTAAATCTTTCTTAAAAGTATAAAAAATTGACAAAAATATATATTTTGAAATAATTTCAGAACATTAATTGGCTTTACATTTATTAAAAAAAATTGAAAGAAAGATGAAGAAAGAGTTTAACATGAAAATTAAATGTAGCGGTTCCTCTTAGGGCAATTTCAAGGAGAAAACAAATATCCTGCAAGCTAACAAAAGTGTCCAAAAATCATTACATAGTGGAATTAAAGATAGGTTTCAGACATTATGTAAGAGGAGACTTTTTTGAGCTGTGTAGTTTATCTTCAAGCTGGCATCATTCCACTAGCATCAAACACTTCTGCACTGGGAAAGGTGCTCTTTCCAAAGGAGTTTCTACACTGTTCTTTCGAAAGGAGTTTCTGCCTCTTTCTTGCTCCTCCCAAAAATGGGAAATAAGCTACACAGTTGAAACAGTATGGGGACAGAAAAGAGTTGATTCAGAAGAAACTAATTACCTCCTGTCCTTTGTGAATTACGAATATGTCTCCCTGGAGGCGTTCTGTAATAATCAATTAAGCTCAGAGTAAAAAATGTTGCTGAAGAATTTTTATGTTCATTGAAAATCCTGTTGCTACATTTCTAGCATGAGTTACATAATTCATAACTATGAATTATAGATATGTAGAAATCTTGCACCAGATAGTTACCAAAACCATTTTTGTACATTGAAAATCCTATTTACATTTTTACAAAAGGGATATGACTTTTATTCACCTCTGATTATACTTACTGGAACTGTGAAGGATCACCTTTTTCCTAAGTTGTAGTTATAGATTTACATATTCCTTCTCAAGCCACCCAACAACATTTTTCACTACTGTTCTCCCTCCTATTTCTGTTCGTCAGAAGAAAATGCAAAGCTTTATTAAAGAAATATATAAATCAAATATGCAATAGGATTTACAGTTCAGAAACCAACATGCATAAATTAAAGTGGACTAAGCTTATTTCAAAAAAATGTAACTCCCAGGAAACATCATAACAGTATTTTTCATATACACTTTTCCATTCTCAAGAGTATCTCTTTTCTGTTAAAAAAAAATAAAGGCACTCATTTTCCAGTATTCTATTTATTTACCCGGTTGGAAAATACCTTTCTATTAGAAATGGTTTAGGTATAAAGTTTGCAGTCTTGTCCCCTTTTGGGTGTTATCCTTCCCAGTTGTAGTTATTTTGAACACATTCCACTCTTTTCTTACAGGGAACTTTGTATAATTAAACACTTGAAGGTATAGATTTCTTTTTTCCTTCTGTGTCTCCAGATAACACTTTTGTTCTCAACAAGCTTGATTATCAAAAGATAGTACTGTTATAGTTTTCTCTGAGAAGGGAGGATAGAGTTGTCTGGTTGAACAGTGCTTGATTTTCAAAAAATTCGGACTTCTAGGTTTACCTAATTAGACCCATTTTTTTCATTGAAGTCTTTAATTTTGTGCTGCTAAATGTAAGCCGCTTCTGTTATGACTGACTAAAATAATCTTCACGATGAAAGAATGCCCCGTAACAAGGATTATATGAAATGAGACTAATATCAGATAATACACTCCATGGAAATTGCAAAAGGCAGCATAGAAATCTTGAGGATCATAAAGGCTTTTATCCAGAAATAATAAACTCTGCTGCACTCTGGTGAAACACAAAAACATGGCTATCAACGAAAATGTCTTTTGAACAGCCCATATAAAAATTGTAACCAATATGAAATGACAATTATCAAAACAGTGTTGAATAATAAAGGCAGAATTAGGGAAAAAATAGGTCCTGCACTGGGGTCACAAAAATCCCCTGGAGCACTGCAGGCTGGGAGCAGAGCAGCTGGAAAGTGACCCAACAAAAAAGGACATGGGGACACTTGGCAACAGTGGCTGGACATGAGCCAGTGTGTGTCCAGGGGGACAAGAAGGCCAATGGCATCCTAGCCTGTATCAGCAATAGTGTGGCCAGCAGGACCAGGGCAGTGACTGTGCCCCAGAACTCAGCACTGGTGAGGCCACACCTCAAATCCTGTGCTCAGACATAGAAATGCTGCAGGGATTCCAGAGAAAGGCAGCAGAGCTGGTGAAGGGTCTGGAGCACAGGAGCAGCTGAGGGTGTCTAGCCTGGGGGAAAGGAGGCTCAGGTGTGACCTTATCACTCTCTACAATCACCTGAAAGGAGCTCATAGCAAAGTAGGAAATGTCTCTTTTCCCAGGCAACCAATGATAGGATAAGAGGAAATTTCCTCAAACTGTGCTGGAGGAGGTTCAGGTGAGATAACAGGAAAGTGAATCATTGCAATGGACTACTGGGAAAGGGGTGGAGTCACCATCCCTGGAAGCATTCAAGAAATTATAGGATATGATACTTTGGTGCCAATGTTTAATTTACCTGACAAGGCAGCAGTTTGTCAAAGGTTGGATCTTGGAGGTCTCTATTACAAGGATACTTCACAGACAAATAAACATGATGCTTCCAGAACATTGCAGTATATTTCAGAGAAGGAAAAACCTTGCATCTGTGACAGAATAATAACCTATTTGTAGGAGAACCTTATAAGGCAATTCAGTTCAAGGTGTGCTTTGCCTAGAGCAAGGCTCCTTAACTCTTCACGTTCTTGTTAACAATAAAACTGTAAACTCAGATCAATTTCTACTATCAGGAAGAAGTTTCTCATATAGGAGCAGTGTGGAATGAAAACATCTCCCTGCAGTCTTGTATGCAAACCTATATTGTCTTCTCACTGTCAAAAATGGGGTAAAAAAAACCCAAAAAAGCTGTTTCCTTCAGGCTGTATGCCTTTAAATCTTAGTCTTCAAGCTTTCCTGTTACACAGGCCAGACAGCTGGAGAGAGCTGTCTAACAGGAACAATGAAGGAGGCTAAGTCAGTCAAGTACTTGTTGCTGACTGTAGGTCAGCACCCACACTTTCCTCCATGGCTCTATTTTTTGACAGTTCTGCCATGGACTGAACTGTCTCTTTTTATAAAATCAATACCACCTTGTCAAGAAGCAACTGTACATTATTAGAGGCACCATAAAATTCACTATACTCCTGTAATTTCCACTGATTGCTCAAATGTCATTAAATAAAAATTACCCTTGTTTTAATTCTTCCTTCCTTTGGTCCTATGATTTCTCTCACACAAAATAGTTCAACTATAATATGTGCAAAACTTCTGTTTCTGGCAAATTGCTAATGAGATTTTATCTTTGGCCAATTAATTATCACAGTCTCTATTTGAGAATAGATAGTGATGTTGATGTGAAAAACCTAGATTATTAAAGAAGAACTCCAATTTGAAATGCATGGTTACAGTGAACTTTTATAAGCTCAGTGTGTCTCCACTCATGACTTCTGGGTGACGCAAGTAGCCAAGTAGAAGAATTGGATAATGTACTTATTTCTTTGATAAAGAAAAGTAGTGCAAGAACTATTAGAACTGTGATACCAAAGTGGTAAAACTGAAGAATCTTCATGATCTTGAGTAGCATGTGTCTCTTTATAAAGAAAATAGTGTAAACATTTCAATAGGGTGTGGATCATTTGAATTCAGCAATCTGTTATGTAGTACCACATAATAAGCCACTGGCAAATGTAATGAAAAGAGCAGGTCAGGAAAATTTAGTGAAAGCTATGGAAGTATTTAAACTGACACATCTAGATGGTTTATGTACTTCTTAAGGATAAGTGCGTGATACAAATAGTGCTAATGGAAATATAAATCCTCTTTTTGCATGCTAATTTCACTCTGAAGCAAACTCATATAAAACTTTGAGAAACAGTTGTGCTACACAATATACATTGACTAGCAAATGCTTTTATTGCACAGCAGTCATCTTCATACTCTAGCTAATTCTGCAATTAAAAATCAGTCACACACAAATAATGTTGAATAATGTCTTCCAATCCAAGTGTTGCCACATGTATTCTCTACAGGAACTAAGCTCAGTGGTCAGAAAATTCTGTAATGATATGTTCATATTAAACCCAAATGTCAGTGCTTCAAAGAAATTTTGCTCATTTCTGTTACAGCACTTACATGCCACCAAAGTCAAAGATGTTTTATTTTAAAGGATATTAAAAAAAAATCAAAACAGTTTTTTTACTCTGAAATGCATGATGAAAACAGTGAAGAGAATGGTCATGGGGATAATTATTGTAATATAAAACTAGCCTTCATATAACTTCCTACATTGATTTCTTCCTTACCTCAAGATAAAAAGAGAAATAGAAAACATCAAGTGTGAAAACTAACCCCCCCACCTCAAAGAGGTTTATCTCTAGGTTTGGATTTAATTCCAGTAATATTTGATGTCCAGATCTAGTTGTTATAAAACTGAAAATTAGAGACTTAATTAGAAAAATTCTCTCATCCAGCCATTCCTAAATTTAGCCTTTATTAATCAGGCCATTCACAACATATAACAACAGTTATATAAAGAATTATACTGCCTGTCACCTGCAAATATCAGGACTTGCAACTGTTTTTCTTCCTGTAAATGTTCATATCATGTCATATTTGGACCTCACATGCCTGATTGTAAAGTATAAAACCAGTTATTTGTACATGTATAAATTTTCTTATCTCATATTCCATTTAATGAAAGATTGTGCAAGAGCTTATTGGTTTTGAAATTGGTATGGACATATACACATTTATTACAGTTAGTAAATTTTTTTGCATTGCTCTTAACTTTTTATTTGTTATCAAGAATGTAATTTTTAAATTAAAATCTAAAATAGACACAGCAGGACTCTGAGTTTGAGGGGGTTTAAAGTTGTTTTTTGCAAGCTCTATTTTTAATTTTAGAAGAGCCTTACTGTGCAAAACTTCAATTTTCCACTGAAATTTAAGTTGGAAACTTTCAATTGGTGTTATTGCTTGTATAATTAAAACACAATTTTTTCTTAGCAAAGTATACGTGGAAGAGGGCATTTCTCTTTGTACCTTTGTGTGAAAACCTTCTCTTCTTCCCTTCTTCCAATTGTTTTTCTGTTGATTAAAAAATGTACATGCACTGAGTCTGTAGAAGTATATTGAGTTCAAGGGAAGGAGTGGGTCTGCCAGGGGACATCCAATGTTATTAACAGACGTTTCATACGGATCCTGGATGTCATACAGAGCTCTGAGTGGAGGTTTTGCATTAGACACAAAGATGGTAGAGACCTTATTCTAACAACAAAACACAGTAGGTATTTTTGTAGTCTCAGGCACTGCAACAACGTAGTGTCTACTAAAGCTGCAGTCAAAAATTCAAAATATTTGTCTTGATATGTACTTAGATAATAGAGCAGAGATAATTAAATTACTTGTGTTAAAAATATTTCCAATGGTAAGATGTGGTGCTTCCAGAATATATTAAAAGAGGTTTGGGATTTTTCTTGTGGTGAACAGGAAATCCACCCCTTCTATTGATATACTAAGGAATGCTTTGAAACACACATAAAAAATGGATAATTTAATTAGATATGCTACTCCTAACAGACATGGGGGGAGCTTTGAAAAAACACTGTACTAATTCATAATAACTAAATACTACCAAATTAAAGATATTTATACAAAACTCATTTTTGTTCAGATGCAGCCTTTTCAGCCCATGCATATTTAAGTTACTTTTAGGCAGTCACATTAAAATCTCAGCTATTCTATGTTAACTGGACATGAGGCAACTTTACATAAGTGTTATAATATAAGATACTTTGAGGTTACAGTTAGCAGTTATAAAATATCTCAGACTTTTTACAAGGTAAAAAAAAAAAGTGGGTTAAGTTTGTCAGCAGAGCTGATCTGATTTTTTCTTCTACTTTTCATAAGAATCTTTAGAATTAAGTGCATAAGTCACTGTTGGATGCCAATGTCCTCATTATGAAATATGCATTTTAGCTTCAACACAAAACAACATTTAGTGCTCAACATTTACATTCATTAAAGTCAACTGTCAATATTTTAAAATAATTCTCATGCCATGATCGCCTTCAGGATTTTGGATCTTTTTATGCTGTTGAGGCAAACTACAGGTTCCACAGTTCATAGAATCGTAACATTGTTAGAGTTGGAAAAGACCTTTCAGACCATCGAGTTCAAGCATTAAACTAACACTGCCATGTTTACCAATAAACTATGCCCCCAGGTACCACATCTAAATGTAATTTAAACACCTCCAAGGATGCTGACTCCACTTGGGCAATCTGTTTCAACATTTGAAAGCTTTCTCAGGGAAGAAATTTTTCATAATATCCAATCTAAATTTTCCATGGTACAACTTGATGCAATTTACTCTTGTCCTATCATCTGCTGTTTGGCATAGTCCTCACCTCCCTGAAACTTCCTTTCAAGTGATTGTAGTGAGCAATAAGGTGTCTTGTTTGTACCAAGAGGCCCAAAACTGAGCAGAGGATTCAATGTATGGCCTCACCAGCACTGAGCACAAGGGGATGATCATGACTCTAGTCCTGCTGGCTGCACTACTTTTGACATAGATCAGAATATCGTTTGCCTTCTTGGCCACCTGGGCACAGACTGGCTCATGTTCAGTGGCTGCTGACCAGCACACTCAAGTTCTTTTCCACTGGGCAGCTTCCAAGCCACTCTTCCCCCAGCCTATAGAACTCTATTGGGTTGTTGTGACCCAAGTGCAGAATCTGATACTGGTACCACTAGTCTCAGCTCATTGATCCAGCCTGTCCAGATCCCTCTTGATGCCATCTTATTGCAGGGGTTCCATACTGTTGTCTCCTACCACAAAAGTTTCATACCTTCTTGGTGCTTTCTCATGGGCTTCTCCTCTGAGCACTGACTCCTTCCTCTTCACAAAGTAGCCAACCAACTCCAGTTCCCTACCCAACCACCCAATCCACTCTTTTATGGCACTCTCCTTCTCACGGGTTACAGCTGTGGCCTCTTAAAGTCAGGCCTGTTCCTAATCTTTGATAATTGGCCCAGCTGCACCTCCTTAGGGGTAACATTACTTTCTACACTATCTTTATTTTCTTATATTCTATCCCCCTACACCTCTGCAGAGCCTTTTGCCCTCCAGACTCTAGTCTAACTTGGTGTTGTCTCCAAACTGATAGAGGGTGCACTTGATCCTCCCATCCAGATCATCAATAAAAATATAAAACAGGGCTGACGCCAGTACTGAGCCCCATGGAGTACCACTGGTGACCAACTGCCAGCTGGAAGTAGCTCCAGCCACCACAACTCTCTGGGCTCAGCCATCCAGCCAGTTTCAACCCAGTGAATAGTGCACCCATCCAAGCCACCAGCAACCAGTTTCTCTTGGATAATGCTGTGGGAGACAATGTCAAAATCTTTGATAAATTCCAGGCAAACAACATCCAAAACTTTTGTCTCATTCACTAAGCAGGTCACGCGGTCACACTATGAGATCAGGCTGGTCAAACAGGACCTGCCTTCTCTAAACCCCGGTTGGCTGGGCCTGATCCCTTAGTTGTCGTGCACCTGCCTGTGATGGCACTCAAGCTGCTCCGTGACCTTTTAGGCACCAAGATCAGGTTGACAGGCCTGTAGTTCACCAGATCCTCCTTCCTGTACATGGATCTCACATTTGCAAAGATCCAATCAACCAGGACCTCCCCAGTGAGCCAGGACTGTTAGTAAATGATGAAAAGCTGTGGGTGAGTGCTTCCACCAGCTCCTTAAGTATTGCTCATTTAAGCCTGTTTTTATCAAGATTGTTGCATCTTGTCTTAATGTTTAATTTAATTAAGAATCTAATCCCTATCTGCATATTTTAGAAAATCTTGAAGTGTTTTATAGTTACCAATGTGTTACTGCAGTGATTCTTTCAAGAATTTATTCTGGTATATTTTGAGTTCTTTCTTCTTAGCGTCTATATAGTTCACAATTTATAGAATGGTATTCTTAGCTGGCAAAATGAGATTTGCTGCCATCATAATCAGTGAAAAGATTGTTATTGGTGGTTAGAATGAGAAAATCTGTCATCATGGTACATATTGTGGCAGCTTCTGAATTAATAAAGGAGAAAGCACAAGTATATTCTTTGTTCAAATAAGCCAGGATAATTTATTTTGCAGATATTGTAATAGGGGTCATAGCTGGAGTTTTGGCAGTCTTTTGATTCTTTGTGGAACTAACAACATGCATTTAAACCAGATGGAATCATGACCTAAAGTTTTTCATTGCAACTAGCTCTTTGGCTTCTGTTGGTTTGTTTTTAGGGGTTTTTTAATTAACCCAGTAAATGCTGCAAGAGAAGTAATAAACATCACTGGAACAATTTTGGCTGATGTGCTAGGTCAGCTGGAAGTAAAGAGTCTGTTTCCATAAAAAGATAAAGACGTCTGGATTTGTTAATGTTCATTAGTGGAGACCGTTGTGTGGTTTATATTTCATTTGGAACCCTTTCTTTTGTGGGTTGAATGGTTAGTAAATATTTTTATCTTCAAAGTATTGCCAATAAAAAATGCTCTTTTGCCCCTCCTTTTATGTTATAGACTAATAGGGAATATTTAACAAAACTGGATATTTAACTATACTCGATAATTAGCTATTTCTGATAACCAGTAGTCAGTTAAAAATGCATCTTGATGACACTTCAAATTAGGGAGAGCAGTTTTTCAGTAACCAATTAATTTTTCTTTCGATACGTAAATATTTTGTGGTAGAAAAACAAAAAAATTAAAAAGAAAAACATAAGAAAAACCCACAGTCAAAACCTTGTGGCCATAAATAAAAATGAAACACAAGATTAACATAACCAATAAAAATAAAAGGAAAACTTCAGCCATGCAAGTTTCTATTCTAGAATACATTCATTGGTTTCAGATAAAGGCTGCTGCTGTGACATAAAGTAGCTAAATTCATTCACTGCTGGAGTTTAATACAACTGTAAACTTTTATGTACAAGTATATTGGATACCTACAAATGTCTAGAAATAGTGGCACTTTTACTGGCTTTTAGTTGAGTTATTTTCCTTCAGTTGTTATGTGACATTCTTCATGACATTAATCAGATATTTTCAACTACTCTTTGCATTGCTACTGCTTTTACCTCTTCATTTTGGTCCATACCTCTAGCCTAATTATAGACAAGTAGCAATGGAGACTGAGAATGTATTTGTGCTTGCACAATTAAACAAGAAAAATACCAAAACTCCTTCTGAAGGATCATACCTGCTGAACATTCTCTTTAACCCTTCTAAATCATGAGGGATAGCAAAGATATCCAAGGAATGACTGCTTCTTAGATTTGCTACTATGAAGAAATAAAAGGCAGAGAATTAGAAGCAATCAGATCCAATGATGGGTCTTTAGAGGCACAAGTTATATGAAGAAAATGTGTGCATCCTTATGTGTAGGCTCCTATCCTATGTAGGAATATTCAGAATTTATATGAACCAATCTTAAAACTGTCTGCATTATTTGTGTACTTGACTGGATTCTTTCCATGGTGACAATGACTCCTAATAAGCTGACAGAAACCAGAGCAACATAGAAACACCAGAGGTACAAAAAACTGCCCATATAAAGTCATTTGAAAGGATGAGCTCATGCATATTTCTGAAGAAATCTACCAGGATTAAAGGATATCACTTCAAGAATATATCTTTTAAAGTATTTGTGATGCCAGACAGGGTCCAGACCTGTGTTTCTAAGTTTTTCAAGGTTCCCCTATACTAACTGCTGCCAGTGTTGGTCACTCCCACTTGCACAATCTTCTTTCCTCTACATGGATTCTCTAATACCATCACCATTTTTTCCTCACTAAGTCTACTTATGAAGCAAAGCCTGAAAAATGTCTATGAATCAGTATCCTTCTCTTCTTCAAATATCCTGAAATATTCTCTTAGGAATCTAAATTTAAGCATGCATTTAAGTATAAACAGTTAGGTATGATATCTGATGGACATTCATGCACTCACCATCTCTTTTTTTTTTTTTTTTTTTGACGTCTAGGCAAGTTTTAAAAAATGTGACACTTTAGGGGAATGAATTATTCCATACTGGGGTTTATTTAATGCATTAATGCAGTACATAGGAGATTTAGGTCTTTGGCCCCTCTTCCCAATATCATCCTTATTCTTTATGCAAACTTGACCCTAATGCTAAATACCCAATAAATTCCTCCTCAGCTATGCCCCCTTTTTTTGCCCTGTTCGTAGTAATTTTCTGCATAGTCTCTGAAAAGTGTTGAATGTCTTACAAAGGTGAACTGCTCCACCTGTTTCTTCAATAATTCTCCATCTCCAAGATCAATTCAAAGGAAGCAGTAAAGAGGAATGACATTACCTGCATCTGCATGTTAGTGAGATTACCTGCATCTGCATGTTAGTGAGATCAGCCTCATAACCACATACTAGAATCTTAAGCACTTTTTCCCACATCACTCCATGTATGGAAAAAAAAAAGATTTTTCATAAGAATAACTTTTTTGTATTGATGATTGAAGTTTTTTCCCTTTACACTTTTGAGAAATAACTCTGGGAGGTTTGTTTTTTTTTTTGGTTTTTTTTTTTTTTTTTTGTCTTGTACATAATGAATCAAATTTGATTTGAAATTGTCAGTACTAAAAAGTAGAACAATGTGATAATTCCAGGGGGATATCTAAATATAGGAAGTCTCTGAATCTGGGAGGTAGTCCTAAATATTCTATATGCTTATTTGAAATTCTGTCCTACTTTCAATAAAACCAATAGTAAAATTTCCTTATTTTAGCTGTACGTAAAAAATAGAACCATAGGCATTATGATTGTTCACCATAAAGGGGATTAAAATAGGGGTCCTTTTAATCTAACATTCATTTCCTAATGTGTATTAATGGTAAAAATAAAAGAAAACCCACAGGTAACAAATATAGGGAACATGATATTTACAGGAAATTTCTTCCCACCCACAAAACTGTTACCTCCATTCCTGAAACAAGGGTTCATATTCTTTCCAGAGTTTTAAGTCTAAAGTAGAGTATGGATGATCTTATTTTCTATACGAGCTTCCACTATTTTCCACCAATCTTATCCTAAGCTTAATGCTAACTTGGGTAAAAAAAATAATAAAGGCTAAAACAGCTATCTCCTTTTGTGAAATTTAAATTTGTCTTTCAATACTTTTACTCAGTCTTCTAATTTTAGGAAAAAAAATTAAGTATTATTTATTTTTTCCAACCTACACATTCATTGTGTTGTATGAGTCAGATTTGCTCTGTTCAACTTCAAAAACTGCAACACAATTAAAAAAACCTTGAAGTCTTCCTGAATTTTCAATATTGACCTGAGGTCTTAGGTGCTGTCTCTTGAGGAAATTAACCCTTTTTTTCCCCCAATTGACTGGTGAAAAAAACCAGCAAAATAACACCATGGTGGAGTATGCTTATTCTAAATGTACACTAAATATAAAGTCTAAATTAAAAAAAAAGATATCAACTTGCCAAAAGTTTACATTTTTGATTTGCCGATAGAAATGTTGCATAAATTCTAAGAAAATAAGAAATACATTGATGATAGCATCTGTATTACCTCTACTAAACTAAAGGTCAAACACTCTACTGCATATCTTAACTTTTAAAGTAATGCACAGTTTTCAATATTTACGTATCAATTTTTGGACAGCAAATACACCTTTATGACAGGTGACCTTATCCTTGTCTGAAAGAGATATATTTTAGAGCTGTTCATCAAATGCATTCTTTATAATTCCGTCACTGTTACTAGGGTCGAATGGCATATCTCCATTTAATGAATATTGTTTTTTTTTTAATAATGAAGTCCAAATAAAGAAATAATACAATTAAAAAATATGGCATAATAGCATTACCTATTTTAAGGTAAAATTGATAAACAGTGTCAAGATAGTTTTCTCAATATCTTGATTTAAAAGGTAATGGCAGTCTGTTCTCCCATGTATTTCTTTTTGTACAGAGGATATTTTCTGTCTTTTTGCTTACATATTTCATCCTATGAAATAGGCTATTCTGATATTCTATTTATATCAGTTCTAATAGTTGTTTGCTAGGGAGAAGGGACAGTGGGGGAGGATAGGAATGGTGTGGACTAGATGACCTTTAGAGACCCCTTCCAACCCAAAATATTCTATGATTTTCTGTAAATAATAATTTTTGTTTCAGTAAATTATCAATATATTCCAGGAGATTTGATAAATACGTACCTGAGAATTTGAGTTGCATCTAAAAGTACTCTCTCTTGAGTGTCAAACAAGTAATGTTTGCCCAGTGACCAATTTACTTTGAGTGTTTTACTCCAAAACATAAAAGTCTGTTGAAGTCCCAGAAAAGAAACCTACTTTCCAATGACATGTCAAAATTTAGGTAAAGTCACAAAGTCAGACATTGGACTTTAAATAATGCATAAGGAGGAGAAGAAGGGACCTTACATCTCTCCATTTTGACAGTAAGGTGTGGCAGCCACATCCTCAGACGAGACTGACAGGAGGAAGATGAGCATCAAGCCAACACTGCATCCCAGTTGCCCTGGTCTGTGGAAAAATTCCAAAGGGAAATGTTAAATTTACAATAGAACTACAATGAAAGTCAGGTAGGCATGCAAACCATTTTTCCCCTGTTTTCAGACAAGTATACATACCTGGTCTAAAGGCTTTGTGTTTGCCTGTGCTTTTTAATCTATATTCTTCTAAATACATAGCACAGATTCTGTGATGCCTAAATTATACTGTCAGATAAGCTAAGTATCCAGAAGGAGATGCATACAACTTTTAAGAGTATAAACTTATTTTCCTCAATAAAAGATGCTTCCATACATTAGGAAAAATGGTGTTAAACAAGTTTTCAAGATTCAATGCTTTAAGTATTGAAATTTAAATAAGATTATTCCAGGGTATAGAAAGTAATTTCAGATATTTATTAATCACTGAATCTTTCTCAGAAATCACATCCCTCTACAAACTTTCAGCAACCAGTGGATGTCTTCTGGAAAGATAACTAGTAAGGGAAAAAAATCTGGAAGGACCCAACAGACATAGCTTGAGACACATTTTCTATCAGTTGTGAGTGCCATGGTTGTGCACATTCCCATGTGCTTTGGTGCTTTCTGCAAGACTGTAGTACCAACTCTCAGGCTGAACTCACAACAAGTGTTCTCCAAGGCCAGGAGGTTAAATCAGCTGTTGGAAGGCTCTAAAAGCTGGCCCATGGTATATGGCAATACATGGTAGTCAAGAACAAGGAGGAGGGTGCTAGAAATTAAAACTTTTAGTAGTGAGAAGCTGCTTAATTTTTGCCATGAATGATACAGTTAAGATCATGCAAAAAATGTGTTAGAGCAGTAAAACCTAAAACAGAAGACCTTTGTTCTGATACTCCCTGTTTAACAATGTGACTTCTGTTCCCCTCAGTAATAAAATCTGAAGTGTGCCACTTTATATGTGCCACGTTTTACTGTACAGCTGTGTGCCATAGAGGGTTTTAATGTGACATCATACCTTTTATGTCTTAAGCATAGTAGTAGACAATGCAATCTATGTAGCTGTTTTGGCTTCATAGTATAAAGTAGGACAGGAAAAGAATATTTATTTAGGTAAAAAAATGTGGTGATGTCATTTAAATAATATGTTTTATATAAGAAATATTCCACAATCAATCAGGTATAACCTAGTGTTTGTAAATAGTTCACCATCAGGGTACCTCAGAAAAAAAAGAGTCATGTTAGAGAAATTCAGGCAGAAGATGCATCTGTAAAATTTACTAGATAGTAAGACATTGGACACTTCAGGAGGAAAAAGTCAGATTAGACACAACTGTACTCAACTTTATGCCAATTCTCTAACTTCAAACTTCTATGGGTTGGTTTAAAAAAAATAATCAAGCCACTCCTAATGAATCATATCTCTTAACTTGTTTACAGAAAACTTTTGTTAACGATGATTGGTTTCCACATTTTTCTCCCTACTATTTTCTTTTACAAGATTGAACTAGAGATTTTTAAAAGTCTTTAAAACTAAAGTGTTCATTCTTTTTTTACTTCCCCATCCCTATTTCTTCATTCAAAAATGTACAAGGAAAGTAATGTTAAATGTTCATAACAGTAAATTTAATTACTGCACTGAAATACAAATCCCGCAGGCAAACACTCCTGAATACTGGAAGGGCAAGTGGATCAGAGTAATTTCTGACTCCTGTCTAGAGTGTGCACTAGTGCTGCTTTCTAGGTTCATTTCATAATTCTAAATCATTGTTCATTTCTTTCATCTAAACACACATCTACTAGCAGGGCAGGGCTTATTGGCAGCAAACTTTCCTCTCCCAGAGGTCAGTCTCTGATGCTGAAAATGGTGGCTAATGGAGAGGAAAGCTTCAAAGAGAACATCAAGACATTTTGAGAGCAACAGGGGCAAATTTAAGGGAGTTAATTGACACTGCCATAAAAATGGGAAACACCTGAGCAAATACATCACAGATCAAAAGAGAGAGAAATGACCTACCGAAAATCAGACGGAAAGGAAAAAAGGAAAGTAAAATGCATTCCAAAACCTAAGAAACTCTGCGTGTAACTTTGTTACATTAGTTATAGAGGTGCATTCAAGCTTCAAAAGTCAGATTTTGTACACCTCAGAGTTATTGGTATTAAATCTGCTGGTTTGATTCACACCCTTTTACACTTGAAAGTATAAGCTTACTGAAGAAAAAAAAATACTATACCCTGTGATAACCAAAACATTTTCACTAAAAACCTTTTGTTCTTAATATTCTAAAGATAAAACCACATTTTTCTCACTCAGTAGGAAATATGTATTAAGGTTGATTATTTTTTTCCCATTATTTTTTCTTCTAAAATATCTAGAGGTTTGTTCTAGCTATGTGCAAGGCATGTCTTTGAATGGCAAAGGTAATATTTATGAGACATCCAAATCTTTTACTAGTTCATAATAAAATGATGAAATTTCTCTGTTCTTCCTCTTCAATAAAAATGGAACCTCGAGTTTTTTCCTCATTTTTTTAAAGACCTTGAAAACTGAATTCTTAAAAAACTTGGGAAAACAGATTTTAGGAAATGCTTGAAAGAAAAAGCTTGAAAGAAAAACAGATTTTAGGAAATGACACCCAGTATACAGTCAGATACTGGAAGTAATCTTGATAGGATGCAATAGGTGTCTATGCAGATATTCTCTTTAATTTTATATTTATGCTCAATTGTTTTCAGTCACATGCAATTCTCCTACCTTTATCTTCATTTTATCTACTTAGTTGCCAGATTTTCTCAATGAGCTTATTTTCATAGTTATTGCTAACCACTGACCACCTTTAAAGTGCTATAAAAATAAAAATAAGAGCAATAAAATGCTTCAAGGGTGATTATTCTGAAAATATTATGTCATCCAGCAGTCACTTCCTAAATAGTGATTACTGAGGTACCTTCATAATCAGAAGTACCTCCATGGTTAAATATGTGACATGATGATTTTTTTGTAGTTAACACAATGACTATTAAAAAGCCCACTTATCTGAGCATTTTCCATTCTGTGTAATTGTAAAGTTAATTATGATCATCATAACCAACACTTAGTTACAATGAATGTCAAGTTTAAATTTGTGTAGCTTAAAAAGCGTAATGTAGAGCTCTTCATCTAGAGTATTTTGTCTTTCCAACAGATATGCAGAAATGAAAATACTTCCTCCTTCCTGGTCCTAAAAACCTATTCATAGTTACTTCCCAAAGTGCGGGATTTCAGGATAGACTAGATGAAAGAAAGATAAATCAAACTAAATATTTGTTGCATACAGTAGCTAAGGTCCTTCTAACTGGCTATTCTTCCTGTGCTGAGCTTCCCAAAGTGTCACAGCTCTCTAAACTCTTACATAAAATCCAGGAACCAGTCATAGATGGATGATAATGATTTCTTTGTAGACAAGTTTTTATTTTTCTTTTTAAAATATGCAGTTTCAAGTCATATATCTAAAATATTTTGTAGAGTCTATTCTGAATTGTAGACAGGTAGCTTTGATGAATAAGTCTATCTTTTGTAGACAGATGTCTCTAAATTTATGATACAAAAGATATAGTGAAAGACCATACCATCTTGGTCACTAGGAGTTCAGTAGGGCTTTTTTCATTGGTTGCAGTAAATGTTGTGAATATGTAATCATAATACCCACATTCCTGGTGACATGTATAAAGCTAACAATTTTAATGAAAAGCATGAGCAGTTAAGCATCCATCTTCCATTATAAAAGGGATTTTAAAAGTGGTCTATTTATAACCTCACATTAAACTTAAAACTAGGGGAGCAAGTATTGGTGGTGAAAACATTGGCATTAAAGCACTCCAGGACTTTTATCTAGATGCTTCTGATTCATAAAAAGAAAAAAAACTTGTGTTGCTTTTAGTTTCTTATGGCACAGAGAGTTTGAAATTATATAAGCCATTATCTGGCAGTTTCTGTGCTTCCAGACTATCACAGGCACACAGAAATGGATAAACATTCACACTGGAATTAGTTGCTATTAGCTCACCGAAAGAGAGTTGTACACAGCCCCAAATACAGAACGAAGTGTAACAAATACTCATTCCTCAGGAGTTAAAGATATGTTAACCCAGGAAAATAATAAAAAATGACAAAAAGCAACAAGAACAACAATCCATCTAGTTTTGAAAAGCTGCTTTCTGGTGAATAAAAGTCAGAGCAGAGATGTCATCAAAGAAAAAAAAGAAGCTCAGTTAACTGAAGACAGTGACAGTGAACTGATGTGACCAGCCATATACATCTAGTGGCATTCTAACCTGTCCCTCTGGAGTGCTCATGAGGCTGTCAGGTAGGACACAAGAACTACAAGAGACTATGTCATTTGGAGCAACATTTGATGGTCAGAAAAAGAACATGCTTCCCTTATATGAAATATTAGATTTATACACACACACACACACACACACACACACAAGTTTATGTAATTTCACTTTAATATAATTTAAAAAAAATTAAATATTCACATTCTTTGAACCAGGTTTTCAGACTACACAGATAGACAAGCCCTATTTACAGAACAGAAACAGAAATAATACAAAAATATTTAAACTAGAATAGACTTAGACTGTTTTTTCATCGTTTTTCTGTGTTCAACATCACATATTCACAGTACTTTTCTTTTACTATGAAAACAATTCATTTCTCTCTAGAGCTGGAATAGTAATATCTAATGCTTAGCAAGTGAACAATACAGCGCTTAGAGAAAACTGCAGAGCAACTACAAAAAGATACAGAATAAATGAGTTCCAGATGTTTTTCTGTAGGATATCACAAGACTGCTGATTAACTTATCATATCTGTGAATTCCCTCTAATATTACCTACATACAGAATTAAGTCTAGGTTCTTTATTCCTCATCAGAATCTAGCCACATCTCAGATTGTAGGTAACAGGCCTCAGCTGGTGTGTGACTCCTCCATGTACAATTCTGTTCAGAACACCTCCCCTTAAGACAAAATACAGTAGAGACAGAATCAGCACTAATTTAGAGTCTCTCTGACCCTTTGCTACCCAGCACCAGCCAAGCATAAAAGTTTCTGACCACAGGATCAGATGAATGTTATCCATTTATTTCCCTGGGTTTTGTGAAAGGAAGGAGATGACACTGCTTGTTGCATTACATTCTAACAAGTTTTGGACTAGTTTCATCCAGAAGAGAGGGTATTGATATCACCAATAATTCTTATTGTTACAAGATCTCACTCAGAGAGTTTATTTTAGAGTCACATTAATTTTCAGCTTTATGTCATAGTCATCCTGTGATAAGTACAGTATACTATTTCTTTTCCCAAAGCTTATAACAAAAATTCTTATTAGTTGTCCTTTCCCTGTGAGCTGTTAAATTTCAACACATTTTGTGAATTTTGATAATCCACATTTTTAGCACAACCCAAGCCTTAAGGACTACTGTCATGGTTTGACTCCAGCCAACAGCCAAGCCCCACACTCAATCACTGCCCCACCAGTAGAATCACATAGAAAATCTGAAGGATAAAAGATGGAGAACTCATGAATTGAGATAAAGAGAATTTAATAGGGAAACTAACAGCCACACCTGCAAGCAAATCAAACCAGCAATTTAATTCACTGCTTCCATGGGCAGGCAGGAGTTGAGCCATCTCCAGCAGAGCTGGGCCTCATGACATATAATAGTGACTTGGGAAGACAAACACCATGATTTCTAACATGACGTCCCTTCCTACTTCTTGCCCCCACTTTATATACTGAGCATAATGCTACAAGTCTGAAATATCCCTTTGGTCAGTGGGTGACTCCGCCCAGCCTCCCATGCACCCCCAGTCCCCTCACCAGCGTGACTGAAAAGCAGAAAAGACCTTGGCTCTGTGCAAGCCCTGCTCAGCAATAACAGAAACATCTTTCTGGTATCCCCCCTGTGTTCAGTATAAATCCAAAACACAGCCCTATCCCAGCAAATAATATTAGATCTACCCTAGCGGTAAGCAACACAAGAATCCTCAAAATCCTTCAGTATCTTTCTCCCCTAATTTCTGCCATGCCTTAGTCTCAGGGTCATCATTTTAATCTTCAGTCAAGGAAGTTATTTCCCTGGAACATTGATTGAGTCCACTTAAAAAAAAAACATTACTTTTTGTAGCTCATGCATCCCAATAACCCTAAATTGCTCTCGTAGCTTTCATATGGTCTGGCTTCTAATCATTAAAATCTCTTCTGTGGCCCTAGGAAGTCTGCTGAGGTTCCATTTCTGCAGCTGGGTGTAGTCATACTTTTCCTCACAGTGCTGGTTATTCCATTGACAATTCAGTTCCGCAGCCTTTTCCCTGCTGTTATGTCCATTTCAGCCTCAAGTGTAACTTAGCAAGATTCATTCTGTGTTCCTGGCAGGCAGCAGAAGCTTCGTTTTCCTGAATCAACTCTACGGTCAGTTTTCAAATTTTTACTAAAAAAGGCTGGACTTATTCATGCAGATTTGACTCTTCTTGATGTGGATGTGAATTTCTGGCCTTGCCTTCTGTTCTCTTGCATTATAATCCTGTTTTCATGTCTTCTGCAGTTCATGAGCCTCCTTGCTCTCTCTTGCTACCCTTGATACACATTTTTCTTTTGTATAATTTTTTTGTTTGTTTGGTGTTTTATTTTAAATTTGTTTGTTGAGACATTCATTTGTTATTTGTTATTCCTGATATTTTCTTTCTTCTTTTTTTTTAACACTGTCAGCTTCATCCCAGCAGCTGATGTGATCACTTCTTCATTCTTGTTCCTAAAAGAAACGTGACCATCTCTGCAAAATTGCTTTAAATAAAAATAAATATTAGTATTGCCCTTGTGGGGAAAAGATAGATACTGCAGTAATAGTTTTCAAATGGAAAATAGGTAAACATAGATAGTATAGGCAATAGCATTCAGTCCAAAGAAATTATGTTTGAAGATAAAATGAAGATGAATTTAACTCAAAACATTTTGTTCCCATTTGCAAGCATGCATAGGTCTCAAAATACTATTTTTGTGGCCACCTGTTACATTCTCACAGAGCATTCAGTTGTACAGAAATCTTACTTTTTAGAGTCCTTTAATAGAACACAATTATTTTCTTCAGCAATACTATCATCTTTAAAAGGACTGAACTCTTAAAATTAAGGTCCTTGGAAATTATGTCTTTATCATTTACAGTTTTAATCAATGAAGAAAATGAAGACTTTTGCACTTCAGCTAAATATAACCTGTTCCATACAACTAATAAATTGCAATGAACCATTCAGAGTATTTGCTGTTGGGGGTTTTTTTGTTTTTTTGTTTTTTTTTTTTCAGTCATTTGTTTTGAAAAGCCATATCTTAAAGTTGCTAAAGAATAGTTTGACACAAGTATTCTTCAAATCATGGACAACTGTCGACTTGTCGACTGCACAACAAAGAGGCACATTTGAAAAGGAAATTATAATTATTCCCCTCCTACAAGCTAGACAGTTGTACTTCTGAAACACCAGGGCTTTTAAGTGGGAGCTAAATTAATCTTTATTAATCCTTGTTATCATGATTGCATAATGTCTGGATTTAAATGTCTGATGTACAGCACTCTTTTTCCTGCATCTCTGGTAATCAGAAGTGTGAAAATAAACCTTACACTTTAAAAGAAACACTTCATTTGAAAAAAATAGATATAATCATCTGTACTATTAAAAAAAAGTTTTACTTCACACAAGAATAAATATACAGCATGTCAGAGTTTCAGACTTGCTATTTTATGTTAAAATATGCACTGCTACATGTCAGAGCTGTGAAAATGGGAGGTAAAACAAGAAGGCACTTGGCCAAATAGTTATGGCAAGATTTTTTTTTCCATTAAGACTTTTATTTTTGAGAGTAATGCTCCTACAATTTAATTACAGCATTTAAAACACTCTCTAAAATGGTCTCTGTGTGCCCTACTGAAACTTCAAACTACCCTAATTAATGATTAGATCAGAGTCAAAAACAAAAACAGGTTTGAGTTTGGGTCTTCTTGGGCTTTTTTACAAGCTTCTAAACTGCAGAAATGAGCCATAATTCAAATAACCACTTTGAAACAACAGATACAGTGTATAAAGAAATTTAAAAATTTTTCTACAGACATCATTAGTTTAGAGTTAGCTTTACATTGACTTTACCATTGTAAATCTAAATTTTAGGAGAAGAGGAGTTCTAATTTTATTGCAAACATGCTCTGCCTAAAGAAACTTAAAGAGAATATTCAACTGGAAAAGATTCCTTACTTAAATATGTTAGTTCTCAGAAATGAGTGAAAACTTCAGGTTTAAAAAAATTCTGTCAAAAGACTATTTTTCCCAATGTGTGTTTTGACTCTTAATATTAAAAGTTAATTAAAAATTATTATATTCTTAAATTCATTTGGTCTTATACAGCATGAGTAAAGAAAGTCTATTTCTCTCTGTTTGTGTGTTTGCTTGTTTTGATTTACGGTGTTGTAAGAAGTCAGATCAAACTGTAGTTTCACACTTTACATATGAAGTGTATTGTATAAATAACTGAAGACACATTTCCAGAGAAATATTGACTATTGACTTCTGTTTAGACAATTATGCTGATACAAGATTTTTACTAATTTAAGGGCCATGCGCTGTGAAAAATGTATATTTACTGGTTAAATGATAATACAGACCTTGTACAAATGTCTTTTACAGCCTTTTATGTCTCCAGTGGCTCATTCATGATCCATTACTGTTTAAAGATTCTCTAATAAGTGGCTGCTTCTTAAGGGTTGACACAGTATGTTGGGGAAGAATAACTACATCTACACTGACATAACAAGCTGTTCATGAGAGCAGCTTTCATAAACTAGCTTAGTTTAGATGCAAACTGGCTTCATTTCTGTAGCATGTGTTGAACCTCCAATGCACTGCTGAGAAAGGACAGCCTTGACAATGGCTGTGTCTTCCTTGTCTCCCTTGCAAGTCACTGGAATTTCCTCCAGTGTTTATAACACTACATGTGACCTGAGATCTTCTCAGCATCAGGTTAAATATCACTATGGAACATGCAGTGTACCCTACAGATTTTGTAGAGAAAGAGTCTTTAAAGAGTTCCTAATTCTCATATTGTACAGTTTTCAACCTACAGCAGGAATAGGAATCCTCACAAAGATCTTCCAGTTGAATGAAGGGGACTTATGTTTTCTGTTTGCTGAAACAAATGCCACTTATTTGTTGTCCTGCTTATTTCAGGAAACTTATACATATGTGGGGGATTTCACTGGCCTATGAGAAAAGTGGAAAGGGAATGGCCTATTTAGAGGGACGTGGAGTGATAGGACAATGAGGAATGGCTTTAAGATGAAGAAGGGCAAGTTTAGAAAGATAATAGGAAAAAATATTCCCTTTTAGCATGGTGAGGCACAGGAAGAGGTTGCCCAGAGAAGCTGTTGATGTCCCATCCCCAGAAGTGTTCAAGGAAAGGTTGGAGGATGCTTTGAGCATCCTGGTCTAGAAAGAGATATCCTTGCCCATGGCAGCGGGGTTCAGCTAGGTGGTCTTGAAGGTCCCTTCCAACTTTAATTATTCTATGATTCTGTGGTTGCATGTGATTCCAAACCATATAACAGCCACAATAAACTCAATCCTGAAGTCAATCACTGTAACCAAAATACCATTGTCATTCTCCCACTGGTTTTCGTGTTTTGTCCATTTTTACTGTAGCACTTAGGAATGCTTCTTCTTTTTTCCACGCTGTATATAAATTTCTAACCTTTGAGTTCACTCTGCATAACCCAGTGGACCTAAGTACTTTTCTCTTCAGAATTGTTTAAGAAGCTAATGATTTGTTATAACCTTGTAAGAATCAGAGAAGGCATATTCTCCTCTGTGCGCTTCTATTTAGCCTCCAAATGAAGTCAAACAAATTGCTTTGGACCATTTCATTTAAACTGCTCTCAGGGCACCAAAAGCACATATGAAGCCAGATACCCCATTTCATCTGAAAGGAAGTCATCAACAAATTGACATATTTTTTTTCTTGAGCCATGATGAAAACCATTAATGCAAAGGCAAATATGCTAGATTAAACCTAATCCAGAGATGTTTTACACCAGTCTGCTCTGAATTTTTTGGGAGATATTAGAGCTATTCTACTCCATGACTGAAAGTGTTAATACAATGATTACGTAGATTTTCAATTAAGAAACCAAAACTAGTAGAAGACCACTGAACATGGATTAGCATGGTCAGTGTATTCACAGTAAAGTTTGGATTTGCATTTTCCATGTCCCAGCTTCCATCTCTTCCAGGTTTCATACATGCTAGGGTGAACAATATATTTCCTCAAAATATATTGGAATATTAATGCAGGTTCTCAACTGAATTCCAAGTATGATTAAGTCATAGATTTAGTTATATTTCACTTAAAATAATAAAACCTTTGTTTTTTCAGGTATATTTTAGGTATCAAGTGTTCTGTATCACTGATCATTCATATTCCTCTCTTTTGGACTGTCTCCATCATTCTTTGAAAGTCAACATATTAGAGCTGCTGACACTTTTTTAGTAGACTGGAAAATTATTCCTATTTCTCTATGAGATGGCATAAGACATAGGAACAACTATGTATAACTCTTATTTTATTTTACTTTATCCAAGAATCCAAAATTTCCATCTCATTTTCATTTTGTGTTTCTATCATTAACATGATTTTACCTGAGAAAACCATACTACTTGCTTAACACAAAATGGATAAACCCAGATGAAGAAAACAAAACAAAGTAAAAGTAAACAAGGGAAAGCTTGATTAAAATGTCATCACATTTATTTCTCAGATTTTTGCCTTTCAAGAGGAGTCACTGTATTACAAAACTGCAGACTTTAAGCTTTCATCTGTTTTGCTAACTAGCTTTGTTTCATATGTATATATAGCATGATCAGCTAAAATTCTTGCTTAAATATGCATCAGAATATTTCCAGGTGTGTGAAATGTGATTCATTATAAGAAATACCATTTTTTCTTTTCTAATACTGAGATTTATTTAGCCTTACTGCCTTAAATGACTTATTATTCTGAGCCTTCAAAGAGAACTTAAATTCTAAAATACTCAATTACTTGACCATGAGGAAGAAAAAACTAAATAATAATAGTAAATACCTTCAGAGTCTGCAGAGAAAACAATTGTAAGAAACTTGGGTACTGCACCTTTAACTATTACTTTGTTTAGTAACTTCAAAACACTAATAATTAAAAAAAGCTCGACTGGGTCACTTTGCACCTTCTCCTTGGCTAAATTGGACACTCTTGCTGCAGCTATGATATCATGTTGCATATTTGGAAACTTGACATACGTCACACTGAGGACAAGAAGATTAAAGTGCTTTCCTTTTCCACTGTTTTCCTGACAATTAATTCTATATTGCCTCAAGACCTAAAATATGCAGCTTGCTTAATAATGCTCTTTGAACTTTGTAATGATTGATCTATTGCAATTAAACTTTGAACTCTGAATATTACCAGGTCATCTTATTGTTGGCAGCAGCAGACCTGTGAGTCCTTTTTAAAATGAAATCCTATGACTAAGTCACTGATCCAAGGGAGGACAAAAACCATATCATCTCAATGACCAACAATACCCTCCCTTGCAGAGGGGAATTAAAACATGGAAAAGAACAGTCACATTAAACTGGGAACATATTTCTAATTCAACACTGAATTGTGTGATTGCCATTATTAAATAGGTCCACTAGTTCAGTATAACATTTCAAAATAAAACAAAACTAACAAAGTGCTGTGCTAGAAGCCAGAGTTCTCAGGAGCTTTGAACAGACCATTTTCTTAAAAATGTCGAATTCTCACACCAAAATTTTCTATTAATATCCAAGCTCTTTAGTCAAACTGAGACATCAGCCCCTGCGCCTACAGAGACATTATTTTTTTTAAGTAGTTGGGAGATTCAGATGAGATATGACAGAGAGAAATTCAAGATTTCCTTCAGCATCAGATAGACGAAGGACAAACATGTCTTTCACTTCTCACTGAGTCCTCTGAACATCGAACATTGAAACATTGTGGACTTCTCTAGTGCCATACAGATTTCTTTACTAATTAACTTTAGCTTTGATTTGATTTTTTTTTTCTCAGTATTTGAATAACAGAAACTTTCACGTTTTCTCAAGAAATGGAATGATTGTTTTTTTCCTTTTGCTGTCACAGCCGGAAGGCATTCTGTTCTTTGACTTTTTTACTATTTAAATTAATAATAAAAGCTCAGATAATTGGGATACTTTCTTCTGAATTGTGGGCTGAATTAAATGTTACATAGTGATTTTGAAATATGGAAAAAGAGGTCTGACTTATTTTTTGCTTTAATTCTAAGTACTTAGAAGGTAAAATTGTTAATCCAAATTATCTATATATGGAAGATATCCAAATTATCTATACTATTGTGGATTTTCCTAAAATTTTCCCAGAATGTCATCTCTTTAGATGAACCTGTTTAATTGTGAGAACAGTCAAATAATCTAGGGAAGAAATAGATTATATGAAAGTCTTGAATGTGAAATAAGTGTTGACCCTGTATAGATGCAAAAAATTAAATATAAATGCATAAGTTTAGATAGACAGAGGCATCACAAAGAGGATACAAAACTTGCTTCCAAAATGTTTCTTTCAAACAAGAAAATAAAATGTTCTTCATGGTGCTAATTTGTCACAGCATTATGTGTAGTTATAATTCCAAATGCTCAGATTTATGAACAACCACTGTCCTTCTTTTAATTTCTTCTAACAGGCCATGCAATCTTCTGTTTCACTTCAAGTTAGACATGAAAAACAAGACAGTGATAAAATGTCAATTTTTATATTTATTTTCTAGCATCTGAATAAGAATAAAATAATGTATCCAAACAAACCTCTTTAAACCATTACTGTCTGCAGATTTCCACAGATGCCTAATATTCTACTTACTTTAAAACATCTCAGAAAAAGATAAGAAAAACTTATAAAAGAAGAAAAAATTGTGCTTCTTAAATTTTCAGTATGATTTCTATTTTCCATTCAGAGAAGATAAAGCATTAGCTTTCACCAAAATGATACAAATATAATTCTCTCTATACAGGTCAAGGCAGTGCAGCTTATTTTAGTGACTTTATGACATCCAAAGGCTGTGCCTCACTTTCTTTTCAAAAATGTGTCTGCATATAAGATAGATAGAAAGTGTACAAAATATTACATTTTTATTGAATCTTCTGTTTCATAAGTGAATTCTTACTTTTTCCGGATTGGTTCTTCTTTGAAAAATCATAACTTGGAAGTTTTTGTGTCTGCCACCCTTTCTTTACAGCTGTGTCCTGGCTGCTGTTTTGCTGGGAGTCAGCTCTGCGCTGGGTTCCTCAGGATAGTTTGGATGGGTTGCTTTGAAAATTACTGTCAGATTTCATTTTTCATTAAAAGAAACAAGCAGAGCTATGCAGCTTCAGATTGAAGAAGACCATTTTGAAGAAATGGTTCACAAAGAGCAAAACTCCTCCCTAAGAAAACTAATGTTTTCTCCTATGCCATGCATTAGGAAACAGGAAAAAGGAATGTAGCCATAACCACCAAAACTACTTAGAAAAATAAAAACTATATCATAGAAGAAGACATTATTTCTTAGGAGAGAGAAACAAATCACACCTACTTATGAAACTTTTTATTTCAAATGACAGTAGAAGAAGAAATTAATTGTGGCACCATGTATTGCATGCTTCTCAGTATGTAAGTATCATATAGCTTTTTTCTTTAACCACAACAAAAACATTTTGTAGACATCTAATAGTAGCTGTTGATATTTCATTTCACTTATTAGTTTCCCCAAAGAGAAATTGGGAATTGACAGTGCTTTTTATTATCCATATAGATTATAAGATCCTATATGGGACAATCTTTGGATTATTTAAAACTTGAATGTGCTTTCTAAATTAATTGTTCTCGTGAATGAGTTAAAGTAACATTAGTTAAAAATAAGAGCATATTTATCTTAAAGAGTAGGGTATATCTTCAGCTTCTGAAGAGCACTCTGTTTAGTGGAGAATAGCACAGAGGAAGAAGAAATTAAAAATCAGCTCCAGACTTTGGGAGTAAAATCTCAGAAACCAGCCTGCTCATATCCTTGAATAATGAGGTCACTGGAGAAGTATATTCTTGATCAAGAAAATTCACAGCAGAGTGCAATAAGAGCATCCAATTTCCTATACTGTTCTACATTAACCACAGCAATTTTTCCTACATTTTACCTACATTAGTCAGGAAACATTAAGGAAATCATTGTTCAGAAAGCTTACCAAACTTACATATAAGCTTTTCAAGACAAACGTTTACTTGAAAAAATATACAACATTTAGAATGCTTATAGTGAGAGTTTTAATTATTTAAGATATTTTTAAATCTCCCTAATGTATTTAATGAGTTTCCCTTTTACCATTAAAAGAAAAAGCACACTAATCACACATACTAATTCTTTTTTTTTTCCATTATTTTAACGTTATTCCATTGATAATATATTTTAACAATAATGAAGCACCATTCTTAAAATGAAAATATTTCTTCTAGTACCAAAGCACCATAGTTTCAGTGTCTTTGGGGGGATTTTTCTGTATTTCAGTTCCAAACCTATTTAACTTTACTTACATATCCAATATTCTTAGTCCTGGCACTCATAATGCTAGCCAGCTAAGACTGGCTAGCACATCATTGCTTGTTCCAAAATAATTTGAGATTGAAAGCTTCTTTCTTCTTTCTTCCCCTGTGCACTGACTCACCTTGCACCTTTACAAGAGATATGTTATTATCTTGTTCAGTTGACTTTACCACATCAACTCTGACAGGAAGATAAAGTTTCCAGTACCATAGTACATGTCATTTCTCAAGAATATTTTTCTGAAAGGAACATAAATATGAATTATTTCTTAAAACTTCCTGCCACAGTGAAAAGCCTTTTCAGGAACTGAAGATATTTTTGACCAAGCTTGAGGAAAGGCTTTAATTTTCTGAAGTGATTTTAATCAATGGGGAATTACACTGAACAATGACAAACAGACATACAACTGCCATACACAGGCTGATAATAAAGATGAGGATAAGACAGTTTTTGCACAATAAATGTGGTGCAGAATGAAGACGATCTACACACTAAAGGCAGAGTGGACATTATCCCCTCTACACATTTAATATACTCACTTGTCAACTGATGCTCAAATAATTAAAACAGCTATCAAGCTTTGTGAAAGAAAACATTTAAAAAAAAAATCCACTATCTTACACAAAGTTGTATATCAGCTAGTCTCTCTGTGAGCTACTCTTATGATGTTTTCTCTGCTTAAAACAATTAAACGCTCATTTTAATATGCAGGGCACAGGATATGACATCCTCTGTGACTAGCATTATAGAAAGTAATATTCAAAGAAGTATATTGTCTGCTGAGTTTGAGAGAGGACTTTAGTGGCTAGTTTTGGAATAAATTTACTTTGAAGATTGAGAAACATATTTAGATGGACATTGGGTTGTTAAGGAAGATCTTCCTAGATCAAGGAAAAATACCATGCACACAGACCTCCCACAAAGACTCTCACATAGTTGGGGTTTTTTTCTTCTACTTTTTTTTTTCCATAAAAATAAAGAAAAACCTTTTCTGTTAACAATAAGTGCTGGGCTTTATTTTCAACTCTCTGTGACCGCAGCAGCTTGACATAAATTAGAAGTGACCTCCATGTGTTCCAGTGGGATAGCTATGAATTGGAATGTGCAAAGACATACTTTGAAACCATTTACGTTAAAATTGCTATGACTGCATGCTCTGTAACTTGGAGAGAGCTGAGGTTTTAGCTCCTTGCTCTTATTTTCAGGGATAGGAAAGGGGGAAAGGGTAAGAAGACAGGGAAGTCCCATATAGATTAATTCTTCTTTTTCTTTTATGTTGTTCTATAAAATGTAAGTGAAGATTATATTTTCATGTTTGACCGAGTAGTTACCACAAATACCTAATAATGAGCCCATATGACTGGATAACTGGCAGCAAAACATAAATAAAGAAAAAAAAATTTGATAGTTTAATAAGTCAAGTGGAAGATTGTCACTAAGTAATGAGGGACAGAAACGCTGAATCATAAAACCAAACAGGTTCTGCCAACAACCTGGCAAAATATGAGAATCCCAGATTTGTGGTAACTTGGACTTGAGATTTCCCTTTGGTAGGTCTGTCTGAGAGCCAGACCTCCCCATCACCATCTGGCTGTATTCCACCTGGATGCTCAATTCAATCCAGCTGTGGTCAACAGGCTATCACATCATCAGACTGTGGAGCCAGATCCCTGAACACCTTCACAGCTCATTTTTACTGGGAATTCCAGCACATGTGGGATCCTTTCTGCTGTCTAGTGGCATAAAGACTGAAAATGCACAGACATGCTCTAAGAAATTAATGTTTTTCTGGGGTTTTCTGCTTTGAATTACTATTTCCCTATCTGAAGATATTCTGGTTTGCAGAATGAATTAAAAAATCTTGGCTAACTTAGGTTAGAAATTGTGTTATGAAATTATAGATAACAAAGAGGACAAAAAAGGAATTTGTGATTTTTTAAAAAAGAACTGTAATAGTATAAAAATGAATTAGAATGTGCATTTAACATCTGTAATGCAAAGCTCATACCTTTTTAACTTTTTTTTAAGTGAAAATTTTGACATTTTCTGCTGTCAGTGCCGAGTTGCTCAGGGTGCTTTGCATAATCCAATGTCTTGTCTTTTCTTCCCCTCCCACCTACCCTGACACATGGATCACCTGCTTTTCATCACATTCATTTACTCCAGTTGTTCAGTCAAAATTAGACAAGATGCTGCACCAGGAGAGGTTCATGTTGGTCACCAGGAAGAATTTCTTCACTGAAAGTGTTTCAAGTGCTGGAACAGACTTCCCAAAGCAGTGATGGAGTCACCATCCCTGGAAGTGTTCAAGAAACAACTGGATGTGGCACTTGGTTCTATGGTTTAGTTAACAAGGTGGTGTTTAGTCAAAGGTTGGACTGAGAACCTTGAAGGCTTTTTCTAACCTTAATAATTCTGTGTATTTATGACAAGACAGGAAGTAGATAGGAAGCAAACAAGAGGATACTTCTTACAGAATGCCTTAATGAAACCTAAAATTGGAATTTTTACACTGTGAATGTTCTCAAAAGAGGAACGACTTTTACTTTTTGTGATAAAATAGAAGGACATGAATATCAAAGAATAAAATTATCAAGAATTCTATTAATAGTAATGTCTTGATCATTCCCCGGAGTACCCTCATGGCTCCCCAAACTTTTTGATAATGATCAGCTAGAAGCTTATAATCAGTCATAATACCTTTATTTGCAAAAGAAACTTTAAAATTAATTTAAATTTAATGTGTATGGTGACAAAAAGAAGAGTTCTAAATAGGGTTCAAATTCTTTTGTCTCCCTCAAAAAAACTCATATATATATTATGAATAGAATGGCTTGAATACCTGAATTATTAATAATAAGCAAAAATAATAATTAAAACCAGAGCATGAAACTAAACAAACTATATTTCTTTTAGGAATCAAACATCTGCAGTGCTTTTGTTTTTCATGTATATATAGTAAAGATTAAAGTAATGTGACTTGGTTCTCTCTCCCTCTGGAAGAAATATTACAACTATAAAGCAAATTCTATGACAGAAACACTTAGCTCTACCTAATGTAATGTTTGAAATTCCTGTTGAATTATGTCATCCACCTTCTGCCAAAAGGAATAATCCTGAATAAGCAGTTAGAGAAGTGACCTCTGTCTCTTCATCATTAACACATTTCCAGTGCTCTCTGTGTAGTATGTACAATGTAATTGACATTAATACTTTTACTACTGCTGTAAGATGTTTGATTTTGTTTTACTATAATCAGCAAAATAGTCTCTTTCAAAACGTAAATTCCTGTGGAAACACTGAGCACAATCCATGTTAAATGTGCCTTTCCTAATGAATATTTTACCTTATGTTAATATACTCTAAGCTGATTTTTGTGGCAAAGGGAAATGTTCAAATCACATCCAAGCAATGATTCATGCAATTTTATAATAGAGTGAATGATTGACTTGATACAGAATATTTTACTCTTGAAAAATGCTTATTTCATACTACTAACTAAGAAAGAGCAGATAAGATTCTTAGATTTTAAGTGGCTAAAGATAGATGAGATAAATCTTGCCCTTATATTCTCGTGTGAGTGAGTGGCTTAGGGTTCCTTAAAGAATCACCATCAAAGGTACTAGCAAAAAGACCTCTAATATGAATCTATAAAATCATAATAATGTTTTTTTGAATGAAAATATTTAAAATCAGCATTGACAACATATTCATATCTTTATCCAGTTTTTCTGTCTCAGAAAAGCTCATAATTTAGTAAAGTTCAGTACCAGCCAGTCATCTAAACCAGTCAGAATATATTATGGAATTTCAATAGCAGGCTTCTTCTGATGCTAGTTGAAATATTAAATGAATAATGTAGCAAGTTTGTAGGTTGCATTTGTCAAGCTTTTTTTTCTAGACATCCCAATCTAAAACACAAAGGGTATCAGACAGATAACAAGCAACACGAAAACACTTCTGAAAATGTAGGTCTGAATTCTTAGAACTCATGTGCTCTTTCTAAAACATTTACTACACCAGCTCTATTTTTCAGATGTGAGGTGGTACAGCAAATTTGCACAAAAAATACCCAATAAGAAAATTATACAAAATGATGCTGACAAGATGGGAAAGGATCTATTTTTAAATGTGATTGCCTGCCAACAGCACAGTGGACCATATTACTGGACAGAAATTTAGAAAGCACCAGGCAGAACACAGAAACAGAGGTCTTCACCTAATACGATCCTTGGTTAATGTGGCTGAACTGTCTGAAAAACTTTGTGGGAAAGGAGTAACATTTTGGCTTATCAAAAATCTGTCCATGTTCCTACCTCCAGTCTGGTGTCCATCGCCATATAACTCCTTTTGCAACACTCATATGTCTGTTGTTATTTTCTTATTTGATATTTCTGTTACTTCTTAGTTTAATTCTCCAAGCATTCTCCCCCATCATCCCAGACTTGATCACCTATGTCAGATGCTCATTCAGCTCTATACTATTTATTTCTTTCAATGCTGATTTGTTTTTTCTCTTTATTCAAATCATCTTTTGCTTCTTGGATTCTGTGGATATAGGAGTGTGCAAATAATAAAATGTTTTCAATGTTTGTATGCTATGTACCTTGAAGCCTCTGATAACAGTCAAAGAGAACCCAGCTCATCCTTTCCTGCAGTGTTTGGAGACTTTTTAATGCAGAAATTTAAGAAGCCTCCAGCAAACTCATTTTATATAATCTTTTCTTTGGTACATTTTTATGAGATCAGTAAAACATGCACCCAATGTAAGAATTATAATTGGAAAATGTCAAATTTCCTACTTTCATGTAGGGAGGTTCTAGCACTGTTCAATGGAAAGGTCAGGAATCTCTTTTTTGTATTGATTTTTCTAATAGACATATAAGAATTTTTTTTCCTTAACTCTATGTGGCCAGCAGGTTGAGAAAGGGGATTCTACCCCTCTATTCTGCTCTCGTAGGAGCCCACCTGAAGTGCTGCATCCAGCTCTGGGGTCCTCAGCACACAAGGGACATGGACATGTGGAAGCAAGATGCCCCTGTTCATTCCAGGAAGGCTGGACTAGATGACCTTTAAAGGTCCCTTCTAACCCAAGTTATTCTATAAACCTATTTTTGAAAGTAGAAGAATTTGAGCATTTTCTGCTTTGGCTTTGTTAATAGGCCCTAATGCAGGCAGCGACTCTTTTCTAAATAAAAATTCTCATGCAGAAAGGCTGTAGAAAATACAAGGCTACTTTTAACCTTTCTTTTTAGGAGTCAATACATATTGCGAATTAACAGAAAAAAATACCTACAGATATAGAATTAACTCCTTTGATCTCGCACTGATTCAATTTTAAAAAATTAAGCATATGTGTAAAAATCCACTTTTATAGTGTAAATCTTCCAGCTGATTCTTACGGCAGTTCTGTTCTTTGTTTAGTTTCTAGCATTTCAGGAAATGCTAATTAAACAATTTTAATCACAAAGTCATGCCACTTCAGATTTTTGAAATGTCTATAAGAGACTGCCATTTTTTTTTTCATTGAACCAACCACCATTATCAAAACTAACTCATGAAATCACTCCATCTTAATTTCAAATATTTAATCAGAACAAGGTGTGTCTTGGGGAAAACAGATGCACTCCTATCTGTAGAATGAGTCTTGAAATCCATGAAAAACCAATTAGACTGAAAACAGTACATGCTGCATACAAAGTAGAAAATGTCTTACAAATTTTACTGTTGCAAAACTTATAAATTTCACATGCAGTTATCCAGGTTCCTTCCTTTATATAAATTCTGTATGGTAGCAATATCCATCAATTAGACCTTTCTTACAGTAACACCAAAATTTAATTTCTTCATATTTGTGAAAAGTATCAATAGCCCTTAAACCATGTACTTTCTTTTCCTTATATAAAAATTATTATTGTTCCCACATTTTATTAATATCCCCAGTACTGTCTCCTAGGTAAAAGATTAATTACTTGGCTGTGATTCATAGGAATGGAGCTGCAACTAAATTACCTATGTGGCATGTCAACCACTTCTTTTGTTATGTCATGAGATACTGCTATTTAAAAGTGGAAACAATGAAGTATTCATTTTCCTGTAAATTGCCATGGTCACATCTTGGGAATAGCATCAATAACCCAATCAACAGAAGATTATTAATCTGCAACAAATTTTTTCTGTCATCAACAAGCTTCATCTTTAATGCCTTCTTCACTTCAGTGCCCATTAATTATATTTAGGTCATCTATAATTTGCAAGCCTTTCACAACAGAAAGTATTATTTTCTGTTTCAAGTGGGTGGGGAAAGGAATAAATCTGCAACTAATTAAAACAAAATATTGACTCTTATTTTTGAAGAAAAATTATGCATTTTTATAGCACTTTTTTTCACAATTACACTGTAGAGGGGAAGGTCTATGAGAATAAATGCACTTTAAGAAAGTTCTCACTCTTGTAATTAAGGACAATTTAGGCACTTCGCTAATATCAAGGAATAAATTATTGTGGAGACAAGTTGGGTTGGGTTTGGATTTTTTCTTATGGTATGGAGGACTGGGTTTTTGGGGTTGATTTTTTTCCCACTACAGCAATGGGAAATGTAATATTTTGAATTGTGTAACAATAAACTGTGCTGATATTCCTACAACATATTTTAAAAAGCTGAAATATTGAAATCATACATGTATCAAACAACTAACAGAATCACTGTATTATGTGATTGACCTTATCTGCAGTCACTGTCAGCCCTTTTTATCAATTTAGTAAATCTGAGACTATTTACAAGGCAAATTCTTCTAGGTTTAGTTTAAATTTCGGCTTTCATTTTAAATATTAGAGTTTGGGTTTTTTTTCTATGTGGCCTTTTTAAAGAGTCATAAACAGTAGCTACATTCCTCTTTCTAGGTAGAACTATTAGCAACTTGGCCACCAAACTAAAAGTCAGGGTAATCTTCCTTCATGGCCCATCTCTCCTCATTGCACTTTTCCACCTTTTTGATCTTCTTGGTTTTGAAAGAATAATTTCAGTCCCTCTGAAACACTTGAATTAGTAACATGTAACAAGTGTTAGAAGAAATTATTCTGCTCTTTTAAAAACAGTTGAAGCATGCAATCATAAAATCATTTGGTTTGGAAGAGAACTTTCACGTCTGAAGAGCAAAAGAATAAAAAGAATAAGTGGGATATTAGGTGATGGTTTAGATTTGTATCATCTAAATACTAAAGGGAGAAGGGATCATATTCTGCTTCTGTATTTTAATATTTGCACTTTTAGGCTTCGGCCTTATACTTCTACTAGATTAAAGAATTTAATGATGGCTGAAAGACAGGGGTTTTTCTCCCTGGTATTTTTCTTTGAAGACTTCAGTAATTAGAGAATGGAATGTCTTTGATGCAACCATGTAGAAATTAGCTAAATGTATCTGCAATTCTAAGACAGTAATTGTCCTTTTTGCTAATGCTAAAAGAAGGGTAAAAAAAAAAACCCCAACAACACACATACACTTCACTGACCTTTTTTTGCTTATCTGAATTCATAAACTGGCCTTTTAAAAATGCATGATAAGGCTTAATTAGCTGGTAGCAAGAGAATATGGGTTTGGGAGAGATTACATGGCTGAATTGAAGGGATTGGAAGAGCATGTGTTTTATCTGTTACAAATTAACAGTACATACCAAGGCTAAGCATAATGCAGTTAAGCAACTCTTCTACCTAACCAATTTCAGCACTAACTCAGCTGAATCACATAACATCTTACTATTACATAACTGTAGTCTTCATGTAAGGCAGCTATTTAAAGAATTATCTATATCTTAAAAAGTGACATAGTATACTCTTAATGTTTCACATTTCTAAAATTTAAAAAATATTATCAGCAAAATCCACCAAAGAAAGAAAATAAAATATACAAAGACTAATTGGTTAGAATGGATTTATATTATGAAGTAATTTTAATGACCTCTAAAATTCTAAAACTGATTCTGGTTTTACAAGATGTTTAGACACATTTAAATTTATGTGAGAAAATAGTTTACCTGACATTTATTCATAAAACTCTATTGTATACAGTGGGAAGCAAGAGGCAAAGTAGCCCAAGATAAACAATCTAACACAATTACTTTCCAAGAAAGGCAAAAATGCATTACCTCTGTAAAGAAATATTTAATATAGAAATATTTGGGCAACTATCTCTTTAAATCCAAACAAATTTGGCTTAGAGTTCAAATCTGTAAGTGGTATGTTCAGAAACTTCACAAGCCCTATTTAGAGAAAGCATTTTGATTAAGCTATTTTTAAGTCTGATTTGCCAGGTGATATTACCAGATATTTACTTAGTATTCTTAACTTGTCTTCAGAATCACTGTTTGGATTGATAAAAATATTATTCTAGTAAAACAGATTGATTAGTCATCTTAATTAAAAAATAATCTTCAGGAAACAGCACAGTGGCAAGTCCCTATGACTTGCCCACTGTGCTGTTTGTGAGAGTAAGAGGTGAAGATAAATAACAGGAAAAAATACTCTCTCTGTACACAAGAGCGGATATTCAAACCAAAGGGTTTTAATATGCAAGGAAAAAAAAGATATTATAACCATATGTACTACTTCAAATACATTTCCAAGTACTTTTCTAGAATTCTACCATGCTTATTTAATTTTTTCCATACTTTTTGGGTACTATGATTTTTATATATATTCAGATATGTGCTGTGGTAGTTATGGAGCCAAAGTTTAAGCTTTCCTTCAGGAAGCTTAAAACCTCTCTTTGACCACAAATATGCTACCATTTGAAGAATTTCTAAGTCTTTATGTAGGATCTGTGGGTGGAGAAGTTCAAGATGTAATGATTGGATGCAATGATTGTTCTGTGGAAAATGCAAGGCCAGTTTAGACAGACTTAAGGCAATAACTCCCCATTTATAAAACTTTCCATTAGCAATTTCTACCACCACATTTTCATTTCTGCCAGAAAGCAAAATATCCAACATTTTACTGTAGGTGTAGACTTACCATTCTGTTACCTGAGTCTGGGGGTTCTGCTGCATTCCAATATTGCACCTTTCAGCTTGAAAACACAGGACACCACGGTTGCATCAGCAAGTAATGATCTTGCCTAATAATCAAAGAGAAATTGAATTTTTGATACAGTTCAAGTTCAGTCTAGAAATTAAAAAACAAGTCTGTGGGCAGTGATGGCATACAATGCTTGTGAAACAGATAAAGCTGTTATTACTTAGACTGAAAATAATGCAAACTTTCTAAAAAAGAATTTTAAGTATTGACGTTGTTGATTTAAGATTTTCCAGCAAAATGCAGTAACTTCTTCAACTATGTCAGATATTTTTAAATCAAAGAAATTGTAATGGAATTGTTTACATGATGAAAATTCATGGAAAATGTTTTGAAACACTAACCAATAGTTATGACAATAAAATGCCGTAAAAGAGAGATGCTCTCAGGAAGAAAAGAGTTACATTGCTTTTCAACATTTATTAATGACCATATATCTGCTAGAAATTTTGAGTAACAGTAAAAGATTTGTATTTAATTTAATCTTTAACTTTTGACCAATCTTTAAAATATAAAATTCATGTTGTCTTACACTTTTACTAATAACTCAGTTGTTGGCAGTCTTTCTCTGTAATAACAATAACAGCATAGGCTGTTTCACAAGAGAGAACAAGAACAAGAGAGGGTTCTCCTAGACACTCACTCAACATGGAATCATAATTGGTTTTTTTTGTTTTCTTACCTGAGAGAGAATCATATTATTTTGAGCCAAAATCTTTCCTTATTTAAAAAAATATAATATTTACTAAAAAAGTTTGAAGAAAATATGCACACATAGCACAGGTCAATGATTTTGATGTTGATGGTGATCTCCTACAAAAGTATATAGGCTGCAGGTATGTATGGATACAGTTATGGTATGAGACCATGATTTTTTTTATACCACTAGCAGAGGAGTTGAAATGGTCCTTTCTTACTGATATATGATTTAGTATACTGTGTACTGCAACACCATCCAAAGACTTTAAAGCTATTAAGCAATTTTATACTCAAGAAAATGATTAGAGGGAGGTATTATTAAATGGCTTGGACAGCAGTTCTTCAGGGAAAGAAAAGAGATGTCTTGACCTTTGCTCTGTCTACAGCATGGATAACAGAATCACAGAATGGCCTGGGTTGGAAGGATCCTTTAATATAATGGTCACCTTAATCACCTGATTTCATCCTATATTTTCTATATAGTAAGGTGAGAGCTGTAAGTGGTTTATGGTAGAGAGGACTGCAGAGATCTGGAACAGGTTTGATGACTGCTGCTTTCCTTCACATTTCTTAATGTTTGGATGGCAACAACTAGGTGAGGTAAATTCAAGGAATCTACCCTCACAAATCCATTTGCTCACTGTCCCATAGTGAAATGGGAAGAGAATAAGAAAGGCACACAAATCCATGCATTGAAATAAAGATGGTTTAATAGGTAAAGAAAAAGCTGTGCACACCACCAAAAAAAAAGGAAGGAATTAATTCATCATTTCCCATGGGCAGACAGGTGCTCAGCCATCTCCAGGAAAAATAGGCTGTGTCATATGCAGCTGTTACTTTACTTGAGAAGAGGGACACCCAAATCCCCAACATCCCCTCCTTCGTCCATCTTTTCCACAACTTTTATTACTGGGCATGACACCATATGACATGGGATGGCCCTTTGTTCTGCTGGAGTCAGCTGCTCTGGCTGTGTCCCCTTCCAGCTCCTTGTGCACTCCCAGCCTGTTCCCTGACAGAGCAGGGTGTGAGGCAGAAAAGCCCTGGGCTGTGCAAGCACTGCTCAGATAAAAACCTCAATGTGCTGTCAACACTGTTCTCCTCACAAAAGCAAGACATTGCCTCATACATGCTACTATGAAGAAAATTTACCCTGTCCCAGCCAGAGCCAGTACAGAAACACAGGTGTCAGCTGTGATGGTGAACAAAAGGAGTTAATGCTGTGAAGATTGAAAGCAACAAGAGCTGTTTGGTCAGGAATTATTGATAAGAAGGCAAAAAGTGAATTCTTTAGTGTAACTGCAAAATACCCCAGTCTAATCTACAACTGTAAAAATCTCCTCTTTCCCTATTCTGTATTCTGAATCAAAAATACTGCAGCAGTAAACTGATTGTGAACAAAGTTTTCTTTTCATAAAGGTGACCCTGAAAGCTAGAGATGAGTGCAACTTAATGCAGTATCAGGGCTTTGAATTGAACAATGCCTATAAACAAGAGGCAGGTCTATGATGTGTTGGATGTTCTTTCCACAAACACCAGTCTCTGAAGGATACAAAGCAAAGTCAAAGCTGCCTTAAAGCAGCAGGTGAATGTTTTGCCACCTGAGGGGCTCAGAACCTTTGTGAATCAGATCAATAGAGATTTGATGATTCAGGAGGACACTTTAACCCCTAAAAATACCATTATTTTAGTAGCAATTCTCAAAGGAAAGCTGGGAAAAGAAACAAAAATGTTGTGGTCAGCTGCTGCATAATCAAGTTGTCTACTAAATAAAACTGAGACCTTCTCTTTGTCCTACAGCTCTGTCATAATTTTTTCCTCAAAACATTCCGAAGAAAATCAATAGCATATCAAGAACACAGTGATACCAGGCAGTTTAATTTCAGAAAGTCTGCAGATCAATAGCTGTAGAGAGGCTTACAGTTCTTCAGAATATAAGTGCAGTAACTAATGCTGGGGACTGTGTAGGTGAGCGTGTGTGTGTGTGTGTGTGTGTGTGTGTGTGTGTGTGTGTGTGTGTGTCCCAGAGAGAAGCTGAGATTTACATTCATTACTGGGACTTTCTGAAACATTGTATTTCAGTCACTACCTTTACTGTTCCTTTGTGAAAAGGTTTTAGAGCTGGATGTTTTTCACACCTTCACCTTAAATAGTTATTTGATTTAAACAGCTACAGAAATAACTTCAGATTCTCTACATTTTAGATTGAAATAGAATTTACATTGAGGTGCTGGTTCACAAGTTTTTAACTCAGTCAAATTTACCACAGGTTTGTTTACAATATCTATGCTTGGGATAGAGTTATTCCTAATTAATGATGGATGTATTCAGTTATTTTAAAGTGAAATATATGGATTGTTTTTTAAAAAAATCTTTCTTGGCATAATTTCAAGCTTATGTAACTTCAACGCAAAAGACGTTTCAAAGGTCTAAATAAGAAATTTTATTTATTTATCTTTTGAACCAAACCAATTTTCAATTTCATTTATTGGAAAGAATTATGTTTACAAATATTTAAAAGTGAAAATCAAAAAACTCCGGATACAGCAAACAAATATACACCAAATAGTTGGCTCTCTATAGAAGCAGCATATTTTTGGACCTATATAAAGTATGGATAATTATGCACAGATGATTCCACAAAACTTTATAAAGTGATAATTCTGGATTCATTGGCTGATGAGTGAATTTGATCCAATAGACAAATCCAAAATCTGTTAGTAAAATCTAAAATATATTTAATGAAAAGTCTATTACAAAAATTCTATTCCTTATTCAAAAAAATGCTCTTGGAGAAGCATGAGAAACAAGTACCAATATTTACCAGTCCTGCACTAACATAATACAGAACATGTATTCTCCATTTTATGGCATACAATGTGATTGGAAAGAAGTCAGTTAAAGACAGCCTATTTAAATATTGGAGATTTAAAAAATTATTTATACTCTATTTTGGGTTTACAAATTGAAACCTTAGACTGTGGTTTGGATTTCTCTCAGCTTGCTTCATGTATCTCCTACATAGTTAATGAAGAATAAAGTAGGATATATTCAGATCATTACTAATCTCCTGATTTTAGACCTTCCTCATAGAATGAATGAGGAAAATAACTTTATAAGTGTACTTATACGTTCCCATTGTTAGACAGGAATGGTAGACAGCCAGATATTAATTGAAACCTACTCTTTCCATGGAACTCTCATATTCATAACAAAACAAAATCAAAACAGAAAAATTTGCTGAGCAAAGTGTAACCTGACACACTTTTATGCCTTCCTGAATTGGATAAAGACCAGAAAACGATTATAGATCTATGGATGCATCTGATTTCTGCTTGGATCTCTTTTTTCTGTACTCCATTAAGAGGATAATAGCACTAAACTCCAAATAGAAGGCCAATGGAAAATTTGAAAATTATTTCTGTTTGTTTAAAATGGTTTCTTTCTGGAAGTTGTGAAATGTATATAATTCAGTCTTGATTTCAGGAATACATCCTCCTTCTTAATCTGCATGTCTTCAAAGGACATTCTGCACAGCTGTCTCAACCTGAAAAGGCAGCCTAAGTGCTGAGAACAAGAATTCATAATGCTCTAGATGTCACAGACACCTCACCACCTGGTTAACCTTAAAAAGATAAGGAATCCCTTTGACTTTAAAGAGGCAACTTATTACTTCATGGGTAAGCACTTGTCTAGACAGAGTCATAATAACTTTCAAGAAGTACCTATTATCCCTATTATTTGTCTGGAGAAATCACAGTCAGGTCCAAGCATTCTTGGCACCAGGAATAGGTGTGAGCTACAAGCACAGTAGTTTCTGAATAAGTATGTGTAAACTGATTCACTAGGAGAAAACAGATTTGGTCACCGGTAGTTTCATGTGACTGCTTCTTCTTTCATTTCCTTTCATTTCCTACAGACAGATCTGCTTACTGTACTACTTGCTGTTTAAAAAAAGTATTTCAGTCATGTAATAAGTATCTCACATGACTTTCCATTCAGAGAGGCAGTCTAACCCCTAAGTCTAACCAGCTAAAGGAAAAACGTCAAAGACATTGGGGCTGTGCTGTCCTCTTCAATGAACTCCACTGATTCATACCAATTGAGTGTTTGGGCAAAAGTCTCATTTAATGGAATATGCTTCCACCATTACCACCGCTAAAATTTTCAAATGTCTCAATCATCCACCCGCAGAAGAATACTTTCCTAAAATCCCACCATAGTTTTCATTGTTAAGCAGGATAATGAGTATAGCATATGGTGTTTAACTCCCATCTCTTAATTTAAAAACCAGTTTCTATAATGGCAAAAAATCCCAAAACAACTAAACAAAAAGAATACACTTAATTCAGTTTAGTTCTCACAATTTTGTTGCTTTTAAATATCACCAAACATACTATTGTAGCCATAACACCAACCTGATATTGACATGCAAAAAAGAATTTATGAATTGTTTCCAGTAACAATGAAGTTATAAATTGCAAATTTGTAGTCAATTTTACATCAGCCAATACTTGCACTCCATTATGCATCAACCTTAAATTATATTTAAAGTCTCAGGTTTGCTGCTCATGCTGCCACTAATTATGCAATTCACTTTTGACCATCCACACATTAATCACTTACATGTATAATTCTGTCTTTTTATCAACTGACTGTAAGGAACTCCCAAAATATACTTTATTAGCTGCCTCAAGACTGACTGACTTGCTCACTCTGTCACCCCAATAAAACCCTTCAGAAGCCTTCAAAAAGAGTCAATATTTTCTCATATAGAATAATATCTACAAATTGTTAGATGAATTGAGAGGAAAAGGCTCTGGTCTTTCAGTGCCTTCAGAATGTTGTGAGTATCATTGACATGCCGTTGACATCGTGTTTTATATATTTGTATATATATATATATAATTTTCCCAGGACATAGGATGAATTCAGGATAAGTCCCTTATTTCCCAGCCACACAGGCAAAAAAAGTGTCACAGTATTCAACATTATTTCTACTACTATTCTGAACTCAAAATTCAGCATGTTTGAAAACAAGATGGACAATAAATTTGGGAAGATGAGTGTTTCAGCTGCAGAAGTACACGGAAATATCCTAGATATAGAAAAAACCAAATTAACGCAAACAGATAATGAACCGAATGACAGAGAAATTCAGGTTACTGGGGGAAAAATTTTAAGAAACCAAATACTAAAAAAAAATTAAAACAGAACACACAAAATATACTTAAGGAGTGCAGCCCTGTCTTTCCTTGAAAAATGGATTTCAGCTCTGCCTAAAGTAAGGGGAAGAGGAGGAAGGAAAAGAATAAAGCCACTGAAAATTTTTTCACCATGACAGGAAGTACTTGGAGTATTTGTTATGTCATCATAGTTCAATTAAAGGCTTAAAAAAGAAGAATCATTCAAAATTATGTAATTATGAATAAATGTTAATCTTTGAACTGAATTATTGACGTATGTCTAGTCTCTGACTTTCAATACCTTTTTCCATCTCTAGGAACAGGCTGCACCATAGAAAAATCAAAAAAATACAGCTGCATCAAAAGATGTTTTCTTAATTATATTTCTGAAGTAACATTGCAGCTACTGTAGGCACCAATTTTAGATGGTTTAATATACTGAAACTCTACTTTTTTTATATGTTTTATAGACATTTGAAAACAATATTCCAATAAGAATCTTAGTTCCTAATTTTAAAACACGCTTCATTTTTTAAATGATGTCTGATAATCTAGGCATAGAAGACCCATTTTGCATAATTGCAGAGTCTAGGAATTAAATTATAATGCCAGATGATGTAATTATTAATTTGTTTCTAAATTAATTCCATTCTTGTTTCTTTCTTATATTCTTATTTAATAGATTGTACTTTTTTTCAGTACTGTAAAGTATTGAACAAAGATAAGTGACAGCGTGCCCAGCATTTCATCTCACACTACTGAGACAATTTAAGTCCATACTAATAATGAAAATTTCAAAAACTGAACACAACACAATTGTAAAAGCAAAGAAATAAAACAGACCACTGCCAACATCAGAATAAAATGAAACAGAAAGTAAATTTAGATACTAGCAAATGGTCAACCCTTCTATTTTGTATAGTAACCACATTAAAAAATATTGTTTATGAGAATAATTTTTTCTATTTTCTGTACAGGAAATGGAGGCTATATGAGCTGAATAAAAATTATGGAAAATCTATGTGTGCCCACATACAGAAAATGAATTATTCCATGTAGTCACTGACATAATATCTTAACTATCTGGACTGCAAGCACCACTCTGCAACTACAAGACACCACAGTGCGATACAGTTTATCACAAAAAGGAAAGAGCAAGTAATTCTTGTATTGTTGACACAGAAGGAGAAATTCTATGCGACACCTACTTAGCCAAGCCACAGTGTCACAGAACGGGTAAGGCTGGAAGAGACCATTAGAGGTCATCATGTTCAGGCATCCTCCAAAAAAGGGCTCCCTAGAGCACATTGCTCAGAATTGTGTCCAGAGAGGTTTTAATTATCTGCAAAGAAGATCCCACAGTGTTACTGGACATCCTGTTTCAGTGCTCAGTCACCCTCACAGTAAAACCCACACTTCATGTTGAGGTCCCACGTCTAAAAATTCCCTTTTCCCTCACTTTTTCTCCTGCCGATATATGGTCTCTATTAGCTAATACAGACCTCAGACAGATAGCTCTGAGTATTTCTGCACAGCATGTTTGTTTTCCAGTTAGTCTGATCTTACTCTCACCTTGTTCAAGGAGCAGCCATGTGCAAATCAGATTTCTACAATATTTTATGCAAATGCACATTATACAGTGCTCTGCTAGCAATAATAAAGATAGGAATGAGGCAGAGCACCAGCTTGGGACCAGTGAAACCTTAGTGCAGCCAGACAAGAACAATTTGAAGATGAATTCAGACAAATCATCCATGAAGACCCATTCTTTTTTTTTCTCCAAGCCTGGAGAAGTCATCTACTAGAGTTATGCACCTTCATCACAACTCAACTCACTCCGTATTTCAGAAGAAAAGTAAAATCATAGAGTCATAGAAGAATTAAGTTTGGGAAATAACCTCTAAGATCATTAATCCACGATGCAGGTTGGGACCAGAGTGTTCATCACTAAACCATGTCCCCAGGAACCACCTCCCTGTGCCTTTTGAACATTTCCACAGGCAGTGATTTCACCACTTCCATGGGCAGCCTGTTTTAATATTGATGTGCTATCAACATGGCTCATGGCAAAAAATCTAAGACACCATAGAGGTTGCTATGAAACTCCATCCCATCAGACACAACTCAATGTTTTTCATTCTTAAAGCACTGAAAAATTTCTGAAAAATGTGCTCAATAATTTTGGGGAGTCATTAAAAATAAAGTACCACTAAATTAAAAGAAAAACAAGAGTTATCCTTATGAGCAGTCTGCAACATTTGATTCTTTTACTCCTGAAAAAACAAACTAGGAAGAGAAACATCAATAATTTTCAACTACAAGTCATGCCACACTGCCTTCCTAATCATAACTATCATTTCATAATCTTAGAACTCTGCAAAGACTATTAGAAACCCTGGTGAGAGAGGAAAGAGGTAACTACTAAAGCACTTATGGCACCTTTTATCTGAAAGATAAAAAAATAAAAGGAAAAATAGTCTGTGTCCGACTTCCGCATTTATCTGTTTCTTGTTGGAATAAATTAAGCTATAAGATCTGAATTGCTTGCTACTCTTTAATTTATTTTCATTCTGTTCTCATGGGTGGATGAAGTGAAGACAATTTTTGAAAGATGTTTGCTTATTTTTAGAAGTTAAACATAATCAATGACAACTTGAGAGTCTGGGAAGCATCTGATGCTTAATCTAAACAGGTTTTTAAATATTCAAAGATTGATTTTAATATGTGCCTTATAGACATCCATAAATTGAATACTCATACAGTTTTTTACTATATAATTATTAATTGGTTTACAGGACTCAGAAGGGTGCTAAGAACTTCAGAGCGAACATAGCAATATATTCTCTCCCAGGATGTAAGCACTGAACAAAAAAAGCAACTTCCAGCTTAAATTTCATTCCATATCTGAACAGAGAGACTGGTTGCCAACATTACCTACTCACAGCTCTCTGCTGAAACACACACTAGAGACAACAGGGGGAACTGTTTAATTCAGAAAAAAACTTCCCTAGCCTTGTTAATCTCTGCAGTTAGGGAATAACCAGAGCACTAACCCTCTGTAACTTTCGATAGGCTGAAATCACTCATTTCTAAGCCCAATACAGTAAGTTGTGGGTTTGCTGTATTCTTAAAATACTAGATGACATGAATCTGTATGTGACAGTACGTTTTCTCCAACATTCTTACTTTTGTGTTGCTCTTCATTTCCTAATCTGTTTATATTTGTGTCTTCTTCTTTTTGGTACTTTTTATTATTTAAATGCTTTTCCTAACTTTCCCTTCATTTTGTTTTTTTCCCCCCTTGAAAATGCCACTTTACTTGCATTTATTTTATTTTTTATTCTTTTACTCGGTCATCCCAAGCACCTTTACTCTTGTATTTCTCACCAGATTTTCCCCATCATTCCTCCACATCCAATCTTCTATCTAACAGCAAAGTGTGTTCTGTACTTAATGTTGTTTCCATCTCTCAATTCAGTCTCCTAGTTATTTTCTTTCTCAGAGAGTCTATGTATCTTTCTAAAGAAAAAAATGTTTTTCACACCACTTTCCTGAAAATTCTTCCCTACATTAAACTGTGTTGTGGTTTGAAAGGGATTAATTTCTTCTGAGCTGATCTTTCCTATTATATTACTTCTCTGTATGCACTTCTGGTGCTGTGTTCCTCCATTTAGGTGCTTTTTCTTGTACCCTTTTGTTTGCTGAGGTCTTATTTTCCTTCTTTCCAGCCCTTGCTCTTTCTCATGGAGTCTTCTTTCTTCTGGCTATTACTCCTCTCTTGGTTGTCCTCCCTGAGTTTTCCCTTTGACTCCAAACTAAAATGATCAAAGTGGTTGTTTGGGTTTTTGGGGTTCTTTTTTGGTTGGTTGTTTTTATGCTGTTCGAGATTGCTTGTTAATTTTGGTTTGTTGCTGGATTTTTATTTTTTTTTTTGTGTTGGTTTTGGGTTTTTTTTTAAGTTATTGCTCTTCCGCAAAGTCCTTCTCTAGTCAGTGGTTCATGCTACCACTCTGTCTCTTCTCTGCAGCATATTTTTCCCCACTCCCAACTGCATCCCCCCTCCATTTATTATAAAGCATAAGTGGTTCAGAGAAGTTAGAAGTTTTGCTGGCAATGGATTCTGAAAGTTGTTGCTAGACTTTTTTCATTATATGTATTACCCACAGACATTTCCATGACATGACTCTAAGCAAGCTCCCCCTTTTCAACTAATTTTTAACTGTTCTTTTTTAATTAAAGGATGAGTTTAATTCATTTTCATAGAGATAGATAGATAGATAGATAGATAGATGGATAGATAGACAGATTAGCACAAGAACAAACACAGCAATGTAGACTTTATCACTTAGGATCAAAGTTGTTCAGTATTTATGTATGTTTATGCAAACATTTATTTTCAACGAGCAATAGAACTCAGCTAAAGTCAATGGTTGAAACAATCCTAAGGTATGAGGAAAAAAATACTTGTAAACTATGCTTTACCAGGTCGTAATTAAAGTACGAGCTACTCTCAATGGTATAAATTACATATTCATAGATGTTCTCTGTTATGCAGAAGATAGAGTAAATTTTAGAAGCGTTAGTGAAGACTGTCTTTTAGGCTATTGAAAGATGCTAACATTTTATAACTGACTGCCTGGAGTTAATGCTTCACAAAAGGAAAAGAAAAGAGAAAGAAATATGGGGAGACAAAATGGAGACCAATAGTTAGTCATTGCTCATGATAATTACTGTCATCCATCTTTCAAAAATGTTAGGGGTTTTTTTTTCTGCTTTCACATTTTGCATTCATTGCTGCATTCCCACAAGCCCCCAAGCAATTCAGGTTTCAAAACTGTGCACCTCCAATACTAAGTCATTTGTTTCCCTTTGCATAATAATATTTTTTGTTTTAATAGCTTATGATACCTCATTTGTGCATTTTCCTTAAAGAATGATACTTGTTGTTTTTTAAATATCACGAAAATATACCACCAACAATCAGGAGACGAAGCTACTGGTGGCAAGAAATTAATTATTTGTGAGTGAATTTCTGACATAATATGCATATGCAGCAATAAGCTAGAGAGGCTGAGAGGTGCTAGTTTCACCATTGTTTAAGTAGCTATTCTTCATCTGTGCGTCAAGAGGAAGGTCATGATTACAAACTGGGGAATAACCTTGAAGTGCGCATTGAAGGTCATGATTACAGGCTGGGGAATAACCTTATAATGGCATATGAAATAGGAAAAAACTTCTAATAGGTAAGTTTTCCTTGTGCAGATTCTTCCCCTGGCTACCAGCTTATATTCAGTTAAATAATGTTTACACAGCACAAAATTATCTCAATAAAGAGCAAAGATGGAACATCTCCTTCCTAAAAAAAATGTTATCTCTACAATGACCTTCGATGCATTAACAAATCCTGCTAAGGATAAGACCCTCTACAGTATCAGTCTTTATTTTTCACCTGTTTTATGAGAAAAAAAAAAAAAGAAAGAAAAGGAAAAGTGAATTGGAGACAGGTTTTCTGTTTAAAATGGCATTAAAAAATGAAGTTTATTCTGAATTTCTGAATAACATTGCTTATAATATATCAGATGTGTAGTCAAAGAACTGGTTGAAAAATATTGAAAAATGTACCTTTGGTAGTCAGTTACTCACAGACCCATATATTTACCTTTAGCCTTTTAAAAAAAGCCATATTTTTAAATAATTACATTATGAAGATGGTAGCTGAGTAAGCTGACTTACTGCAGATGAAAAACCATAAAAACTCACATCTGATTATCAAAGCAGTTAATGTCTCATAAAGCATTTTTTTAAAACACAAAGATGTACTTCCTTAAGATTCAAAGTAGAACTGTAAACTTGACAAAAGGTGTTCATTGGTGAGAATATGAGTAATATGGCCCAACCCTGGATACAAGCATGCTCAGATGTGTAAGAAGAGATGGCTTTTCTACAAAGTCCATTAGAAATATCCCTGCAAATTAGGGAGACTTTTCTTCAAAGTATGGAAAGGCAGACAAATGAAATAAGTGGGAAAACACTGTTAATTTGTGTTGGATTTCTAGTTGCTATTGCCAGTACTAAAGGAAAACATACTGCTTTTATCAATCCTAATCGAAATAATCAGGCAAAATCCTGAGAATGAGTAAACTATCAGCCTAGAAAACACTGAAAAAAAGCTTCTATTAAGTGGAGCCAGCAAGAAATAATGACCCAGGGCAGAGGCTTCACCTCAGAAAAAGAAAGAAGTGAGGAAGTGTAATAGTAAACAACTCACACTCAGCAATGACTTTGATGTTAGTAGAAATTTCCAACACCTGCAGAAAATAGTCTAGGGTTTCTTTTCACTGTGATTCATCTTGCAAATTATGCAGTTCAATGTATGAAAAAGGCTACATATCAACAAGATAATTTAGATGATTAATTGCTTTTTACTCACTTTGGTAATATGAAAAGATAGCTTCTTTCTGAGGAAAACACAAAAAACTAACCAGTGGGTATTTTAAGAAACCATTCCCAATTATAATGTCATTGAAAGGTTGCTTTTGCCTGTATTTATTGTAAGTTTGTATAGTTTGCCTGTATATTGAGCTTTCAGCTACAGTTCATGACTATAATTACTTGGTGTATTGTCCCATAAAACATTTTAATAGTATTCGTTCACTAATAACAATGACGAGCTAAACAGCAGTGATGGACGAAAGTGTTTAAGGAGGTCACTAAAAGTATCACTCCTAGGTGATTTATGCAACAAACTTACATTAATGCTAACCTGAGTTTTGCATATAAATCCTCTGCTCATCAGTGAGAAAACAGACACCAAAGTGTTTGATTTAATTAATCTCTTGCCTGTTCCTTTCACTAAGGAAATAATCTAAATAATGCATAGGGATGGGGTATTAAGTATCTTTCTATAGTTACAACATGATTAATTACAATGGCTAAGCCCCTAAACATTAAGATGAATATTAATTTGGAGGCAGAATCTTGAACTGGGAAAGTGCAAAGGACACATATTTTCTAACACAATTTTAATGCCACAGTAATGAAAGAGAGTGACAGAACTTTGGCTGCGACTTCTGGATACCATTTGCATAGATTAAGATCCCACAATTGCATATGTACTTTATAAAGAAAAAAAGATTATTTTAGATCCTTATCATTCAATATGATGCAGACCTGGGTTTTATACTGTTTCTAAAACCTCACTGTCCACCAGGAAATACTTTGTATGCACACAACACCTATAATTGCAAATCTGCTCATGAAATGAAAAGGGCAAAGGTCTGGATAGCTTTATTACTGGTCTATTAAAAGACATAATTATTCAGGGTGCAACTGTCATATGACCATCTGATGCCACAGATAATGTTTATGCAAATGTTTCCATGGCAATCTGATGCATTAATGTGCATTGATGTAAATTATTTATTTAAAATAATAAAATTCATTTTCTGTGGAGAGTGTGGCTTATTGTGAGAACATGAGAACAATGCTTAAATGACAAAACAACCAATTGTATTTAATTCCATTTTCATGACAGTCAGTACCAATGACTAACTGAAATGTGCATAATGGGTAGATTATGGAGTACTTCAGCCAGTTTTGGACATAGTTTGTTGTGCATATGTATGTACCATAGAACTGTAATTAAAATTTCGAATTGAACTTTTCATCTCAGGAAAAAAAAAAAAAAAAACACCAAAACAGTCAATTTGCCTTTCAGTGAAAACTGTTATAGAAGCAATGGTTGTTAGGGGAATTTAAAAATAAAAACCCAAAACCAAACCAAAACCAAAAGAACAACAATCCAAAACATGCAAAAAGCCCCATATCTAAAAAAACTCAAGTAATCCCACAGAAACAATAAATGCCATATCAATCAGCCTGCTGGACACTTGCCAATTCTGTTTGCTGTAGATCTGCTACACGCAGCACCAACCCAGGTCAAGTTCCACAAAAGGTCTGGATGATGAGCTGCTGCAAGTGTCCCCATCAATATACATTTTCTGAGGTTTGCCTGTGATCTCTGGACATTCCTTCTGCATGGCAGAGCTGCCCCCATCACTCACCTGTAGTGTCTCCTGCTGGAAGATGACATGCATGAAAAATACTTGGCTCCATTCAGCTCCAGGGCTCACAGCGACAGTTCATAAAATGAAGCAGATGGATGGTTGTTTCCTCAAACTGAGTGTGTGATAAATCCTGAAATCTCCAAAACCACTATGCCAAGCTCATTGACATCCATTTGTCACCAGAGGCCTGGAAGCATACAGTATAGAAGACAATTTAATAAAGCTATCATATTATCTTTCATATAGCAATGCATAGATAGCTGGGAAAGTGTTGTGTTTATTTTTCTGCAACTTTTTCTTTGCTATGTTATCTTAAAAAAAAAAAAAAGTTATGGTTCAATATGGGGGGAAATTTAGTGCTTATTTTGAACTAGATGATACTCTTTGAGAGGATGGAGGAGGAGAAAATAAAGTCATAGTGACAAGATTTGTCCTATATATGCTACTAAAGTTTGCCATTTGGCACCATAACCACCTAGGATGAAAAAATAATAATAAAAAATGCATAAAACAATAATCCATCTCTCCTCAGCAGTCTAGCACAGATGTTTCAGAGAAACAAAGTGATTTTACACAACAGGTCACACACAAAATATATGAAATGAAAGCTATTGCTGGTAAATGTCCTGTCTGCTACACAAAAACAATTTTCTTTTGGTCTTTTCCTGTGGTTCCCATTTCACAATATAAAGAGGCGCTGTCAGTTAATGTTATGCTTTTGTCTGCAAATGTCAAGTTTGAAATATTCCCTACACTAACTACAAAGTCTATGACTGAAACAAATAAATAAATATATTCTTGTATTATTTCAGACTTAAGTCTATGCATGTGACAACATAGTTCTCAATTAGTAGTTTAAACTGGAAGTTAAAGCTTTCCGTTAGTAAGCACATTCTTAAGGAGTTAATGTAAATAGAGCATATAATTTGAAGACTTAAACAGATATGTTTTGTTTTTCACTAAGTCATTAAAAAAAAATCTTGCTCTCTACCATACCATTTAGTTGAAAAAAAGATTTAAAAATATATAGAAAGAAAAGTATGGCTTAATTTCTGTAGAAAAACAGTCCCTGACTGCTTTTTTATCAAATACACTTTGCTGACATCCTTTTATTCTCTGGCCTTCTCTGCCACAATTACTGGTGATACTTTGTAATTTGAGGAATGTCTGCATGGCAGCAACTGCTTGTTTTAAGACTGTATTCTGTGAGAATGGACAAAGTACTCACTTTGCAGTCATTGTAGCACCTTCCACAAAAAACACTCTTTTGAAATATGTACCGTATAGAAGGCAGCTGAAAAAAAAAGCCCCAACTATTCAAAAAGGTGCAGTCCTCAAATCCCAGTTGAGTTGCCAGTACAGTTGCCTCATTGTAGTCACAAACACAATAGGCTTATCTTGATAATAACCTTCCATGGCAGTCCTGGTCTGTACTGAATCTTCAAGCTTTAAGACGTTTTACACACACCCACGCTGTCCTCCCAGATGGACTTACTCTATTTAACTCCTGCTATAAATATATTCTCATTCCTCATGCTGGACATGGAGATCTGCTTTTGTGCCAGGAGAGGTTTATGCATTTCCATAATTTTCCATAATTTCTTTACTTGAAGATTGGAAACAACTAAAATCTTAGGAAAAAGAGTATAAAAAAGAATTGAAATTAAATATCAATTTATATTTAAAAGTTCCAGCACTCAAGTTTTTTCTGTTACTTAGAATGAAGTAACTGAGAGTTCATCTTCTATGCCAAGATGAAAAACATGAAGTTAAATACCATGTGACCTTTTTAGTGTAATGATTTCTCTACATCTTGCTTTACCAGTCATTCTGTACTCACTACCACATGCTGTTTGGTATTCAGTGCTAGATATCCTTAAGCTGGGCTCTTGTTTGATAAATCCAAAAGAATAAACCATGCTTTTTTATCGGAAAAATAAAATTAAATCAGACTTCTATTTTATTCAATTAAAATTGGTGAATTAATTTCATTTACATTATATATTTATATTCATATGGCATATAATCTCATATATTTTTAAATTAATAGTAAGATTAAATTGTCTTATTAACGTATACATTATTTACTTTGATTTAATATAGCATGATTAGCTTTTGGTTTAAATAAGATATCCAAAATTGTTGAGCATTTTACTGAAATCTTCTCAGTTTATACGACCCTCTTTTTGAAGTCTTTTAAAAAATATTTTAACTTTTATAAGGAATTAATCAGATTATATTGATTTCTTTCTTGACAACCACTTCTTTTACTACAAAGAATAAAGCCAGATTCCATAAGCGGTAAAAAACTTTAAACAAAATCAGTCTATTGCCAGTAACACAAAACCAACAACTACATTAATGACAAATATATTCAGAGCAGAAAGAGAAAAAAGCTAACAAAATATTGTCAGAGGTGAAAGGACATGCAAGGGGAGTAACATAGTAGAGGGACAGCAACAATGACTATTTCTGGAAGAAAAGGAGAAAGGGATTTAGAAAGCACAAAGGTATTTTCAGTCTAAAGAGAAAGAAGGAAGGACATTGGTATAAATCTGAATGTCTGAATATCAAAAAAATTGTGAGTTAGGTTTTCTTGCTGTTGTGTTTTTGTGTTTGCATTTGTTTGGTTGGTTTTGTTTGGGTTTTTTTCCCATAAAGGAATTAAAAATATACTTAAGAAAGACATTGCATTCAGATTTTTCTTAAATTATTTCAAATTTGTTATGGGTGTTTTAAGTATGTTTATTAATTGGAAGAGGAGACAAATTTCAGTCTCATTTACTTAGTCAACGAAGCAGAAGAACTGCTCATGACAAGAGACTCTGAAACTGACTGACCAGTGGTCAAACATGCATATAAAGTAAAGAAACTCATGGAAATGAATTACAGAGTGCGTGACAAATTAACATTCTTCAAATTCATGAGTGGAAGTGTGTGTGTAGATTTCAGGCATTCTGAAAACATACCTTTTAGAGAAAAATTTAATATCCAAAGATGTAATATGAAATAGAAGGTCAGCTGCCAATCTAAAAGAAAAGGAGCCACATGAATAAAAATGAGTCTTCAAACTGTAGGAGAGATTCTCTATCAAGACTGTGAAACCAAATAAAATATTGATAAGACTTCTGGCTTGCAAATTTATTTGTAAGTCCTTCATAATTGAGGGTGCTTGACAAAATTGAATTTGCCTCCCAGACCTCCCACTTTGCTGTCATTAGCTTGAATGAGCTTCTCTTCATCATGAAGACAAAGGTGGGAAAAGTGATGTAAATGTTATCCATCTTCTGCAGGGTTTGTACAGCCTCTGCTTTATGACTGGTTTCACACAATGACCAATACACACTTCCTACTGAAATTTTAATTAAAAGCTCTGAAAGCAGTCAGCTGTAGGCCATGAATGTGTTGATAACAAAAAAGTGCCATTATACAGTGGGAAGATCAAGCACTGTACAAATTTAGTGTGAAACCATGTTAAGTAGATCCATATGCCTGCATTTAATGTAATTCTAAGATCTACATGGTAGCAATGGGAGTACTAAAGTAAAGCAAAATGTCAATTAAAGCCAGGACACACAGTTTAAGTATAATCATGTTAATTCAATGATATATGAAGTATATTTCTCTTCTGATGTTTGCAAAGAAATCCTACCAAGTGAAAAATACTTTTTTTTCCTCTGATTGTGGCTGCAAGTATCCAAGTATCCAAGTATCCAGGTTATCATAAAATAAAATGTTAAATATATCCTAGTGAATATGAAATGTATTCAACATAGCATAGATTAGAACTATCATTTTAGAGTATAAATAATTTTGAACAAAAAAGCATATTTAGACATATTTATTTTATCAATAAATGAAACTTTTAAATTCATTTATTCCTCATATAATCTACAATAAAATTTAATAAAACTTATGGTGTGGAGCTTTTGTGGTTTCATAATAAACATTTTGTATTTGGAATTCAATCTCTTTTGACTGAAAGAATAAATCATCCTGTGTGATTTAGCTGCTTGTTAAGATCAACATATATTTAGTACAAAATAGCCTCCTAGTACAAAATATTTAAGTATTTTAAATTTCATTTTACATTAACTATTCTAATTGCCAGAAATATACTCATTTTTTATTTAAGTAACAGCATAAAATCACAATCAAAATAGTATTATTTCATGAGCCTAAAAATACTTCAGAAAAAATTTTAACTTGATCCCCTGTAAATAAAAATAAAACATTCTATTATTATAGTTCATACACAAATTCTTAGGTAATGCTTTTACTTGACTAATCAAATTAATTATTTGAATAGTTAAATTTGCTATTCATCAAGTTGTGGGTAATATTCTTATTTGGAATACTCTTATACAGAGTATCACATTTGGATATAAATATCGATTATAAATATAAAATAGAAGACAATTCTCTTATTATATTAATCTGGAAATATATATTCTAAATTATTTACTGAAAGCTGCTGTAGTTATAGAAGACACAAAAGACACATAGAACTGCAATTCCAAATCCACCAATATGGGCTTTAACTGATGTCCATCTGGTATGTTATTTCTATTTACAGATAACAAAAGCACATATTTATTAAAAAAAGACTCAGTAGATTAGGCCATAGAATTGTGTTTTGTAGAAGCTTCTTTACTGAAGAGAGCCTCGCTGGGAGTTTGAACACAAATTATTTCTGAAGTCTGTTCTGATTATTTCATACCTCTGCTCAAAAGCACAGTCATCAGGGAGGTTGTGTATATTGTACATAAAAGCAGACTCAGGAAAGCATTAGATGTCTTCGCCCTTTCATTTCTCTTCCAAAAGAAAATGGTACACTGACCCCTCAGAAGTCAAGGCAAATATCTCTGATCTTTCTTGTTTGATTTCTACACAGCAGAAAGTTATTTAACATGCCTGAGATTGAAATGCAGAGTAGAAACAACTTTGGCTTTGACAAATAAGGGAAGATATGATCCACACACAGGCTTATCCTCTGAATTTCTGGACTAGAAATTTATCTCAAATAAATACTGAAAGCCTTTCTGAGGATATATTCTAAATACTTCACAGGTAGTGCAAACAGGTTTGGAAATCACTGTGGGTGCCCTGAAGCAATTATAAAGATCTTGGCATCATTTGGTGTGGTGCAACTTACACTGAAGAGTCATTTTATATTAGAATTCCTTTTTGCTCCATAAAATTTTACCCAAGACAAAAGTGATGTAAAGCTATTATCATTTTAGCTATAACAGGCTCTTCAGCAAAAATCTTGGTGAAGTGTTACTAGGAGTCTGCTGAAGATCGACTAGAAATGCATAGTATTTAACCCTATACTGACTTCTGATTAAAAAGAAAAACAACAAAAAACAGGTGATGACAAAAGTATAGGGAATAGTTTATGAATTAGATGGCAACAGTCATCTAAAATCCAATTATTCTTTCCAGCCCGTGTTTTCCTATGGTCTTCACGAGAGTTTTTAGCTAGTATGCCATTCATATTACATGAAAAATACCATCATAACAAAATCAAATTTTCAGGAGGAACATAAACTTTAGCATCTGAAGGGAATTATTTTGGATCCTAAGCCATAATTTTGTGTCAGTACTATGCATAAAAAGATCCTGATACTTTCTGTAATGTCTATATCATCTGGAGATACAGAATGTAGGTGAGGGATATAGGTTGTTGATGACTTCAGATGGGCTGTTGACTGTCACCTTCTATGTGCTAGGTGAACATTGTAAATGCCAGTCCTATTAGCTGAATTAAAATATTGCTTCCCTGGTCATTTTGAAGCAGTGTACTTTACAATCCTTGCTCAGTTTATCAGAGATGTGTAGTAGATTTAACTTTTTCCACCTGGTCAGCCACCACTGTTGTCCCTGTCTGTAAAAATACAAAAAAACCCAACTATCCTCTGTTTTAAGAAGCATGCAATTCTTTTAATCTGTTTATATTTTTTTGGACATAGAAGATTATAGAAAATACATGTGCTGCACTTCAAAAGTGCAATCAAACAATTCAGCAATGTTAGTGTGATGTATAGAGGAAGCTGTGTAACCAGCAGATTGACTTTGTGAAATATTCATCAGTGCAGGTGATGGAAAATTTCGTACATGCAAAAAAAATAATGAAAATGAGCAGCCACAAGCTAGCTACAAAAAAGAAGTTTTCTTTTAAATATCTTTTAAAATCTGCTATAACCTCAAATACAAAGTTTTCAAGAGTTTCTCAACAAGAAAAGTTTTTTGAAATCATGACAGTGTACAGAGCTGGACACATCAACATGTATTCTCTGAAATGGTTGACCAAGAGTAGAAAAGAATCAAACCAGGCTTAGTTGAATCTACATTTTTGAAAATAATTCTAGAAAAAAAATCCAAAGTATGTAAATGCTGTATGGTGGAGAGTTGAAAATATTTTGCACTGTCACTTTCCAAGCAGTTAATAGACAAATAGTTTACTTGATGTTTTTTTTCCACTGAAGAAAGAAAATTGAGTACTTCTATTCAAGCTTTAATTTCAGCAAATAAAAGCCACCAAAAGAATCTGCAGGAATTTTTCCATTCCTAGTTCTTGAAATTCTTCCAGATGGGACTAAGCATTGCTACTGGTCAGGAGGAAGGTACTTCTGTTCTTCAGTGTTTGCCCTCTTTTTCCTTTGCTTTTATGGGACACTTCGGACAATATTCTTTCTGTCTTCTTTACTTCCATATTGACTGTTTATATGCATTGATACGAACCCTTGAGCATGCCCTTTTCCACAATGAACAGTGTCATCTCTTTCAACCACCTCCTCCACAGGCTCCAGTTCACTCATCATCTTTGTGACCCTTCACCATCCTTATGGTTTTTCTCTGAACAGTAAGTCCATATTCTCTTGCACTGGGGAGATCCCTTCTGGACCCAACACTCCAGATATGTCCCACCAGTGCTGAGCAGAGGAGAAGGATCACCTCTCTGGACCCAAGAATTTTCCTAATGCAGCCCTACACCTCTTTGTGGCAAGGGGACACTCTTTGCTCATGGCTTCCTTAGCCACTGGGACCTCCTGTTGTCCATGCTGGTGACCCCCAGCATGGGTTTCCATGGGGTTGCTCCCCCTTAGTGCAGAACTCGCACTTGGTCTTGCTGAAATTCATGAGGTTCCTCTCTTCATTTCTCCAGTGTGAATATAATAAAATTGTCCACAGTACATGGACAAAATAGATTATTTTGCAAATATTTGTATTCTATGAAAGGAAAAATGGAAAAATGTATTTTTGGCACCTAATGGCTGCCTTTACCATTTGCACTATGCACATATGAAAATTCAATAAAAAATTTTGTCCTTAATGTGAAATGTTATGATACTGTCTTCTCTCCTCCTGAGCAACATTTACGCTGTTTTTTCACTTACTTTTCTGACAGCTACCTTGGTTGTATTAAATATGCTCATGCATTAACACCAACTATATGTATTGCTGTTTGAGAGCATGCTCCACTTGTATTTTCTTGTCATGAACATGATAGCCACTGTTTTAATTTTGAAACCCATGACTTATCTATGTTTAATCGAGTATGAAATAGAATTTTCATACCACATAAGGTATTATTTCATTTTTTTGAATAATTTTGTTTCTCTTTTTTCTTTTTTTTTTTTAACAGCAGTTCATTTGGTGGTTTTGGTTGCTGCTTGAGATCTTCGATACATGGTCAAACAAGAATGAGGTCTTTACAACTCTGCACTGTGTGGAGTACTACCTGTTTACTTCAGGAATACTTGGGCTATAGTGAAAGAAAAAGTGCACATCAGTATAAAATAAGAAGTTTCTAGCTACAGGGTACATTTAATGTCAGATGCCAGATGGCAGTCAAAATATGTTATTTAGAGCCACATCTAAAACACATGCAGGCATGCAAAGGAGTAGTCTAGCCTGTCAGCTTCTCAGACAGTGTTTGAATAGTAAGACTGTAGTAATTCTAAAATGATATTTTACAAAATATTGCTTTCATACTTGGAAACAGAGGCCTAGATGTATTATCTATCATACATACATAGAGGCCCTAGATATATTATGTATGTATGTATGTATGTATGTATGTATCTATCTATCTATCTATCTATCTATCTATTTATCTATCTATCTACTATCTATCATCTATATTTTAGTCATAGAGACTGGTGAAAAACTGGCATAGGTTAACCAGAGAAGCTATGGAGTTTTCACCCTTGGAGGTAGGATGTTACTGGGCAAGGTCCTGAGCTATTTGGCCTAACTGCTTTCAGCAGGAGTGTGGATAAGATCTCATGTTGTCCTACATTATTTTAGTACTTGCATACTGTACTCCTCTCCTTTGTTGTTGGTAGTACCAAACACACATTGCAGGAAAATCCTAAATGAGTCTTAGTAATTATGAAGTCAGCATGTACGAACGGCAACTAAATGAATTTCACAACAATTTTCAAAATCTCTTCCTCATAATTGGAGGCTATGTGAGAACTTAAGTAGAATCCTGAACCTCCAGAAAAATCTAAAGGTGAACCTTCTTCACTTAGAAAGATGTAGCATGAGCGATACCTGTACTTAAGCCCATCCCTCAGTGAAATCACTGTTCAAGATTTTTAACTTTTAGTGTGAATATTGAGAGGTATGGTATGGCATGGTATGGTATGGTATGGTATGGTATGGTATGGTATGGTATGGTATGGTATGCAATGCTGAGAGACTTGAACAGTTAAAATGAACCTAAAAACTTCCCAAAGGTCATTTATCTGGAATAGTGTTGAGAACCTATACAAGAAAAACATACCCTTCCTAGTAATGAATAAATGAAAAATAATTCAGTGTGTCATTTGAGCAAAAGTTATTAATTATTTTAGCAGTGGAGAGTTATAACTGTTTTTTGGTGAAATTTGTAAAAAAAAAGTTTATGAGAACATAAACTCAACCTGAAAATGCTATCATACTTTATCTTAGTCTTCCAAACAATTTGGTAGCACTAAAGTCTCTTGATATGGTCACTCATCATGCAGTATCTGCCACTCACTCTCAAAGCTACAGCACAATTTGAAAGGTTTCTAGATATTGTAATCTGACAACATAAAATATTCACTTGATAATTTCAAATAATATTTTCAAAGCAGTTTAATGTATCCATGTATGCCAAGATTTCTTTTAATAAAAACAGTATTTAAAATCAGCAGGGCTTTTATTTTTTTTAATGGAGAAAAATATTTACATAATAGAATTGCACCCACTTGGCCATACTTAAAAAGTAGAACCATGAATAGCACGTCCTGTGATTTACTGACCACTACTGATCGAGCAAGGGGATTTTTTATTCAATACACACAGCTAATTTAAATAGACAAACCCACAATTTGTTCCACTAGAATCTTCAGTGAAAACTTTTGAGGAAACGAGAACATGGATGCTTTCATTTTTTCCTTCTCTAAAGTATCTTCTTGTCTCAATTGTGACACTCATAAAGAGCAACGGAAAGAAAAAAAGAAAAAAATAGTTAATCTGATTTGTAAATAAATATTTTCTAATATTTACTGAATTTTTTTTTTATTCAGGAACTATTTTGGGTGAGATAAAATGGAGAAGCACATTGTACTGTGAAAAAGAAATTCATATGCAACAATCTGGATCATGTAGATAACATTTTCTTTTGCTTTTTAAAAATATTTATGCATTCCCTAACAACACTTTCAAGACAAGGTACCCTTTTGGTACATAAAAGTAAATGTGATAAAATGCAGTGAGGACATATTGCATCTAGCTAAAGCATAGTAGGACCTTTAATATTAGTATTTCATTTTTTCCCCATAGGCACATTCATTTTATAAATGGGTACCAACTGAGTCTCATCAAGTAAGAATTATCACAAAGATGCAGATAGTCCAACATGCATGTTTCCTCTATTTTTCTAGATGTAATCCATTGCAAAGAAATATGAAAATGTTTATTAAACTATGAGCCTGCCTGACATTGCATACATTTACTTCAGTAGATACAGTATCAGAAAGATTAATGCCAAAAAATATTTTTAAATTATGATTGTCATGGTAACTACCAGCTGCTGTTGTACCAGTTCCACCAATGATACAGTTTTATTAAGGATATGCTAGAACTGTAATGCAACAAAGAAAAGGAAAATAATTCCTTGATCACACAGTGATGGAATTTTTATAAGCTTTTCAAAACCTGCTGTCTTTTAGAAACACTCACACCATAACATATATAATAGACTATTAATAAAAATATGCATACACTTATAATAAAACTACTGAAGACCATTTGATTTCAGCAGCACTAGCTGCTTTGGTTTTCAACAGCCTAAGTATGGCAACTGTGCAAAATCTCATTGATAAATATGCACAAAATGACAAATTTATGTGCTGGCCCTTCTCAGCTACAGCTACAAATGTAATTATAATGTTTTGGATATTAGTCAGTTTTGTCTGGCTGGGGAAACGTTGATTCAAGCAGCATATGGATCTGCTATAAAGAGGTATAAACTGCCCTCTATTTGACGAGAGCGTAAGCTGCATTGCAGACTTAAAAAACCAAAAAATGACCTCAAAATCATGACTGTTTGAAAGCAACCTATTTTGTTAAGCTGCCAAATCCATTAAATTGTTTAACTCTAGAGAAGACTGTTATTGAAATCCCACTGGGACTTCTGTTTAGATAGTCTAGGAGCTTTTATCCAACAGCTAGTGTGTACTTCCACATGTTAAGTTTCCTGATTATTTTCACTCTGCTTTAGACAGGAAATTGAGAACCTATAAGATTTTTTTCTTGTGAAATATTCAGATGATCTTGTAACTCAAGAAAGTTAACAATGTATATGATAACAGTGATAACAATACATAGAACTAGAAAACATGGTCTACCATATCATTAAGTTGCCTAATTTGTGAAATTGAACAAGTAATGATAGAAATATAAGAAATAGACTAAAAAACCTGAAAAAAAGTTTATTTTTATAGCCAAACGGACATTATGTGCACATTTTATTTTGTCAAAAATATTTTAATTATAGTACCCTATATTTAAAGTTGTGAGTTGGCAGTTTTGGCATATTTGTGTATTTAGTTAAAACCAGGGATTAAATGTTCTCTGAAAACTCAAAGATGCTTTATAGAAGCACTCAGTCAATCCCTGACATTTTCCATTGTCTTCTAGTTCTGGTATTTTTTCTATTAACTGACTTCCTTGTTCAATTTATGAACCAGATTTCCTCTGCTTTGAAAGAGCCTGCACTGAATTATTACTGTACACAATGGGAGATGTGCTCTGGTAACTCTGGTGTAGAAAGGATCTTGACCTTAAGTCTTGCAGAATCGAGCAAACTTGTAAACTAGTATGAAGGGTGAGCTTGGATTATTTCTTGCAGGCAGCTATCAGCTGTCTATAAAATTATTAGTTGTACAGTGGAGGTAAAATTTTTATTCTGAATAGAAATTGAATTTTTATTAAGTTGCAAAAACTTTAATATGGCAAAAATCTCACAATTAATAGATCAGTTAGAGAATGTTGCAGAAAGTATCTGAAATCTAAACAACTGTTGCTTACACAACATATTTCTTTCGAACAGTAAATAAAATTATACACTGATCATCAGGAAGGAATAAAAATTTTAAAAAATAGAAGCAAAAAGGAAAAGGAGACAAACCAGGACATTTTTTTTAAACCAGATAAATTAACTTTTAGATATGTGCTTGATCCAAGAAACTAATATTAAATTGTCCTCTATGTATGGGATTTTTTGATGGAAGCAGGTCCAGTCCAGCTGGGAAGCACAGACCTGGAAAAACTTAAGATTTATTCCCTTGTAATTATAATTATATTTTATTTTTTTTCTTAAATACAGTGAATGCACAAATCATTGTTGTTCAGTTAGGTAGAATATAATAAGACACAAAATTGGTTACAGCGGTTCTCCTCAGGCAATACCAAAGCCTCCATTTAAAACCTCAAAATTAGCAAATGCAAAAATAAATGTCATATTTAGAACACTGGAAAGGTAATGAGTTGCTGCAAAAGAAACAGATGTTAAGAATTTAACAACCTATTTCAAAAAAATTAATCAACTGGAAAAAAAACCTACAGGAAAAAGATCTATGATTCTGAAAAGCAGTGAGAGTCCTCAATCTGTTCTTAATTTGAAATATACGCTGCAGTTCTACTTCTATTTTCAACTTTATCACTTGTCCTTACTACACCAGAGCCAAACAGACAAAATCATTCACATTCAGCAAAACCCACAAAGTGATATTTGCAATATTCTGCATTGACTTTACCAACTAGCAATCTCATGGGCTCTCTGGATTAAAAAAAAAAAAAAAAAAAACACAAAAAAAAAACAACAAAACAAAACAAAAACAAAAAACAAAAAAAAAACACACACACAAAAAAAAAACCAAAAAAAACCAAAAAAAACCAAAAAAAACCCAAAACAACCCACCCCCCCAAAAAAAAATACCCGAACAAGTAAGACTCCTAATTAAAAATATAAAAGAAAATGCCAATGCACTTTAGCCTTCTTCCAGTGCAATTCTTGCACAGTGCTTTCTTGTGAAGCTTTCATGCTTTCAGAGTACCCTGTCTCTAGAGCAAAATACCAAGTAAAACATAAATCCACATAGTGCTGCTATCCACTTATCAGCACCATGTCTAATTAAGCTTTTTGTAATTTCTGGAAGCTATGTCTATTTCTCTCTTTTTTGTTAGATGAAAGACTAATAAAATACAGCTATTACATTGAAAAATTAATTTGGAAACAAACTAAAAATGGAGAGGAAACACTGTTACATAAGGAAAGAAAAAAACCCATCACATTATAAGATCATTTTGATGTTCTCCTGCACAATGTTACAACACCAAATGACAGCAAGCTTTAAGGATTGACTCAGGCACTGGTGGAAAAATGCTCTGAAAGAGAGCTGAACATATTTCTCTGTTTTTGCTACTGAAGACATCTATCCCAAATGAGACCTGGGGTATGCCACTTTTCCACAGGGTCTATTGTGGGTCTTGAATGTCACAAAAAGAGCCTTTGACCGGCCTGACTATCAAAGCAAGGTTAGAGCATAAAATGAATGTTGTTGCTTTTTTTGCCGGCTGCAATCCTGCTAAGACCTCCCTTTGACTGACCCATGAGAACAGGAAAGGGATAGATTCTTTTATTCTTGTCCATCTCCTTTATCTGCTTCTGATGCAATACAAAGTCCCCAAAATCACTAGAAATACATCCAAACCAGTCTGACTGATCCCATCCCTGGTAGATTGCTCACGTGTCTTTCAAGCTGTTTTTCAAAGCAATAAATTCATGCAAAAGGACTTTCTCTCCCAAAAGATCAGTCAAAACATCTCTTTGTTCGAACTGGAATCTGAAAATATCTCTGATAGAAAAAATGGTACTTTCTCTCTATATTTTTTTAACAAAAACATATATACTACCAAAACTGTCCTCTGGAGGTTAATCTAAAATGATGGGCAATTTTGGTTGACATTTTCCTTCATATTCAAACTCTAATTTTGTGTAGGCACAAAAGAATGTCAGGACAGCTGAAGTATTTCAGAACAAAACTTCCTGACCATGACCCTGCCACTAGGAGTTCATCTGCTCTTCTATTTATAGAAGGAGGGACAGGAAGAACACTCAAGCTGTGGATGGAATGGTCTTCACCTGTTTCAGTAGCTCACACCCTTGGTTTCCTCATTTTCCCCAAGACAAATGTAGTCACTTATTGGCATTATCAACTTCCTGCTTTGTTTTCTACTGCTCCCCTGGTAAATTCTAATATATTCTATCTATATTCTATCTTGTATTCACAGTATTGTTAAGATTTCTTTTCTGAACAGCAATGACTAATTTAGAAATCATCATTATAAGTGTGTTTCCATATGTAGATTTTTTTTAGTTTTATCAACGTTAAATTTCATTCAGAATTTTTGCCTGGTCTTCTAGTACTGTCCAAGTCTTCTGACACTAGGCTTGCTTTATTGAGCCGTCTTTAGCAATTGTAACAGTGCCAAACATTGTTAATTCACTATTCACATCACCTACCTGAGCATTCAAATGAGGAAGCTCAGAGATGTAATTTTATCCATCATGATAATGCTTATTTTTAAATGAAATGTTTTACAGTAATTTTAGCAGCTTATAATGTCACACAGCACTTGTCGAGCTGACATAACTGCTTTGAGGTCTAAGGTATAATTAGTGAGAAAGCACAGCAAATTTGGAATTGATTTGAATGAGATTTATCAAACATGTAGTTTTAAACCCAAACTTTAGCATGTTGCTGAATAGGTGTGTAAGCTGAGATATAAAATTAAAGAATCAAATAAAAAGCCTCCATAAAACCATAAATTCACATTTTTAAGGACTGATATTTTTGTATATTTTATTCCAATGGAATAAATAAATGTTCTAATTATAAATAGCTCATAAACAATCCCTAAATTATATCTGATTTTCTCACTTTTGATAAACTTTTTTGACTCTTATTGTTGAATGTTATTAAATCTGCAGACCAAGAAAAAAAGGCTTCAGAAGCCATCAGTGCAGAATATCACTGTGCAAATATGAAATACAACAAGCCACAGGGTGTTCAGGAATGTTTCATTTTATGCACTAAAGGCAATATGTTCTTCATTAATTGTAAAAAGTCGCTTTTGTGATTTAAAATATCTAATAACGAAAGAAGCTGCTCCTTGCTAGGGATTTGAAAAGCCCTGTATGGTTTGATGACAAGATTGTCACTGTCAGGTAATAATTCCATTCTCATTGAACAGATCTGACAATGTAAAATCACTCTCAAAATAAACCTTTTTATACTAAAAAAATGTAATAATAAAATACACTTGGAACATTTTTCTATAGAGTTATTTTCCCACTTCATAAGCAAATGTAGCTACCAGTAACTGAACAAACTCTTGGTTAAAATTAGCAAAGTTACAAATCAACATTTTTTTTTCTAAATTGTCATGGCTCATGCATAATTCAAAATGAGAACAAAAGCTAAATTATAAATCACCAGCTAAACAAATTAATTATAATAATTCTGCATTCCCCACTTATAAGTGTGCAAGTACTTCACAGTCTATACAAGCATAATAAACCCTTTCTTCTCTAGACTTCTAAAGCCCTGACCACACTACACTTTATGACCCTTGAAAGTTTAAACTTTAAATTAGGTCACTATATAGATTTTTCTATTTTGAATTGTCTGGCCCTCTTGTGAAGAGGGAAACATTTATCATTTATTTTGTAGAGATATGGAAATTAAGGCTGAGCATTAAAGTGTTCATATATTGAATTTTGAGATATTTTACAATTCCTTGTGTAAACATGAAATGGAATTGAATTTGTGTGATACAGAAGAAAATAATGTTATACTTTCCTCAGAGTGATTTGTGTATAGATACATGTAGTGATCAGTTACAGAAAATATGTCTGGTGGATTAAAAAGGTATAGTAAAAAAGAAATTAGGAAAGATAGTGAGAGAGTTATTGTCCAACGTGTCTGTTTCCTGTTGCCACTTATTGCCGAGAAATTCATTTGTCTTTTGATTAATAGAAGAAAAGGAAAAGTTTTTATATGATACTGTGGTCTTGAAGTTCTTCCAGTGCCTCAGACTAAACACACTTGGACATATCCTGCCAGTGAATTTACTGCCAGTTAAAAAATAATGTGCATAAACGAACAATCAATCTCAAAGCAAAAGCAAAAGAAAGTATTTTTCAATATGACATTCAGCAAATTCCATAATACAGGAACAGGTCTTCACTGATTTATTTTCTATATGGGATAGAAGCCAAGAACAAAGATATGAGCCCTCCAACAGCCAAATGTGAGAAATCAGACTGTCATCGACTTTCCTCAAAAATTGTGTATAGAGGTGAGGAGACGACTGAAAATTTGAGTGAGCCATTCTCTCACAGCTTCTGGTAATTTTCTTCACTGCTGCTCAGTACAGTGTACTTAAGCAGACCTGCATGTATTTTTTTTTGTTTGTTGCAAAAATTTAAACCATGTAGAATAATAAACAATCTGGTTCAAGTTTAATAAATGTCTAAACACCACTTCCATGGGAAGTTGAATGTGGAGTAAGGTGCAGAGTAACAGTATATGCAGGTGTTGGAAGAGCAACCTGCAAGATTAAAACAGTTCTCCCTTCTCCCTGGTCATAAATCATCTTACATCAAGAGAAGTTTACAATAGATTTTGCTAATATGTATCTTATTTAAAACTTTTATATGCCTAAATAGGCTATTTTACTGTTTATATATTGGCCAAGGTAATGGGAAAGTTTTGAAGTGAGCTTTTCATTAAGAGGTCTTTTCCCTTAGGAAATTTTATCTTAAGATAGTCGGAGAAAATTTTTCTGAGATCCATGAGGAAAACTGGGAAAGAGAGATTTGTCCAACCAGGACTAGAAATGGCTTCAGGAACACCTAAGAGGCTCTGAAAAAGGAGAACAGAGCTGTGCTTCTCACAGAGGAGCATGAACTGGGGCAAGTGGGACAAGAAAAGACAATGGGCATGACCTGAAGTGAGTTTCACCACAGTGAGAAAGTCAGGCAGTGGGACAGAGCTGCCTAGAGAGGTTGAGCAGTCTTCATTCCCAGAGTTTCTGGTGATATGTCTCAAAAAATCCCTGAGCAGCCTGGTTTGATCTCACAGCTGATTCTTTTTGTACACAAGTTTGGACTGAGGAGATCTCAAAGTCCCTTCACATGTGAATGATCCTGTGATCTTATGCTAATGTTAAATATCAAATTTCAACATTTACTATTTTGAAGTTTTCATCCAACATATGTTTCTGTCTATTAGTTATAGATTTTTTTTATTTATAAGAAATAGTTGAAATATTTAATGTAGGTTCCCTTATATATTCCATATTAAGATAGTTCAAGATCTGAAATGCTTGCCTTTTTATTTCAAAAATAACAGGCAGTTTTATACAATTTGAGGAAAATTCTAATAATATTTTTATATTTCTTCTTAGTTTTTGTTAATCAGAATAAGAGTAAGAATTGAAAAATCACAGAAATTACAGCCAGTGGTTAGGAGGTAAAAGAAAACCCCAATCTCTGCTTTTTTTTCATAAAGTATATATTTCATTCCTCAAATTCTCACAGTTAAATGAAATTTTGCTTTAATTTTGAATGCTAAAAATTTGTTTTCATCATAAATACATGATTTTAAGTATATAAAAACATTCCCCAATTCTGTAATCACAACTGTGATCCTAGTTATTCTCTCGAGATATTAAAGACCCCAAACCAAACCGAACCAAACAAACAAAAAACCCTGTCCTCTTCCTATTTTACTTTCCCATCAAATCTTTTTTTTTTTTTTTTTTCCAAACTGTGAGATTTCTAACTGATGGAATTGCAGTGAAGGAAATAGGTGGTCTAGGAATTTGTAGGGGTCTTCATATGCATTTTCTTAATATCATCTGTAGTTTCAAATCTCCAATTAAATATATATTTCATGGATCATTCTGTACAGTTTAGATTTATAATAGTTCTGCATATTATAAGAAAAAGTCATGTTGAAGTGGTAATCAAAAATTAACTCCAAGCAAGAGGTTGACTAGTGAAACAATGTCACCCTTCATGCTATCATTTCTCACCCACTCTATGTTTGACAGTTCTTCTTAAGCCCATTTTATTTGATCTCAATAACAATCACTACCAAATTTTCTGAAGGTCAACTCATTTATCTTGTACTTAACATTCAGCTTACCTCCTGTTCTCCTTGAGCTGTGAGCAATGTTGGCCTTCCAAGTACAGTACCGGGCAGGCAGCAATGGATTAATCCTTAAATCATACACATATGGAGTGAAAATTATCTTTCCCAAGAGGAATATCCTCCAAAAGAAGTAAAGGATTCATGTTCAGTGGCTTTATCAATTTTGACAAGCAACTTCATTGCAACCAGAGTTGTGTTGTCGAGCCTGCATATGTACAAGAAAATCCAGAGCATGGAGTTACTAATATATAATTAAGACAAAGTTAATAATTTTCCAAAACTCAGAGAATTTAAGGAACAACTTTGAATTAGTGATGCCTAAGATGTTGTGAATTCTAACCCGAACAGTGGTTCTGACTGAGGTATCAATTGTACCATCATTGCATTCTCCGTGTTAAATAATTTCTTTATTAGAACATACTCAATGTCAGAATGATATGACAGAGGTGAGGGTTTTAAGACTTGCAAGGTTCTGATCAAGACTCCTGCTGAAATAGAACAGAGAAAAGAAAGTAAATTAGTATATGTCCCATTGAATCATTCCTCAATGAAAAATGTAGGAGTTCAAATTACAGGCCATATAACAGGAAGCATGTATTTTCCTTTTATTTTTAAGTTTTGAGGTGGGTTTTTATTTGTAATAAGTACTCTTCCAAATATTCTATAGAAAAAACAAACCCAAGGTCAGACATGAACTACTCCTGAATGGGGAGTGACTATGTATGTTTTTGTTAGATGCCGTTCTTGAAAGCTAAGAGTTATATAGATTAAAAAGTTACAAAACTGTGGAATTGAATTCTAATTTAAAAATCTTCCAAGAAAGTAAAAAAGGAACAATCCAATATGAAAATGATTGTTTCAGTGAAATCATAGTGAAAATAAAAATGATTTTGCATCATATGCAAAACAAGTCCGCAACCAAACATGTCATCCCTTATTTTATTTCAAAAAACCTTGTTTTGCTAAATTTCACATTCAAGTAATGTAACATCCTTATTTTCAATAGGAAAGATAAAAATATGAGCTGTAGTGACTAATCTTTTCCAGCAAGTAAAGCTATTCTTTAAGTAAAAGGAGCCCTGTCCCCGCTTTGAACAATAATGATGATTATTATTAAGTATTCTGTTTGTCTGCTTTAAATGTTCTTTAAAGTAGTTACTGACCCTTTATAATTTGATTTAATAGGAAGGTCCTGTAAAATAATACTGAGATTCTGCTCTTGTGCTCTTAGCTAGACTATTTGTTCTTCTTAGCACTTCAACAATTACTGAATAGGAGATTCTGTCATGCTCAATTGATATAGATTCCATTATTCCAGCAACTGAATTATCATCAAGCATTGTGTTGCTAAGCTTTATGGTATGTCATTCTTTCATTAACATCAGCAGGCTTGCTTTATTTCCTAATATATAACTTTTTTCCAAACCCCCAAAATGAAATTTTTATCTTGCTAAAATTATTTAATGTGGATTCTATTAAGAACTAGAAAGAGTTTAAAGAATTCTCTCTCCTGGGATAGTATAATGAGATGTTACTTGGAGATTTGAAAGGATTTATGTTAAATTATTTTAGGATTTCTTCCAAAAAAAAGTTTAAAAATCCATTTATTTTAATTCTTATGATCCTAATAGGCACCAAAATACGTGGCATTGCCTATTTTCTATTAACTAAAAAGCAACTTCCCCAAAAAAAAACCTAAATTAATTGTCTTTTGGACAAATGTCACATCATATCTGAAATGTAAGAAATAATTTTTTCTTGATGTTATGATTAGGAAAGACACTTCTACAATAAAAAAATCTTTAGAACAGAAAACATCAGAAAAATTCAAATGCTTTCAGCCATTCAGCATTTTATTTAATAGATCTAGATAAATATTTAAGCATATCCAAATGCTTTTTTCTCCTTTGGAGTTTTAGGTGTCTTAAGTGGCATGTAACAGATTCATTTCCTTGATGATCAGCTGGAATTTCCCTAAATGTGGCAAAAATCTTCAACAAAAACGTGTGAGGGGTGGAGAGAGAAAGAGGGAAAAAAAAGTGAGATTACAGCGAGATATGCTTTATTTGACATATTCTCCCTATGGAACAATTAATTTGGGGAATTTAATGGAGTTTTTCACTAACTGATAGAGCTGTGTAATGTTTCTCCATTCTTCTATTAAAATATTCTAATTAAATCAGTCATCCTAGTCCCATCTGTTATATACTGCTCTCATGTGAGGTGGCTGCTGGATTCTCTCCAGGGCAGCCACTGTATTTAGCTCTCTTCATGGCTGGTTGGATGTCAGACACAGCAGAATCTTGTTCTCAGTCAGAAATTACTGCTAAAATATATTTTGCTGTTACATCACACATGAAAGAAACCCCAGGACAATATGCCCATTAGTAAAAATTGTAGGCTGACAAGAAAAACTGAATCATATCTCTCTGCTATTTTCTGTGGTGTCAGAATGCTTTTTAGTCCTTTTGAGACAAGGAAGGACAAATACATCTTGGAGGAAAAAAGGTGTCTAATTAGCTATCAAAGTATACTTTGAGAATTTTTATCCTCCATGTCAAAGACACTCCTTTATAATAATTGCTGTAGAAACTGTTTATCAAAGGAATGTTAACTGAGTAGATGACAGATTATCTGTGGTGCTACAAGGGCAACTGAAATCAAGCACACTCACAAATCTTCACAAGTGCATCTCAGAGCTGGGTGTCGCCAGACCAGCATCTTACAACACTTTGCACAAAATCCTGGTTCCACTGAAGTCACTGAATTTTACATTCTGCCTCTGATGATAATCCATATGCATCTGTCAACTAACTCAAACTAAATATGGTTCCTTCACTCCCTAGAATAAATGAGCTTTTTATTTTTCAAGGTCAAATTTGTTTAAATTGGTTCAGCTCTGATTACTTTGTCACAGGAAGGAGGTACCACCACTTTAGCTAAGCCTATAGTTGTGGTGAGAGACATATGTTCAAGTGGAAAGATTTATCATGTTTATACATTGGGTTGATAGTTTATAGTCTGTGCCTGTAAAATTTGCAATAAATATGTAGAGTCACCTTTAAAACCAGCCAACCATCAGCTGATTCACTTAAATGGTCATGTTTCTCAAGCTTTCATAAATTTTCTTTAAAACTTCCACACAACTTTCTGTATCTATTTGCATGAATAGAATATAAATACTTGTCAAAGGGTGAAACATAGAAACTCTGAATTCCTTTACAGGAGTCACGGGGTAAGAAAAGTATTTTGCAGATTTACACAGGTTATGTATACCCTACACAGTCTAGTGAGGCTTAATGGATAGCAAAAGAATTACAAACAGACTTCAGAAGAGACCATGGAGACTATTTGTGAAAAGTAATGACAAATGTAGCATTCAGCACACCCAAGAACTTGCAGATAATTCTTGAATAATAGTTCCTATTGAAATAATACAACTTTTCTCCTCTTTAAAGTGGTCCATTAAACTCCTAGAGAATTCTGTGCCAGCAGAAGTAGGATTTATCACTAAAAAATAGGGCTTACTTAGTGTGCAGATGGTCCTCACATCTACATATACACTGTAATGGAGTGAGAGATTTGATTTCCTGTACCAGCTTTATGTCATTCTCATTTTTAAAAACTGAAAGAGTGGTAATTTTCATTGAAAAAATACAGTGACTAATAAATTGAGCATTTCTTCCTTCAACTTACAAAAACAGCTTATCCAATCAGAATTTAACATATTGAAATTATCATTAAGTTATCAATTAAAATAATATGAAAGTGGAAGTATACAATTAAGATAGTTTTGAAATTATTGGAAAAAAAACCACTCAAAACTTATATAAAATGTAGAAAGCAAGGAAAACAGATTTACAGAAGTTTTCTTCTGAGTTAAAAGCTCATCTGACAATCATATCTTTACCCATAAATATCTGTATAAATTCACGTTTTAAATTACATATGAAATATCTGCAGCTACACATGTGAAGCCTAGAAGTTTTATGAAATGCAACATTAGGATTACCTATGTCAAGTACTTTCCTATCTCAAAAATATGTTTCTTAATCATATGTATCTCTTAAAATGAGAGTCATTTATACAAAACTTTTACTCTTTCTTCAGCAACAAATCTGTCCCAAAACATAAACTTATTAAAACTAGTCTCCTCCCATTATTCTATTTAAGATTTTAAAAATATAAATTTAGTTAAAATACAGGAATTTTAAAACCATATCATAACAAATCTTTATGGAAAGTAGTATAGATCAATTTTTAATATATCTTTTAATTGTCAGGGATCATACTGGAAGGTGTCCCGGGCCATGGCAAGGGCTTTTGAACTAGAACATTTTTAAGGGCCCTTTCAAACTAAACCGAATTCTATGTTTCTCTGAGTATTCTGCATTATTGAATTTGAATCTTGGCTTCATTATTTCATCTTTATGAACTCCTGTGTTTACTATTATTTTGTCGACTGAGTATTATTATTACTGCATAAGTAATGGTTAATATGTAAGTCTATGGTGATACTTTTATTTTTGCTGAATTTTTGGTTTTGATTGGTTTTATAGGTTCAGTGGTTTCTGTTAGAGATCAAAAGTCTTTGCCTTTTTTCAGCCAGATGGTTCAGTTTCCATGTTGAGTGGGAGGGCCACCTTCCAAAGGCCAGCTGGACTAAAAAAGAACAAGAAGCAAAGAGTAGGAAACCACATTTTCAATACAAAGCCTTCAGAAATATCAAGGCAACCACAAAAAGCAGGAGGTGAGGTGGTAGAATAGAAAAGAAAATCAAATATGTAATATGAGTTTTGATATTTAATTATTTTTTTTAAGACACAAGGTGAGTATGACTCTATCCCATGCACATGCCATCCTCCCAACAGACTGCAAAGACTCTTTCCCCCAGTAATCACTGAACAATGTAGAAAGATAAAGGTTATTTCATGATGCAAAATGGTTCCATTACTTGACTTTTCATAGTATAAAAATTGAAAATGTCTAATAAATCACAGATTCATTTTACTTCTATTGAAGAATTGATCAATAATTTAGACATTCCTACCATGTACACTTAATTTGAATGTGTTCATGAGTTATCACTGATAATTTGTTCCTTGGGGAAATCGAGCTTATCCTCAGTTTATTTTACCTAACATTTAGCTTTATCAAATTAGTATTCCTATTTTGAATAATTTGCTTTTACTTCCCTCTACATCCATAATTTACTTTTCTGTTTTCTTTTGATATCAGAAGGCCATTTCCAACAGGATTTTTTTTCTAAACTGTGTTTTAATTATGAAATATTCACCTTCTTTTTTCCAGAATAAAATTTCTTGACTTCCAGAAAATCCTGACCAAGTCCAAAACTCCCCTGTTCAGACATTAGTGCTGATTTCTACACTGCTCCATGTATAATCATGTATTTTTACAAGACTGCAATATGTCTGTAGAAGACAACAAAATTGGAAAGCTGGATTTTCATGACACAGAAGAAAATCATTAATCCATAATTTACTTTGGTGATAAACATGCATATAAAATACTTTGCTATTGTTTGTTTGTTTGTTTGTTTCAAATGTCATATAAAAAATATGGGTACAGTATATTTAAAAAGACATTTTAAATTTTTCCATCTGTGGGGAGCAATTTCACTGTAGAAGGAAAAAACATTTTTCAAATAGGAGCTAGTTCTCACTTCTAGTCCTAGAGGACTAGAGATAATGAACTTTAATGTTGTGACATTTTTATGTACTGAAAAAATATGTCTAATTTTAACAGATTTTTATAGTGCTCTTTGAGAGTCCTTTTCTATGAAGCTCAAAGCATTACTATAAAGGGAAAGCATTTAGTATCATACACAAAAGTAAAAAAAAAAATCAGATAAATCCCTGGGTATTCTAAAGTATTAGGTTTTGTTTTTTCCTAGTCCTCATTTTATGAAATATTGCATGCTGTAGGAATGTGAGTATTGTGTCTTGTTTTCTTTAGCTCTTGCATAGAGCTAGGTGTTGACTCTCCATTATCAGCTAAAATATGTCCTTTGAAAAGGGATTTTTCTCCTTCTCTTTCACAACATCCCCAAAATGGCTTTTCCAGAAAGCATTTTTGAATCCAAGCTAAGCAGGGAAAGGCAGAGAATGAGGAGCAGTCCTCCAAGCCAAACCCAGTGGAGCTTTTTGGACTCTTTTTGCTGGGGAAGGGAGCAGGCTTGATGATGAATACTGAACATCAGCCATGGTTCTGTAATAGGCAGTCAGAGAAAGCCAAACCAAAATGCTTCTAACCTAACTCTCATAAAGAAAGACCTCATTTACAGACACTGCCTCATGCTAGAGGCTTTGTGGGGCTTCCACTGCTCTTCATGGATAAGCAAATGAGTGCAAGCAATCAGGCTCTCAAGAGGTAACTAAAATTTAGGTGCATATTACATTCAAGAATTAGGTAGTCTTTATTGTGCACTTTTATACCTCATCACACTACCCTACTCCACACATAGTAGCAATTTTAGAAAAAAGCATTCTTTCTTTCAAAATGAATTTAAGTAAAAAACAATTAAAATCACAATAAAATTGCTTACAAAAACCACAAAAATATTTCCATGACTAATATACAAAATATTGCTGCTACTTTTGCTACTTTTAAGCAATTTCCACTGTTTTTCATATTCATAGGGATGTTTTCCAGATATTAATAGCTACTGGAACACACATTTTTCTCAATAACTTTGGGGCATTTTAATTTTCATTGGCAAGAATTTCTTCTGAGGGTGAAATGACACATCTTGTCTTTTCTCCTCTTATTGCCCATATAAGATGAGTCTAACCCTGGCTTTGGCTGAGCAGCAACTCTGAGCTAAAATCTAAAGGACAGGCATCAAGTTAATGTAAGTAATTCCTGCTATTGACACACAGCATCTGCATAACACATGTGAACAATGGAGCAGTTCAAAAGCCTGGTGACAACTCATGCTGAGCTCATTATCCAACACAAAATAGGCAGGCAAGGAGGCAGGACTTCAGTTTGCAGAGAGAGGGAAAGTGGAAGATTTTATTTATTTATTTATGAAAGAACAAGTAGAGCAGTTGGAACAGATAAATGAATGTGTCGCAGGGTTCAAAATGTTCTTGCAATTAAATTTTAGGGGCATGAGAAATCTTGTAGCAAATGCAGAAACCAGTCCATATCTGCATAGCAGTCTTTACATTAGTTATATTGAATAAATTTTGAGTATTTTAAACTAAATTAAATTTGTAAAAAATACCAATCTATAAGAATGTATACTGCATATTACAAAAAAAAAAAAAAAAAAAAAGCTATCTTTCAGTGATTAGAAGTAATATCTACTGAGGATTTCTTGACTAGAAAACTGTCCTGTGTGCCCTGAAATGTTTTTTGTTTTGTTTTGTGGGTTTTTTTTTGTCCAGACAGCCAATAAAAGTTGCAGTGCAGCTTTTCAGATCCTGTGAGAAAAAAATGACAGAAAAATGGGTAAGAAGCAGAGACAGAGGTGTTCCAGGAATGAAAAGGGAGAACATCATCCTAATCTTTCCTGAGGAGGGATCAATCATGTATTATGAACATGAAAATTTATGCACACTCTCAGTATAAAGGGTTTACCTATCTGCATTCTTCTTATTAATATAATATTTTTCTAAAAAGTACAAAACCCAGATGTCAGCTGGTAAAATAAAAAAAAGGAAAAAAGTAATTTTACATTTTTTTTTTTTCTAATGTGTAAATCAAACTAGAGAGAACTTCTAATTAGGGTCACAGACTTGCTAAAGAATTTTCTTCACCCTTAAATGTACTTTCTTACTTTTACTTAGTCATATACTCTTCCCTCTGTCTTTTCTTCCTTTCCATCAGGAGCAATTTTCAAGTGAAATGTAAGATAAGTCACACTTTGCCCTGATTTAACAACAACAATTTAAGTAAATGCACTCTAAGTAATGTTGAAATTATATGAAAAAAAATGTAACAGAAATAAAATTAAGGTACTCTGTGACTTTTTACAAAATTTTCATATAGAATGTATTTTCTGTAAAAAAAAACCTCTAACAATTAATTTGCAATACAGTTAGCTAGCATACAATTAATACATAGTAAAGTCCACAATATCATCACTTCTAAGAGAAGTAATATTACAATGCCAGGTATCACCAAAATGTCTGAGAAAACAGGTGTGAATCCTGAACCTTTCAAAGTCAGCACCCAAACTGCTCAGTTTGAAAATGTACAATTCAGTAGGCATTGGACTATGTCTTCAGACCACTTCTTTTAATAAATGAGAATGTTGCATTAAAATGTCATTTAGGGAGAAATGGAAAGCCTTTCAACATTCCTAAACTTTTTAACAAGTCCAAGTCTAGAAATATCATGTTCTGTGTAAGTGCCTCAGAAGGAAAGAAGGGGGCAGGGAGGAGGAATGACAGGAGCAAAGAAAGAATGAAAGATAGGAAGGCAATTCAGACATAAAAATTTATTTCTGCAATCAACACTGGAAGTATGGAATGAGATTTCTGGTTATAGACTCATTTCATTCAGATGAAAGACAGAAATACTTCATAGTTTCATGCCACGCCAAAATGGGGTGTTGTCTAACTTTGAAAATCTTCCAACTTAATTGCTTATATTTATAATAATGATTAATAATCTTTCCAAATTCCATTTTATTCCTAAGTATAGGCAGCTAAATAGATGACTGTTCATTCTCACAATAATGCTTTGACTGTTTAGACTGGAACACATTCTTAAATAGATGCCACATTGGGAAGAAGGAGAGGAGAGGAGAGGAGAGGAGAGGAGAGGAGAGG
>JAHXMQ010012338.1:90910332-90923562 GCA_020466415.1 Ammodramus savannarum pratensis | reverse complement strand
GAAGAAGACTATGATGCAAAGTTTTCTAATATTTTTCCAAGATGTAGTTGTCTGCTAACTTCCACTTTTTTAGCCTAAAGAAAATTAAAAGACTGTAGGACTTCTAAAACATCTGCCCATGAAAACTGAGATTCAGAAAGCAAATCACATAATCTAAGCAGAATTTCAAAGAAAGTGGAATTTGAAAAGAACACAAAATATTGAATTAATAATATGGATTACTACGAGACCCCTATTTTAAATATAATAGGGGTCTCCTAGTATACTATATATATATATATATATATATATATATATATATATATATATATATATTATATTCTATAATATATATAATCTCCTATAATATATGAAGTAACCAGACACCTATTCAATTGTGTGCACCTTTCATATGTAAAAACACTGACACTAGAAAAAGCATTTGTAATATCTTTCCTATATGGACAAATAAAAAAGTGTCTAAGAAACAGACCAAACAAAACCTGTAGTCAGTTTTTCTGTTTATGGGAAATGCTGGCCATGCATGCTGTAGAAATGCCACACTAATGTTTCTAAATGCTACATATCATTAAGGGCTGCTAGTTCCCAGAGACCATGGGCATGTAATATATTAAAAAGTAAACACTTTCCTGGCATAAGAATAAAAGTATAGTTTAAAAGCAAACAAACAAAACCTGACAGTGAGATAAAGTAGGTCTGTTGTCCACATCTCCTTCATGGTTTATTTGCCCCTATCTTTCACTGAGTCTTCTGGGAGTTGACGTAGGATTTCAAGAAGGGTTTTAAGATTAAATTTCTTTCTGTGTTAATCTTTTAAGCTTTTCCCTTTGGAATCCTAACTTCAATGACAGACTGTTCATTCACAGTATCCAAACTCTATTTGTTTTAGTAATGAGGCAGTAATGCAGCAGTGTCGCTCCATTCTCAGCTGTCTAAAGATTGGTTTTATTTTCAGAGAGGCAGATCCATCTCTTAGAGGAACACCAAAGTACTATTTAGGAGAGAGACAGAAAGAGAGAGAGGGAGAGAGAGAGAGAGAGCGAGAGAGAAAGAAATAACCCTTTACAGCTCCAGTACTGTGAACAAGCTATGCAGGATATTTTCACTGTACTTAACAATCAACAGTAGTCCACAGAGTAAAAGAGTAAATAAAGCAAAACTAGAACTATCTTGTGATTTCTTTATACAGTATCTAAATTAGAAATATTATGATGAATACAGCATGACCTTTTAAATAATAACTTCCATCCACAGTTTTGCAACTTTCTGTGGAAGAAGTATTAATCTTCAAATATTACATTATATGTTTTATTTTACCATGGCACTTAGCATCAAAAGTAATTTTCTTTCCTCAAATTATCTTAAAAATTAAGTGAAGTTTAGCGCTGTAACATTTCAATACAAATTCTCTATCTGTGAATTTAATCCTGTTGCGAACTCTGCAGGGATGGTAGAGACTGTCCATATATTTTATGGGAAGAAGGATATGGTTTCTGGATGATAATGAGCCCAAAATATATGGAGAACTAATCTGAAATAAGATATTTCATTAGATTCCACATAGTAGCAGTCAATTTTTTTTTTTTTTTTTTTTTTTTGTGGTGTCATTGCAGCCAGTGACCAAGCTCCACACAGCTGCTCACTGATTCCCCCTCCAGCATCATCAGGAAGAGTTTTGAAAGGGTGAAAGCTAGAAACTCAAGGGCTGAGATAAAGACAGATTAATAGGGAAAGCAAAAGCCTCACACAACCAAAGAAAAACTGGGAAATAATTCACTGCTTCCCATGGGCAGGCAGGAGTTCAGCCATCTCCAGCAGAGCAGGGTCCATCACGGGTAATGGTGATTTGGGAAGACAAAAACCATCACTCCAAATATCCCCCCTTCCTCCTTCTTGCCCTCACTTTACACACTGAGCACGATGCCACCTGGTCTAGAATGTCCCTTTAGTCAGTTGGGGTCACCTGTCCTGGCTGTGCCTCCTCCCAACCTCCCTTGCACCCCCAAATTCCTCACCAGCATAGCCTTACAAGAAGCAGAAAAGGCCTTGTCTGTTTAAACCCTGCTCAGCAATAATAAAAACATCTCTATATTATCAGCCCCTGCTCAGCACAAATCCAAAACACACAGTCCCAGACTGGTCACTGTGAAGAAACTTACTCTACCTCAGCCAAAATCAGCATAGTTTTTTACTTCTTTTAAATAAAATTCTGCTATCGAGATATCCATTCTATTAGTTTAAAAAATAACTATGATGTAGGCCATTAAAATGAAATTCTATGGATGATGAAAAATTCTTTTTTATTTGTAATTTGCCTAAATTAATTTTTATTTTATTCTTAATCATGGCATATCCAGAGACTGACTCCCCCCCCCAAAAAAAAAAAATTCTTTCTGTTCCCCTTGCCTTCTCTTCTCCCTTTCCTGAAGGACATGTAAAGTGCCTGCTTTCTATTTTTGCAAGGTAGTATCACAAATTCTTAAGTTTCAAAACTTTATTTTCTGAGGGCAATTTTCTTTAATTCATAAATGTTATTTATTCTGTATCCTTATCTTTGTATAACATTTTTAAAAAGTCATAAAACTTCCATATGCTAAACGTTATACACATGAAAACAATGAATAAATATATATTTACAACTGCACATGCTAATTCTAGTCTGTAGTACCTATTTTTCAATGCGACAGACTTTCATCCTGACTCACAAAGTTTTGCATAGCTCTTCTTCACCTCTTTATCAGACAAGCAAGAGATCAAAGACAACACATCCAGTTTTTGTGACAAGACTTTTAAAATTTAATTCCTATTAAAAATATAATACTCTTTCTCTAATCTGTTAATACTGTGTGTGGAAATTGGAAGATATCATCTTTTGGAAAAAAAAAAGAAAATAATATTTTTTCTTCTTTGTCATCTGAGATTAATTCCACTGAACTAATGAGTCTTTCAGAAGGATCCCTATTCAGTAAAGCTGATTTTAGGAGAACTGTTTATGAATATTTAGGAACCAAAACCATAACATAAAACCTTGGAAAGTGACTCTACACAAATATTGTCTGACAGTGACCTAATTAGAGTCATTTGCATACTAATGAGACTTTGAAAGAGATAAGCAATAGCATGCTTGTAATAGATAATTATTTTGTGTTTCAAAATAAGCTATGGTTATTTAACCACAATTCATATGACACATTGAATTAGAGGAGTTGAGCAAGTTATTTTATAACAATAAACAACTGTTACAGCGTTTCAGTTTTCTTTAAATTCCCATTCAAGAAATTTCCTTCATGGCAAAAAGGTAATGCTGTTCATTAAGTTTTGGATTTTGAAGTTTGTTTTGGAGAAAAAAAAAAGAGCTAAGGAATGAAGTATTTCTGCATTTCATAAAAGCAGCACAACCTGTGCCCCTCATTTAGTATGTATATCAATACATCAGCCACTGCAGCTGGTGTATGGCTTCTTTTTCCTCCTAATCATTTTTCTCTAGTCACATATTGTTTTATTTGTGCAAGACATGACTATATGTCATAACATGCCTTATAATTCCGAAGCTTCATTGTAAGAGGAAATGAGTGGTTTAAGGCTGCATTATAAGCTTAGAAAAGACATTGAGTTGTGGCTCTTGACATATATTTACCAATGTGCTACCATTTTCAAAACACTGAATTTCGCATCTTTTCCTGTAAGAACTTTGGTGAAGCCATAAGCCTCACTTTTAGCATATCCAAACTATATATAGTTGAAAATTAAATTGTGTAACTGCTCCCTCAGATTAGAAAATTAGAAATTTCTCAGAGGTTTGACACATAAGGAATAGCATAGACTTTTGAGAAAGCTATTAATATCTAACCTATATATTTGTCTGAAAATGCTTTTTACGGATATGCAAATCACACACATTTAAGTCTTAGGTTCATTTTACTTCTTCATTAAGGTGCAGAAAGGTGACCCTGTCTGTTTACAGCTCCTCTTTAAAGTCACTCTTCCTATTGGGGCAGAATAAGACTAAGTGACTAATGTTTGACTAATGTTTTCAGTAATAAAATATTACTGAAAAGCTACACAGAAATGTGTGAGGTGAGGGTCTGTAGTGACACAGAGTCCCCAGGCAGTGCAAAGGGGAGCCACTTTGTTGCAGAAACCTGGCCTTTTTAAGCAGATAACTGGTTCACATTACATAATTTTTAATCATAACAAAGATAATTCAACCAACCACCATGCACCACGATGTGAACACATGATGGTTATATAACTTGTTTTCCTACCCCTAATTCAGCTTTCCTATAGTCCCTCTCTACTTAGCCCAAGTAACAGGCCTGAGCCATGATTTTACAAGACCTCTCTTTTATAAAGCCTCACTTATCAGTAACAGAAATGCAAAACCAAAAGTTAAAGACGTAAAAGTAATTCAGTCTGTCATTCCAGCCATAAAATTACAACTAGAAATACAACTTTGTTGATTGGGCTGAGTCCCTGTAGACATCATTGACAAGCAGTGTCCCTTGGGGGTCTGTATTGAGACCAGTATTATTTCATATCTTCTTAATGACATAGATGAAAGGATAAAGTGCACTGTCAACAAATTTGCCAATAAGACCAAGCTGAGTGGTGCTGTTGACACACTTGAAGAAGGGGATGCAATCCAGAGAGACCTGGACAAGCTCAAGAATTGGGCTACACTTTAAAGGTTTCATAAAAATTATAAAAGTTTAAAAAAATACTGACATTGAAAAAGTCTGTGTGTTTAGTACAAACAGAGCCATTTTTACATCCAAAGACAACATATGGGGTTAATTGTACCTGTATTTCCTCTTCTACAATTAAAAACTACATAGCATCTTTCTTAATTCTTACCCAATTATGTACATTTTCCCATTTCCTTTAGTAAAATTAACCCAACACTTAACTTTAAGTATGTATTCATAGGCTAAGTTTGGACCTAGTCTTTTTGTGAAGAGAATTTCTCTGAAAAAATCTGGAAATTGATAAGAATAAAATTTAGCTGTAATATTTACCTTTTTAAATATCTGGCTTGCAAAAAACAAACAAACAAAAAAAAAAAAAGCAAAATCACTCCAACCCCCTACAATGAAATTTATATTTAAAAAAAACCCTAAACAATGAAATCATTGGATACAGGGCAAACGTCTTTTGAAAATATTGTAGGTACAAGGCCCTAGTGTTTGAAAGAACTTCCTAATGGATGAGTATTTATTCCGTGTATATAAGCTTCCCTGTAAACAAAAGGAAAGTAAAGCTTAGTGTAAAGTTCTATTGCTATTTTCAAGGAATGTAGTGAAATATACTTTACTGATATATGCCCAGAAGTATGAATAGGTCAGAAGAAAACTGCCTCCAGCAAAGATGGAGTGTATCAATGTCTCTCACATTTCCATCTTTCATGAAGCAAATCACAAAGCAGAGTGTTCCAGCTAATTCACTGCAACTTAATACAAAACTACAAAAGCTTTACAATGTCTTCCTCTTCAAAACCATCAATCTCCATTTCACGTAAAAAAACTGAGATTTGCCTTTGGTTTATTTTCATAAAGTCAAGTCACTCCACAGTAAAACAGTGCTGTTAACAATTACAATGCACTTCGCAATGCTGAAAATATGCGCTAAAGATATAATTGTGGGTGTGCAGTTCATATAATAAAAGAACTCTACAGAAAGATTTTCAGACATTTTATTTATCTTCATGGTAACTGAAAGTTCACCAACCAAGAATGACATAAGCAGGTATTTACAGCAACAAACTGTCTACCTTTGTAGACACAAAGGTACCTAGATGATTAATATCACATTTGAATGGGTCCACAGAAAGCAGAAGAGAGGCTGGATAAAGAGCAGTAATATCTAATAACAGATTTTTTTCATAGGTTTTCCATATGTAGGCCATTAGCTGGAGACTAATTTTGAGAAGAGTAACCAGTTCTCATGTATAGGAAAAATCATTCACTTGAGTAGATATCTAAAGGTAGAGACAAGAAGTTTGCATAGAGAATTTAGAATCCTTGTGGAATTTAGATACTTCTGAGGTTTTATCTGACACAGGAGCCATACTTTTTAAAAATATGGTATTGTCATGAGAGATAATTTAGTTCCTCAAAAATTCAATCAGAAAAATGAAGGATGGAGAAATTATACTCAATATTAATAAATTATAAGTTGTTGAAATAATTATATTCTTCAAAAAACTCAAGCGATCTTATTTGTTGAATCAGAATAAAAATAAAAGCATACTATTTTAAATTATGAAGTTTTCCATTTCTTCAGTGCTTGTCAGCATTGTTTTTCTTGATAATGCAGAAATTTATGAATCAAATACAGTAATGCTGGTTTTTCTGCAAGCTTGGTAAAATGTTTAATTCTGGAATCAGTTTAAGAAATTTTCTTGCTGCAAGCTACACCAATCAGTCTTCACACATAAAGCTGGGGAGTACTAAGAAAATAAACAGATAAAAGAGGTATAAGAAACATTCTAAAAATAGTTCCTTCTCTGATAGCTCTCCTGAGAAGTCCCATTAATGGATATTATCGTGCAGTTTCTTTCAAGCAATGCTAAAGATAAACATTACATTTTGCAATGAAGATCATTAACTTCTTGATTTTTGCATTAAAAAAACATTGTATGAAGCAGCAATTTTTGTATGACTCATCATACAACTAAGGTAAAATGTAGTTATTGGACGCCACTTAGTCTAATCTGATCTGACTGAAAAACACATACTGTGGTTCAGAGTTATATCTTGAGCTAAGTCTTGTAGAAAGCTCAGCCCTGAAGCTTCTCTGCGGATAAAATCCCTGCATAGCCTTGTGAGGTTGTACATCACATCCTGTGTTTGGTTTTGGCCCCTCACAGAGAAAGACTCTGAAATGAGTTCAGAGGAGGACAGTGAAGCTGGGGAAGGGTGTGGAACACAAGTTTTATGAGCAGCAGCTGGGGGAGCTAGGTGTGCTCTGCCTGGAAAAAAAGTGGCTCAGGGGTGACCTTGTCACTCTCAGCAACCACAGAGGGGGCGGGAGAATGCAGTTCTCTTCTCCCAAGTAACAAGCTGCAGGATGAGAGGAAATTATCACGAGCTGAACAAGGAGAGTTTTAAATTCAATATTAGGAAAACTTTTCACACTGAAATAGTAGCTGGACATTGGAACAGATTGCCCAGGGAACTGGTTGAATCACCATCCCTGGAAATGTTCATACAACTTATGGATGTGGCACTGGGGGATATGGTTTAGTGGCAAACGGGGCAGTGCAGGGTCTCCAGTTGTGAATTTCATGACCTCAGAAGTCTTTTCCAACCTTAACAACTATATGATTCTACTGCTGCCAGTAAATATGACACTGATTCTTGGTGAATCATAAATGATCTCCATACTATTATATCCTGAAGTCTTCAGTGTTGTTTGGTGTTCGATAGAGATTGTAAGGCCATTACATTAAGCAGACCAATCTCATGTATGTCGTAGGTTACTTCATTGACTCATGTTAAAACTTTTATTTTAAGCAGGAACATGTTTCAAAATAAAACTTTGCTCTCATTATGTTATAATGTATGTTCTGGCAGATTAAAGTATATATTGGCTTGGTAACAAAATGTAGAGCCTGAGGTTTGAGACTAAATTTAAGAGATGTATGAAGCATGTGAGTGTGGACTTGAGCCTCAGTTTACTCTGTAGAAAAAAATAAGCCAAAATAAAAAGAAAAAGCAGATTAGATACGGGAAAACAAGTACTTGGTTCCTTTGTCTGTAGGATTTATGAGGTTAGTTAGGCCTGGCAAAATGGTTTGGATAGAAATAGCAGACAAGATTTGTGCAAATATTGAGGAATATTTTGTGGCAAGACAGATCTTTTACCTAATTGCAGGGCTAATTGAACTCTAACTGATGACTCGCTGTTCTCCTGTACACTTGAGGCTGATAACTTAACCCTCACATTACTCCGTGAAGTACAGGAGAGGGGAGATTTGCTCAAGAAACTAAAATAATTACAGTGATTTGAACAAGATTGCATCAGTGAAGAACAATTTAATAGAGCTGGTTTCATGTCTGTTCTACATGTAGACACTATTCCTCTACTAATGTAAGGGTTAAGAAATTGTGCACAGTACTCTTCCTAGACTCTGTCAGAGTATTCAATAACTTGCTCAAATTTATCAGTAGTCAGTTAGCAGAAGACATTAGTATATAATGTCTCTGTGACAGTAAATCTGTTTTTCTTAATATCTGAAAGTAACTCGTCTTGCTATTTTTATTATTATTGCGTTATCAAAAAACCACCCACAACAAAAACTAAAACTAAAAAACCCTTTCTTCCTAAAACTCTTGGCTTGTGACTCACCTTTCATTTCAAGTATTCAAGTATTCTTGAAATTTCATTTCAAGAATTCAAATTCAAATTTCAAGTATTCAAACTGTGGAAGGTTTGTTCAGAAGTACAAGTCAAAAAGTATTTTTCTGTTCTTGGGCTATGTGTTACAAGCAAGTTTTCAGAGTGAATACTGAAAATTATAAAAAAATTTAATTAGACTAAAAAGAAGAGCTAATGCAGGAAATTCTCAACTTGATTTAGAAAGAAAGATTCTGAAGTGGTGCGTGAACAAAAATTTTTTACAGTGTTCCTATATTAGGTGATCTAAGAAACTCCAGTGCAGTTTCTTCAGCCTCTTCTGTGTTACACCCCAGACATTTCGGCTGATTGCTGAAAAAGCAATAAGTGGTTTTGTACATTTAATAGACTCCTAGAAGGCTGTCTTTAGAGGAAAGCCAGAGATTCTGCCGATTTTCCTATTACGTTTCTTTTCTTTATTATCCCCAGACACCTGGCTGATCAGTCAGGTCTGATATGACAGCAGACACAGTAGGAAGTTATTGAAGAAGCAGATGCCTAAAACCACCAGGACAACAATGGTCCTTTTACACCCAGACTTGTATCAGATGTGAGTAAATTTCTGTACCATCAAAGAAGAGACTTTGAATAATTGATATATATTTGGGTGCATGCTAACATACAGCAGTTTCTCTCTATCCACAGTCTAAAAGAAGTCAAAATAATCTTTTTCCCAGGCCGCTTTCTCTACAGCACTCAATCTCTCACTTTTCAACTTCCTGGCAGCAAAATTAAACTTTGTTTGTATTCTTACAGGTTCTGAGCTTGCAGCAACAGCTGAGTTCAGCTTAAACCTAAAACTTAGCTTTTGCTTGCCTGCGACTGACAAAATTTGCAAGTAATGAGTCTAGCAGTGACAGAACAGAAATCCCATCTACAGCTAGTTCAAAAGATCATTGAATTTTATATTTTCAGGACAGAAATAAGTACAAATAAATAAACTTATTGTCTCTTTTGCAGTAAACTTTGATGTTTTTCTCATTTCAGATGTTTTTCCTTGTTTTTCTTCTCTAAAATTCCACTGGTTCTGTGGCAATTACAAGTACACTTCTACTTTTTTTCCCATGTTATGGAAATTTTTATTTCCCACTTGCTTTCCTGAAATTTGTTTCTTCTGCATGGTTAAGAACACTTGCACTGGTCTAAGTCACTGTTACACAGTTTATAGGAGTTCACTGTAAACATCTGGAGTCATAGTTTTTCCTCTGGGATCTCCTTTCCTCTTTGATTCTTAGTTCAATTGTCTAGGATTTCAGTTCTGGTTTCCCTTCAATTTCTACTGCTAATGAAATACTTGCAAACTAACAAAGGGAGCAACAAACAAAAGTACAGAAAAGGTGGTCAGCAGTAGTCATTGCACTTCCTCAGTTTCCCCATATGTCTCCATGTAAATTATTTTGGAATCTTCTGATGGAAAAAAAAAAAATTATGGCTTAGCATATTCTGGGCTTTTGTTGTTTATTTTTCTCCTCCCTCACCCACCCCTTCAAAATGACTCAATAAGCTGTTTCCTACTAGCATGTCCACAATTTTTCTTTTAATATACCTCCGTTTTGTCTCTTGATAAGTCCAAGTGGGAGTGTCTGGTATTGAGAATTAGAGGGGATTAGAAAGAAAAATAGTGGCGGATTTCAGTGAAATGAGGAACTTCTTTACTTGAGGTCACTAAATCTACATTTATTTATTTGCCCCACCAAAACATTAGTCTTTTGATAACATGCCTCATCTAACTTGGAACTTATAATATTAACTATATTATAACTATGATAATATTATAGTGAAAATGCTTCTCCGTATGACAGCATAAATATAAAACTCTAATGCTCTGAAACTAGAAGAAAAGATTAATAAAAAATTATATGAGAGCTAACCCATACAGCACGACATTACTTTATGATTTATTTTAGTTTTATGTCCAAGTAAAATGCACAAACTTCAGGTACATCTTCTATTTCTAAAGTGCTATATACAACCACAAGAGTAGACAAATAACAACCAAAAAAAAAAAAAAAAAAACCCAAAAAAAATCAAAACCAAAAACTAGCAGAAAACCAGCCCACATCCATTAATTTGTTTCTTCAGCTTTTGTACATTTATCAAAGCAGCACATAAACTTGGCTAAATCTGTATTGGAATCAAAACTTTAGTCTCTACTGAACTGCAAACTCTCAGGTGATGAATCCTGATTCCTGACCTAAATCAGCCCTCAGACTTTCCAGTTGAGCTACCACTAGGTTTTATTACCTCACATTTCACTTTTCATCCTGAGTGCAGAAATAAGAGAGAAAAGTGATTCTGGTAACCAGATTCCCACATACCACAAGTTCTGTTATAGAAGATTCCTTATTTTTCAGCCTTAAGTTAAAAACCAATATGTGTAACCTGCCTGACAGGTGAGAAAATACTGCCCCAATATTGAGGAATATTGTAAGGAGCTACAATTTTCAGAGCACAACTGAATTCTGTGAGGGACTGCATTAAAAGTCACCTTGGCAATGTGCAATAGAAGCTGGAGCACATCACAAAAATGGCATTTTCTTAAAAAGAAAGGTCATCTGTTCTATTGACTCCAGGTAAAAATAGCAGAGTCTGCCAGCATTGCTCTTGTGCAGTTTTTTCATGTCCTCATAGTCCAGAGAAGCCAACAGAATTCAAAATTAAAGTTCTGAATTAATCCCATTTTCCAAACAGACATGCTGTTACTTGAAAACCTGCGGTTCTCCCCATTAACATTTCTCTTGTATAACACATGGCAGTGGATTTTCTGGGCCACTGAACAAGTGTGTGATGTGACAACTGAGAGAAGAGCAAAGGTTGAAAACATGGGTGGCTCAGTTATCATAAATGTAAGTAAGCAGTACATGCAAAGGCAAAAAAAATCCTTTTCACTGCACAAAACAGCACTTGAAGGGAAATGTAAACACATTGGCACTTTATACCTTGTGCATTAGACAAAACAAAAATATCACAAAATTCTGCTGAGAGACTCAGAAAAGGGACATAATTAACCACCATTATATTCACTTAGGCTTCGTGAGCTGCAGACTTTGACCTCTTTACTGACACGATTCTACATTGGTCGGGTGCATACTAATCTTTTACAGAGAAGTGCAATTAAATTAAGAATAGATCTCTTTACCACTCGAATAGTCACACTGCCTTTTTTAGTTCCTTTAACTGTTGTGCTTCTCTTTTTTGACATTTCAGTTTATAATTTACACCGTGTTGGGTTTCTAGTGGCAATTTCATTGTAATACATAAAAGGGTGTAAACAGATTTTTAACAAGGTGTGAGCCTAACAGTCAATTTTGGAATGAGTCAATTGGGCTGATGTCAGTAGAATCAGAATTAGAGTGGTATTACTGAAAGAAAAATTTCATCCAAATGAATTTTTAGACGCATTGCCAATAACCATAAAAGAGAATCATAGAATCATTAAAGTTGGAAAAGATCTCAAGATCATCAAGTTCAACCTTTGATTGAACAGCTTAAACTGAGCCATACAGTAAGTGCCACAGCCAGCTGTTTCTCAAACATTTCCAGGGATGGTGAGTCCATGAACCCACCATTTCTCTGGGCAGTCTATTCCCATGTCCAACCTGAACCTTCCCTGAAACAGCTTGACACCATGTCCTCCTGTCCTTGCCTGGGAGAAGAAGCCAAATCTTTGCTTAAATCTACTATCTTTAAATGACAATTTTACTATTAGTTTGATCCAGAATTATTTTTTGCATAATGTATGAAAGTCTTAGAACCACTGTTTTTTAACTGTTTTATAAACCGAAAAGAACAAATTGAGCTCTTCACTTATCTCTTGGCAGCACTGGTTTTCCTGCACATAGGGTGAATATGTCCACAGTAATCTGAAACCCTTTCAAGTAAGCTGACTATACTGGAATACAGCTTCAGCTGGTACATATGAAAGTACAGGCCACTATAGCTATACCCCATTGTGTATTTGTAATAGCTAGAAACCGTTGAAAACTTGCATTATGATCTCTCTGTTACACAGTACAATTTAGTTTCTATATACTGAATTTGTGTGAGTGCATGTTTAACCTGGCTGAGTGTTTTTCTAAGGTAATTTTGAAAAATCAGCTGGGATTCCATTGGTGCCATTTCATGCAGAAGTCATCTTGCACAGTGAACTGTTCTTAAGAGTTTTCAGAGAATGCAGTCATTAAGCATTAGAGTTAGAATATGAGGCATCTTATGCAGCTACTTGAGTGTAGATATACATTAGTCAATTACACAAAACCACCTGGCATGAGGTTTTCCAAAAAAAGAATCAGAAGACAGGTCAGCCCTTAAAAGACACTAATTGGCACAGGATGATTTTGCAGTCTAGCTAATAATCCAAGATATGTGATCATACACCCATAGAGACAGGCTGAGAGACCTGTGTTTGACCTGCCATTTGTATATTGGATTATAAAAAGATCTCAAGCAAATGACTTCCCTGTACCGAAAAACAAATTAAAATATGCAAAATTGAATTTTTGATGTTTTCTTGCTTCTTAAATTTCTTTGACATGTCTGGCCCTAAAATCATGTGTAGAAGTGGAGATAATGATGCCCACTCTTATGTACCCCATTTTGACATAGATTCAATTTTGATTTTATTAACCATGGTTTAGAGTAATCTAATTTGAATGATGTTGTGGGAAACAGCAAGAAAAACATACATAAACAGACATCACTTATTGTATTTACTGCAAATTGCTATTCTAAAAAAAAATGCCCCTATTTACTTACCTATTATTTCTTGTATGTATCACTTGAACAGATATAGAACTTCTTTTTCCTTTCCTTTCCTTTCCTTTCCTTTCCTTTCCT
>JAHXMQ010012338.1:90862132-90910178 GCA_020466415.1 Ammodramus savannarum pratensis | reverse complement strand
TCCCTTTCCCTTTCCCTTTCCCTTTCCCTTTCCCTTTCCCAGAAAATCATGCTATCGTGATTCATCTTTCATCCAGAAATTTTTTACATATTGGAAAACAATTTCTGTAGTATTTTTAATTCTGAAAAAAATTACTTTTAGGAACAATTATAAGAATATATCAAGAATATATTACTAGGGTGATTTTAAGTTGTTCAAGGTCATGCTGAGTTCCCTGCTTTAGATTATAATATTAATAAAAGAATCTGTGAAATGTTATTGCCATTTTTCTGTTGCACCTCAGGTCTTAAAAAAATCCCAAAACTCCTGTTATTTTTCAGCAAAATAATCAGCTTTATTCTTTTGATTTACTATTGTTCTTAGGTTTTTAATTTGTTTTAATGCTACCTGTTAGTTTCTCTTCTGGGAAAAATACACCCCCAAAATATTTTGTTTCAGTTTCTGTTTTGACCATTATTGGTAATTTGTTTGGTAGAAAACTTGATAGACTATGTCATAAATTAACAAATTCACATTTTTTCCTTTTTAAAGATGACAAATTGTTGGCTTTAAGAGGTAGATTCAACCAATAGCTACTGAAACCAGATGTGCACACCACGTGATTATAGCAAGAATGTTATAGGCAGTTCAGAAACCATAGAGCACAACATTAATCATTATCACACCTCTATCTACAGGTGGTCAAAGTTTCTATAAACTTTTAAAGAGATTTCAAAGAAGAACTGAAGAATAAAGAAATGTTTTTCTACACATGATGGAAAATGTAATGGTGAAATATTCAACAAGCATGCACTTTAGCAGGTCAGCTGATGGGAGACTGTTGTGAATTAATGTGGTTGTTGCAAATGTGAAATAATCAGTAGAGCTGGCACATTTTAACTTTTTTTTCCTACTTCTTGCCTTTTTTTTCCTTGTGGAACAAAACTATCTACCTTTTCATAACCCCCCCTTTTTTTTTTCTTGTCTTTGAATCAGCCCCTAGGCATTTGTGTTACTGTTGGAGCAAATTTCCAGATCCCCAGGCTTCTGCTGCAACTAGGTTTTTTACTTTGATCTTCAAATTGTTTTGTCTAAGCCCAACTAGAATCTAGACTCCTCTGGGCAAGAACTCTGTACAAAACACACAGCTGAGACTCAGGAAATACTAGCATCTTTTGTAAAATAACTCTTATAGCCCAAATATATAAAATATTAACAGCTCAGATATAACATATGGGCTATTATGTCCATCAAAATACTGAAAAAGTGGAACTTAACAACACAGGTAAAATATTGGTGGAATTTTTTTTAAAATTAAAAAAAAACACACAAAGAAACAAACAAAAACCCCCTCTTAATTAAAATCTTAATTTTGGAAAAAAGCTAAAAGGAATTGAAAGGTCATTAGTTTCCATCTTATTGTTTTCCTATGCCAAGATTTTTGCTTCCCTGCCAAAGAGCTTGCTAATTCATTCCTAATTATACTATTTGTTTTAAATTACATATCTAAAAATATTAATAACCAGTTGATGATTTTTGGCTCCTGCCCCAGAATCTTTTATTCTTTCCTATCCCCTCGTCCAAAATCTTATCTACTGTCCTGTTTCTCATTATTACAAGTCCTTTTCCTGACTATGTGAACAATTGGACAACTTACTCCCATTTGAAATCTTGTGGACCTGGTTAGGGAAATTCAGTTTCACAGTGTGAATCCTGAGCCCACACACTGCAGCTAATATTTCATCTGCTCAGATTTGTCAGGTGAGATTTCAGGAGCCTAAACAGAGGCGGATAAATCCATCAGAGATATCCAAATATCTGAGACATCTGCACCAGACTGACATACGGTGTAAAACCTTGAGGGAAGTTTTGCTGAAGTTTTGCCTAGACCAGCAGCTGGAAGTCACAAAATATCCTGGAGCTCCTAAGGTGATACTATACAATCTGCTCTACCTATGCATGAGTGCTCAAAAGGTGGGAACCAAACATGATTCTGATATTAAAGACAACAAGAGGCAAAGTTACATGAAAAATGTGTTTATGAATCTGTTTTTTTATAAATTGAAGGTAAGAAGTACAACAGTGTGAGATAGATTTGTCTATACTAGTCTAAGGAAATTAGAAATAAGGATCAGTATGATGTAATCCCTTTAAAGCAAAGGACGCTGAACTTTTTTACTTGAATTTTTGAAAACTTAAATTAGTCAATCAATCTTTATCTTGCTGTACAATTTTTCATCAATTTCCTTATTTTTCAAAAGTCTCCAGTTTCATTTCAACCAGGAGAGTGTTACTTTCTCACATCTTTTACTATACTAAGCCCAAAATATTTTTGCACTCATTTTACTCTAAACACAGGAGTCCAAATAATATTACTTGTGCAAGTGCATAAACACATGTAAACATCTTTCTAGCATCAGAACACATTTTACAGGTTATGAACTGACAGAGAACTAGGTAAAGGAAAAATCCTTCTACAGAATAATTATTTGATTGTTTATTTCCTTTTTACACTAGATACTTAGATATGTCTATGAAAATACAGATATTTTTTTTTTTTTTTTTGCTGTTAAATAAGCTTTTTCTGATCTTTAACTAACAGTTTTTGTCTGTTGTGATCTGGAAATGGCTAAAATTTTGCTCTAGAGTAATAAATGTACAATAAAGCATAATTTAGTTAGAAATACAAAATAGTTTCAGCAATTTATAAGGAAGAATGAAATATATTATATCAACTTATGTTGTTTACAATATTATAAGAGAACTCCAGTGAAGTTTTAGTCTTATTTTGGCAAAAGATTGATTAATCAACCTTAAGAATCCTTTAGCATCCTTGGCATCCTACTTTGATGTATTTGAGTTACTGCTTGGACACCCCAAACCCAATTGTTTTACACATGAGTTAAATAAACCATCTATTTTGTCAGCATGTTTGTTCCACAATGATAGCAATATGGCAAAGTGAAAACAGAAATTTAGCTGTGTAAAGTGGAGTGACCAACATGCAATATTCCTGGCAAAAACATAAGTCAGAGTTAGCAGTACTCAGTCTCCTCCAGAAAGATCATTTTTCTGCACCCAAATCAATTTAGACTTGAGTCTGCTTCTGTACCATGGTGAATTGACAGTAATTATTCTGAAGTCAGGTGTAAAAATAATATGTAAAAGAGATAATGACTCAAAGTATATGATACATTTAAATCTCTTTACTTAATTATCTCGAGGTCAGATTATGCTTAATTTTCTAGGGTGAGCAGTAATAGAAGGGCAAGTGATAAGTCTTCTTTTTCAGGCTTAACTTCTCTTAATACTGCCCATTGGAGCAGTTAGAAATCTCAGCCTATATGGTGATGCACAGCTGCATGGCATTAGACTAATCAAACTGCAAATGAGCACAGAACAATTATCTAGTTCCTCGTTCTTGACCTAGAGTCAAAACAATTAAAACCATCTAAGGACATTTAGTAAATTTATGCAAAATGAATGCCACAGAAAGGCACATCTCATACTTGGTTATCTCCCTACTTGCTGCTGTGATCACACCGTACATGCAAAGGAATTGATTTCTCAACTTAAGTACAAATTAAGCTTATTTGTCCTTGATGTTTTTTTTTTTTTGTTTTGGTTGGTTTGGCTTTGGAGGTTTTGGGGTTGTGCTGGGTCTTTTTTCTTTTTTGTTTGGTTGGTTGGGGTTTTCTTGTGATGAAGGTTTACTAAATAAATAGTTTATCTCTAATCTATAAGCATTTTCCACGGGTTTCTCTCACTTGAACTACTATCTGACTTGTATCATAAACTTCATAGTACTAAATTTGCTGAAAGCATTTTATATCACCTTCAAATTAGATGTGTTTTAAATCTCAGCAACTGCTGTGCATTGGCAATGTTTTCACGTTTTAGTAAAAGTCAGCAAAAATATCTACTGTCTTGTTCTGTTACTGTGGTAACAAATTCTTAGTACTATAATCAAACCAGAGAAATAAAAAATTTTCAAAGAGGAAAAACAGCTTTTACTCCAGAAACATCAAGTTTCAAAGTGGCAAAGTCCTTATTGGCAATTTCTTTTTTTTTTTTTTTTTCTGAATGCATATAATCTGGCAATTTTTAATACTGTAATCTATCAAAGATTTTATATTTTACAAATTTATAGAAACTGCTTCCTTCTTTTGTGACAGACCAATAACTCCCCAATGCATGAAGGGTGAATTGATATAGGCAAATATGATTGTTGTTGTTTAGGAATGGTCATACCTAAGTAATGGAGTCACAGAATCACAGAATTTACTAGTTTAGGAAGGAGCTTTGAGACCATTGAGTCCAATTTACCACCTAACATCACTTTATCAACTAAACCATGGCACTGAGTGCCATGTCCAGTCTTTTTTTAGCCACATCCACCACCCACCTGGCCAGCCCATTCCAATGGCCAATCATTATTTCTGTGAAGAATTCGTTCCCTGATGTTCAGCCTAAACTGCTCCTGGCATAGTTTAAGAGAGTGTCCTCTCATCCTGTCACTGGTTGCTGGGGAAGTTCACGAGCCCTCCATGGGATGCTCCCACGAGTGCTGAAGGAGCTGACAGATGTCATTGCCAGGCCATTTGCAGTAATCTTTGATCGATCCTGGCAACAGGAGGAAGTGCTCAAGGACTGGAGGAAAGAAACTCATATGTTAAGGGAGGGCAAGAACAAGGCCCCAGGGAATCACCTGTCAATCAGTCTCAAGTGATGATGGAGAGAGTTGGGATTGCTTAGCCTTGAGAAGAGAAGGCTCAAAGAGGACTTAACTGTTGTACATAAATTACTGAAAGGAAGCTGCAGAGAGGACAGAGCAAATTCTTTTCACTGATGTCCATTAAGAGGACAGAGACAATGGGCACAAACTGAAATACAGGAGCTTTGTCCTGAACATCGGGAAACAATTTTGTAAGGGTGACTAAGCGCTGGCACAGGTTTCCCAGAGAAGTTATGACTTCTCCATCCTCAGAGATATTCAGAAGATACCTGGGCATGGTCCTGGACACCTGCTCTAAGTGTCTATGCTCAAACAGGGGCTCAGACCAGATGACCTCCAGAGAACTCTTCCAATTTCAAACTTTCTGTGAATCACATTGGTGTAGAAATTGAACTGTACATTGCAATTACTGCATTTTATAAAGTGCAACGTAAATTTATACTGTACTCTTTGCATATTTTCTACCACTCTGCTAAATCAAAGATCTCATGCAATATAAAATATCTTAAATTAAATGTATTTCATATTAAATTTTATTTCTGTCCTGTATGGAATATCTAAAATAACCTCATTGAAGAGTATTAGAATCTGACATCTTGCCACAAACATCACTAATAATACTTTTTACAAGCAGAGACCATTAATTTTACTGTAAATATGTTACGTAAAAAGTTAATTCCATATGGAAGAATTAAATATTAACAGATTGTTTGAAACAAAAGATTTGTTCATAATGGATTTTATCATCCTATGCTGGCTCTGATATGTATTTTAATCATCAAAATTATATTTCCTCTATTGTACTTCAATACTAAGAGAGAGTCTTTGAAGAAGAAACTCTAGAGTTTTTGCTCTTTTGATCACATTTGATTTTTTTAAATGACAGACAGCTTGACTCGTCTATGTTTTTATTTCCTATCTAAACTCTCAAAAATACTGAAACAACTGTACACTTCTAATAACTAATTTCAACTTCTGAATGGGTAATCATTTCAGAAATCAACTCCCTTTTATCTCCTATTTTATGTTTTTGCTAGAAGCCTAGTGTCACTCACAATTCTTGACAGGATGGATTTAATTGTGGGGAAAACTGATGGTGGTATGACCCTTTTTCTTCTTTAATTTACCTGATATTGTTCAACATTATTAGCTTTAAAATAGATGTGGCATATATATTTTAAAGAGAAATAAAATTTTTGTCAAAATCTATCCTACTGTTTAGCTTCCAACAACCACAGGGAGGATCATCCACCAGGAGTAAGCTAGGGTCTTTGGATGTCCAGTCCATAAAAGATTTTAATTTTTCCTTTTTATTTGATGCAGTATATTACCTCTTTTTTTCCTTCTTCTTTTTTTTTTCCCCAGAGCAATAACAGCTCATTTTTCATTTCTTTTTTCCATGCAATGATATGGCATTTAATATATCCAGTTAATTTGTATTGATGAATACCTAGTTAAGGTAAATCTATTTTTCAAAGGAAGGTATGGGCATAAACACTGAAAACTATTTCATTAAGTCAGTGACCTTTATAAAATGAATTCCTGTTGATAAAACTGGATACCACCTAAAGGCAGAAAAAAGGGAAATAGAATTTATATGTGTATTGGTTTTCAAGATTGATATCCAGGAAGAAAACTTGAGGGACAGCTGACATCAAAAGCATAAGAAAATATCTACAAGAGTTATTCTAGCTCTGAGCACTGCAAAATATACATTTATACTTTATTTTAATTTGAAATAATAGCAAGTTCCCAGTATCTGGTTGATTTTAATTTAATACTTAGTAATACTGGAGTTTAACACTGTAATTTTATCTAAAAATGTTTGCATTTATGCAAGTATGAAACTAATGCACTTTCAAAACTCTTTCTTTCAACTTAAGGGAAAATATGTATTAGAGTAAACCACAGAAAGCAGCAAGCATGTTAACTATTTTCTGCTTTTACTCCATAATCAAATAGTTTAATTGCCCAATGAATCTGCAGATACTAAGCAGGCTTCTAGCAGTTGTCCTCCAGATTATCGTCAGAGCCTCCAGGGAAAATAATCATTGCAGTAATGACAACTTTTAAGGTAAACAATGTTTCTATTAAATCAAAACATCAGCATTTGGGTAGACTAGAATCTCATTTATTTACATCAATTAAATATGCACCTTAGGACATGCTGGGTCACAGCTGAGTAATGTATTGCATTTTCTAGTGGTTTTAGAAAGAATGAATAATGTCAGTGGAAAGGCTTGGATTCATTAAAGAAAAACAAATTTTGGAGCTGTGCAGGTCTTTATTTAGAAGGAGCTTGTGATATGAGCTGACAGTTGCTTTGTTTAGACAAGTGTCATAACTTTAGTTCACTGACCAAATTTGCTGAAATCAAATAGGACAATATTTCTGCACACACACTAGGTAAATGATAGCATCAACAGGATAACAGTTTCAGATTGATTTGGAGTGAAATTCTAAAGTAAATAATCTTCTGAAAGGAATGGCATCATTTGACTTAATCTAAACTTCTGTCAAAGATGAGCTGCAAACAGGAGGACTGAAAATTAGTCACCAAATCTCTGGATTTCCTCTTAAGTTATAGTTTTATTCTCTAGCCCTTTCTTGTGCTACAAATCCTATTTATTCTTGTACTGGGTTTGCACGGCCAGGTTTTGGTAGCCAAGGGCTACAGAGGTGGTTTTTGTGAGAAGCTGTCAGAAACTTCCTCCATATCCAGCCGAGTCATGTCCAATGTCAGCCAGCTCCAAGACAGATGTGCTGCTGGTCAAGGCTGGTCAATCAAAAATTCTTGCAATTCCTCTGTGATGACATATTTAAGAAAACAAAAAAACTCTATTTTGAAGACCTATTTCTGGCCAGAGAAAAGAGGGTAAGAACGTGAGATGACCAGCTCTGCAGACACCAAGGTCAGTGGAGAAGGACAGGGATGAGGTGCTCCAATTGCCCGGGTTGAGGTTCCTTGACAGCACATGGTGAAGACCATGGTGAAGAAGTTTGTTCACCTGGAGCCCATAGGAAACCACGGGGATGCAGAAATCCACCTGCAGCCTATGGAGTAGACCCACACTGGAGCAGCTGGTTGCCTGAGAAGAGGCTCAGAATCCATGGGAAATCCACAGTGGAGCAAGGTCCTGGCAGAGACCTGTGATCTGTGGAGATAGGAATTCACACTGGAGCAGGTTTCCTGGCAAGTCTTCCAAACCTGTGTGGGACCACACAGGAGCAGTCTGTTCTTGAAGGAGTCCACTGCATGGAAGAGTGTCGCATCTTGGAGCAGGGGAAGGACTCCTCTCCCCAAGCAATGGCAGAAACATGTGATGAACTGACCATAACCTCTATTCCCCATCTCCTGCACCACTGAGGGCTAAGAGGTAGAGCTGGGAAGGAGGGAAGGGTGGGGGTAAGGTGTTTTTTAACACTTATTTTAATTCGTGTTAACCTACGATTTTTAGTGATAAATTCAATTAATATGTCTAATTTGAGTCTGTTTTGCCTGTGGCAGTATTTGCTGAATGATCTCTCTCTGTCCTTACTTCAACTCACAAACCCTTCATAATACAGTCTTTTCTCTGTCCAGCTGCGGAGTGCAATGATAGAGAGGCTTTGCTGGGTGTCTGGCATCCAGCCAAAGTCAATCCTACAGTTCTCAAAATCATATTACTGATTTCTTAGGCATTAAATGACCTATGCTGTAATACCTAATGCAATCTGTCCTCTCCTTCCTTTTTCTATAGACAGTGTTTATTGTTATTCATTGGAGTCCAAACCTGACTCCCAGTGTATAATTTTTCCTTGTAACAAATCAGTGTCTTCCTGGAACAGATTATAAATAAAGCATTATGGAAAGGACCGAGACTGAGAAAGGGTTTTAGGAGTAGGAACAGAATGAGATTAAATGAAATGACAAGCTATCTCAATATAAGATTTGTTTAGGAATTTTTAGGAAAAAATGGTATAAATTTAGAGGACAGAATTGAGCTTGCTGTCTTTCACTGGTAAGAAAGTATGCTGCAAAAGTTAATTGTGATTCTTGCTTCACCAATGCTTCAAATAATTCAAATACATCCAATGTTATCAATGTTCTCAAGCACAGTTTTTCCACCAGTAAATGATTTTTTTTCCTATGCCAGCGCTGTCTGCTATTTAGCACAGTAATTTTCCTTTCTGCTTCTTTATGCAGAGGATGTATTTGTCGAGAGTAGCTGTATTCTGTCTCAGGCACCACTCGGCTTTTCTAGCCAACACATTTGTTCTGTGTGTTACTGTATGCATCAAAGAACAAAGATTTGTGTAAAAAGCCTTACTTTGGAATAGAGAGTGCTATGACTTTTTGTGCTATGCCAGATTAAGAAGCAGGACTGATCAGCTCTGGCAGTCTGCCATGCTCCCAGGATGCCTATATTATCCATGAAAGTCTATGATGCTGGTCTGGGCAACAAAGCACTAGAAGTTCATTTCTGTTCCACCTTGAATAACATGATACTTTAACTTAAAACTTTTCCATTCTTATTTTTTTATAATTCCCCTATTACTGGAAGTGCAGTTTCTGGAAGGCATAATTGCTAAAAGTCATTTATGCCACTTAAATATTGGTTTATTTTAAAATCTGAAAAGAGATCACAAATACATCACAATATTCATGCCACATTCCCCTGGTCATCACACTATGATCATAACCTATTTTTGAACATGATTTTATTTACACTGCAGAAAAAAGACCCCAGAAACAAATAATAGTTATTCTCTATAATTTTCCACCATTTCTGTTTAGTTTAAGATGCACATTGTAGTTTATTTTTTTCTAATATTTATTATGTCTGTTTACAAAATCAAAAAGTTATGTTTCCCAGGCAGCAAAATCTCAGTAGTCTTTCAGCATAAAAAGTTGTCCTTTTCTCAAGAAAGTCTTATGGTTTCTTTCCCTGAATAGGAAGACCTCAGTCAAATACGTTGGCTATTCATCCACAAGACTGGAAAAAATAAAGGAGCAAAGATTAAAGATGTCTTCATCTATATTCTTAGTCTCTTCCTCTGCTTTCTTATACTGTTTTCAAATCTTTCATATCAAAGATAGCAGCCAAAATAATATTTTCTTCTGCTAGTTCAAAAATCTTCTCTTTCTCTGGAGGTCATTCTGCTCCAATCCACAGCAATACTACACTACAGTTATGTTGGTTGTGCTGCCCTCAAAACCTTAACTATTTGGTGTTTGTTTTTATCTCCCTTGTGTACTCAGCTTTAAGTGTTGTTCTTACATTGGCAAGCTGGTCACCACTGCCTCTTTTTCCGATCCTACAGATTGCTTTCCTGCTCTTTGAGTGCTTTCCCTTAATGGCGATGTGGGCATACTCTTTCCTCAAACCTTTGTACATGAACATCCTAAAAGCTCCTCATATGTACTTTCATCTCTAGCAACTGAATGGCAGATAATTAAACTTTAATTAAAAAGAGCCATCAAAGTGTTTATATATCTTGCTTAATGCTAGAAGGGAACCACTGAATGGTAAATTCTTGGAAAAGGCTTAAAGAGGAATTGCCCACGTTTGTTTGCTTTTACTCTAATCTGATTCAAGAGAGATCAAAAAACTACAGTGTCTCATATGCTAGACCAAACATTTCTCTGAAATATCCTCCCAGAAGTTATCATGAGATGAAGAAAACAAATGTACTTTCCTGTGTCTTCCAAAAGGGACCACCTGAAAGTAGCACCTGTTAGGTCATTCTGGTCAGTAAATGAGATGTGCTTTTAAAAATATTCCTTTGCAGAAAGTTGAAAAAAAAAAATGCAATGAGCAGCAGTGTCAGCTCAGTGATCCCATATGCTTCATCTTGTCTCTGTGAGTTGAAGATCCTGGTTAGACTACATTTTGTGATCCACTACACTCATCAGAGTCAATCCTACCCCAAAAAGTTGAGCTAGTGAATTGCGACATAATAAGCATACAAAAAGCACTTCTGGCATCATGGAACTCTGATGTAAAGATTGAGGTTCTAACATCTCAATATTTTACCATATTTTAGTTTTTATCTGAAATGATCTCTTCTAATTTTTCTTGTTATTAAATTAAAAAAAAATATTTTCCATAATTATTTTCTTTAATGAACCTTAGTCCTCTACAGCTAGACTGTATTTATGCGGGCCCTTATTTCCTTCCTACATGGTGTCTGTCTGAGACTCTTGCCAAGATTCTGCCTACAGAGATTTCTCCACATTATGTGTCTAAATCAAGCAAGTCTTAACCTGGCAGAAAAAGCATAGAGTATGGCTCTTGAGCTTGAACTGAGCCTTAAAATCAAATTTGTCTGTACCAACCCAGAAACAGCTGTGCAAGAAACTGGTTTAAACAAGCCTGCTGCTGTAACTGCTTTATCCTACATTGCATCCTCCATCTGCAGTGTAAATCTGTAAATCCACTCTCCCCACACATGGTACTGTAAAATCTTTGTCCCTAAAATTATACAAGCAAGGAAAAATGTCCAAGTCTTTATTATCTAGACAGAAGCATCATACCTGTAAAAGCTTTCTTCAATAGATCATATGAGAATACTGAAGGACAATTTAGACCAATAAAATTTTCATGAAAGTACAAATGTCTTCCCCTAGCAAGTTCTGCTTGAAAACACCATATTTGTTATGAAAATCTTTAAGGTGTGTGATTATTTGCAAATAGCTAGGACAAAAAGTAATGTCTTTATTCTTCCGTGAAAATTTAAGATGAAACAAATATGAAATTATAAAATTTACCAATTTTGATGCCTAAAGAGTTTTAGTTTTTCATATATTTTTCATATGCTTGCAGCTTTTTAGACTGGTAATACATAGTTACAACTTGTAGTACTTTTTGTAGTACTTTTCCTCTCTTTTCCCATATTTTAACAAACCCTTACTAATCAGTTCTTCAAACTTTGTTTAGTCTTGCCTTTAGTCTAGCAAGGTAAATCTGTTTTGCAGGGGATACATTGTAAATACAATAAAGTATAGGGCTAAGAGGTCAGAGGGGAGGGCTCCAATAGGGCAGAAATCTGGGGAAAATTACCTAACCATCTGCTCAACTAATTGGACAATATTTGATACATATACTAATTAACTAACTTTTTAAAAATTGTAGTAATATGGTATATCACGTGTGCATATCACCATCTTGTGCACCTCAAACGCTTTCTACTAAAGATTTGCTTTTATATTATGATTTTAACACTGTTTGGAAAAATTTTGTGTTTTAATCTAGGCAACAAGCTAACTTAGTTTGCCAAATCATTTTAAAGTGAGCAGCTTTAAAAAATTTCCTTTCTTTCCAAATCTATAAAAAGGTATTATTTTCAATTTTTATTGAATTGGAAAATTTTAAAAAATCTTACAAATATTTGTAGATTCTTTTGTCTATCCTTTTATATTTCCTGAAAATTAGTCATAAGAGTTAATTAAAATAAATCATACCCTCAATACTTCAAAATGATAGAATAGCTCTAGAAATCAGAAATTGAGCTCTAGTCAGGCCAAATTCATCTCTTCTAAAGTCTTTTTACCATACAAAAAAACAAAAAAAAAAACCCCAAAAAACAAAAAAGCCCAAAACAAACGAAACCAAACAAACAAAAACCCAACCAACCAACCAAACAAAAAGCCCAGAAAAAAACACCACCCAACCAAAGAAAAAAACCCCATGTATTGTTTTTTAAAATTCCTGACATCTTCCACAGATGAAAGCTAGAATTCCAGAACGTAACAAATCACTATTGTTGCATTACACATTCGAAATATCATGCCTTAAAAGACTTTTAATAAATAGCAGCTACTACTGCTGACAGCTTAAAAAATATTTCTCAGTTGTTTCTAAAATCAATTAAATTAGTTTTTTTTTTAAAACCTCACCATTCAGTGTGCCAATTCAGGAAAACTTTGTAAGTAAAGCAAATAAATAAACAAGATGAATTAATTAATCCTAGTCTGCAACAAAAGGAGCAGAACCAAGAGTTCAAGGGAGGGGATTCTGCCCTTCAGCTCTGTTCTTGTGAGATCCCACCTGGGGCAATGCATTCAGCAAAAAATCCTCATCACAGAAAGGACATGGACCTGTTGGACACTGTCTGGAGCAGGCCTACAGTGATGATCAGGGGAACAGAACACATCTGCCATGAAGGCAGGTTGAGACAATCGGGCTGGAGAAGAGTTTCAGGGAGATTTTATAGCAGCCTTCCAGCATTTGAAAGGGTTCTATAAGAAAGTAGAATTATTCCACTTCATCTATAGTTGTGATTAAAGATCTTGAAGATTCATTATATTGATTCCTTCTAGTACCTAAAGGGAGTCTTCAAGAAAGATGGAGAACAATTTTTTGGCAGGACCTGTTGCAACAGAGCAGGATGTAATGGCTTAAACTAAAAGAGAGTCAGTTTAGATTAGATGAAAGGAAGACAGTTTTCTTGCAATGTGGGTGGAACAGGTTGCCCAGAGAAGTGGTAGATTCACAGCCCTTGGAAACTTTCAAAGTCAGATTGGGTGATGCTCTGCACAGCCTGCCCTAGTGGAAGATGTCTCTGCTCTAGGGACTAGATGGCCTTTAAAGGTCCCTTTCTACCCAAACCTTTCTATGATTCTATGTGCTCATTAGATAGATGTGTATGTGTCTGCATGCTATAATTAAATTTAGGATAATATGTGATTAGGTATTTACCCCCAAAATATATTCAGATAATGACCTGGCTTGTACAGGAACTGGTAACAATTTTTGTAGGACTTAATTTATGGCATCTCAAGCACTTGTTTTCAGTTTTAGGAAAGAAATACTAATTAGTTTTATTTGATGTATTTTTGTGTGTTTTTCAAAAAGCTTTATTTGCAGTTTCCTATTCTAGCCTCAACTGTTCACCACATTCAATATTGCATGACAAGGAGTTGATCAATTACATTTTTAATTTAACAAAATTGATACAGAGTCTTATGTTGTTTCACATTTTGTGAAATATTTTTCAGAGCAAAAAAAAATTAAGACAAATACTATTTCATTTATTTCTATTTATCAAGGAAGTGTAATGCAATTGAATGTGACATTGTGAAAATTCTAAACCTCTGCCAAAGAGATATTAAAAAAGGCGACCTGGTAAAGAGGAAGAGGAAGGCAAGTGAATACAAGCTCATAGTTACAAAATAAGGTGTATCACAAGATCTTTGAAAATTTAAGACAAAAATCAGAATATATGTCTTTAGAGTGTAATATTAATTTTTAACTCACTTTCCAAAGTCTAATTTTTATCAGCAAGAGAGTTGATAGTAGATCTTCAGTATAAACAATCCTTTAAACATCACAGATGAATTTTAATCATACTATGAGCAATAATAGTCACTGTTAATAACTTTAAAATATTCAGAAAACAATACAGATGGCTCATGTTATATCTCTATTCAGAAGCCTAATAATTTGATTTCATTAGCCATTATAAGGTACTCCAGATTTTCATTTCCCATTTCATTCTGTTGGAATTTCCTTGGCATGCTTTGCATTTTCTTTCTTGCAGGACACAGAGACCTACAGCATCCAACACTTAGTTAATACATTCACAGCATGTCAACAGCAGTGCTTCCACATTGTGGTCCGTCCAATGGGAGAACTCCAAGACCATCCCTAATGTATACATACAATTAGGGAGTTTTTCCGACCAGAAGGAAAGATCAGCTTAGCTGCTACAAAGGTTCCAGCACTGTGGATTAAGGTTTCTTTTTGGTTTTTTGTTTGGTTGGGTTTTTCGGGGTTGTTTATTTTTTTGTTTGATTAATTGGGTATTGTTGGTTTTGTTTGAGGTATTTTTTCTATTTCAGTTTTAACTTTAATAGCATTTCCTGAACCAAATCAGTCCACTTTAGCTCACGAGTTACTCATAATTAGAGTTTTACACATCACTGCAATATAATGAACTCAGAATAGGTGGTACTTTACACCCTATTTTGTTCTGCCTTACACATAGAAAGCCATGTTATGAAGAAAAACTTTTGAGCTTAAGACTGTCTTCCAGAATAGACACTGGTACTACACTGTGCATTTGGCATTTAGAGAAACAAGGAATATTAAAAAGCATTCCTTGTGCTTCAGAAATATTCACTGAACTCTGACAATACTGCCATCCTGAAAGCTCACATTCCCAGTGATACTGGGGTTGGAAAATGTGCCCAGTGCATGAACACCTTTCAAATCTAGAGCACCCAAGGACACTGGGAACTTAACAGCAACACCAAGATTTCATTAGGGCCAGAGCTAGGGTTCAGCTAGCCACAGAGCCAACAGCTGCAGGAACACTGGCACTAGAAAAGGCACGCCACAAAAATCACAGCAAGGGCACCAACAGTGCTGCATCCGTATTCTTCCATTCTAGGCCCCTCACTGTAATGGGAACCTCACCCACAATGTCATAATTCCATCATGGTTAGGATTATTTAGGGTTCAGAGGGTCATTGAGCCTACACCTCCAGTGACTAAGGCTGGAATACTCATGCAGAAAAGTAGTGAAAGGATGCCAACAGTGCTGCATCCACACCTTTCTAATCTGGAACACTTCTGGTGGTAGGGAACTTGGAACAGAACCTAGACTTATTTATGGTTAGGGTAATGGTTTTGACAGCCATAAAATCCACAATCCCAGGGAAACTGGAGCTGGAAAATGTATGCCCAGTGTGTCATTCCATGGCACTAACATTGCTGCCTTCACAGCTTTCAAATCTAGGACACCCACAGAGACTGGCAGATCAACAGAATCCCCATTAGGCTTGGGTGGGGGTTCAGGTTGCCACAGACCCTGCAGCTCCTGGGATACCGCTACTGGAAAAGGCATGCCAATAGGATCACAGTAGGACATCTACAAGGCTGACTCAACGCTTATCTGATCTGGGCCACCCAAGGTGATGGGGACCTCAAGTGTGGCACTGAGATTCTACTCTGTTTAGGGTTAGAGTTCAGAGAACCAGAGAACATGCAGCTTTTTCTGCTCCAAGTCCATCCAGCCTCCTCAAACTTTTGTCCTTGGCTTCTGTATCTCACTGTGGTATTCCAGTATAATTCCACCTATTTCACACTTCTTGATATTTACATATACAAGGGACTCCCTCCTCATTTCTGTACATATTTGGAAATCTCATAATCACATTCATATAGGTCTTGTACACTCAGTCTTGACATCCCACCTAGCCCTCTTGTCAGTATAAGTGAGAAAATTAAACCATATTCCTAAGTATCATACTCCCAATTGATTTTATGAGTATTGGTACATTCATCCATTCACCTAGTCTACCAAATTAAATAATTAAGACATGATGAATTGAAAGTAGCCTAATCAATGAAGTCAAAAAAGAAAGGATACTATCTTTTTAATGTCTTAAACTGCTGAGAGCAGGAAAATCTCTGTTGTGAAATGTGGCTGCTGTCTGTTTACTAATTCAGATATCTGGTTTTGGGTGAAATAACCACCATAATGCATGCAAAAGCAATTATTGGCCTGTTGGCCAAAGTCACCTGAAATAAAATGTGAATAGGGTTAATAACATGTTTTTATCACAGATCTAAAAGGCAAATGTTACTACCAGTGCCTCACTGTCCGATTTACTTGAGAGTGAAAATGTTTCATGCTGTTCAAACTTCTTGTGCTATCTTGACTGGCAAGTATATGTCTACATATTTAAATTGGATCAAAATGCAGGGAAAGGATAACTGGAGAATCCCATTCAGCCCACTGCAATTGTAAGTGAAAAAAGGACAGGGATTTAATCCAAGTGGGTTGCCAGAATATGGAAATCACATGCCACCACATACCACAGCCAAACAAAGCATAGCATCTCTGGGGTAGTCTACCAAAGATTTGAGTCTCAGTAATTTTGTACATACAGTGTTTTGACTTACAGGGACAGTCCTTGCCTAATTCTCTTTTCCTGTGTGTTAATTCTAAAGCCTACCTTAGGCCTTCAAAGGAGTCTCTTAGGAGTCTCTAAAATTGTGGAAAGAGTGAACAAAGAAAATAATCTAAAGATCAATCCATCTGTCCTCCATGCTGATCAGTGTAAAGACAGGAGGTATGGGAGTAATAGAAAAGTGGCCTGAAAAGAGGTCTCATGTGGTTTATCTCCCAGTCTTTTTGAGAAGTGTATGAATTCTTCAATTGGAAACTGGAGGATTAATTTAATAGAGCTAGTGTTGCATAGTACCTGTTCTGAAATGTCTCTCATATCAACAATTTATTTTCCAATGTTGCTGTTGATGATCCTGACACTAGACTTCTCTGCAGCCATGTGATTCAACAGAGTCAGTAAAAACCTGAAACTGTAATTATTGGATCGGTGCTTCTTATGAAATATCTAAACAATGCAAAATTGAGTAATTGTCTGTCTTCAAAATGTAAGGACCCAATTGAATAAAAAGATTCTGTTCTTATAATATTTATTTGATCCTCTTTAACTTAGCAGCTCAGTGGTGATATTTTTGGTTATTATACTCACATATTGAAGCACATAAATGTTTACCATTCCAGATTTCCAGGCAAAATTGACTAACAGTTTTCATTGAGCTAATCAGAACTTTAAACCATTCCTAACCAATTTAATAGTAAGAACCAAAACTTCACATTAAATGTAAACATTAATCAATTTTATGGTAATAAAGTCTTACCAGTAAATTGGCACTTAAGGTTTTCATTTCATTTACTCTGTCTGTGATTATATTGTGTATATTCAGACTGTGGAGATATCAAGTAAACTTATGAATTCCTAATCATATGAATAAAAGCCTCTGCATTAGTACAACGTTGGCATTCAAAGCCAACCACAAAATGTCTCATTCTGCTGTCTAAAGATCTTGAAACTCCGCTTCCCCTGTAATGTAATTACAGAAAATCACACATACTCAGAAGAAAGCAAATACTAAGATCCAGACTCCAAAAGGCACTTTAGTATCTGACTTCAAGTAAATTAAGCAGGTATTAGGTATTTGCATACATTTGTGGATTTAGGACTAAACTGCTTTCAATTTTATTCTGCCAATGAAATGAGCATGAACAGTGAGTTCTGAACCCTGTACCATAATCACAGCTTTTGTCACAAGAAAAAATTTCTGCCTGAAAGTAGGTGCTGAGTTTTACCAATGGGATTAGTCTTGAGGAGAGAGAAAAAAGAGCAAAAAGAGCAAGATCATTAGGCAACTATTGAACTATCTGATGAAATTGGCAGGAGGGTGAGAAGGAAGAGGGACAGGATGAAAGCACCACCACTTTTTTATTCTCAGCACCCAGAGGAAACCTGTTGTACTTGGCTGCAGCAAATACGCCTTGGCCCACCCTGGTTTGCTACCTCCTCTTCCAACTCAGAGACATGCCAGGCACTGCAGGAGAGCTGCTGAGGGAAAAACACAAAGAGGCAGTGGTTTTGGAGGATGGCTGAAAAGATACAAGTGCTTCCACAAGAGTCAAGGCTTTCCTGGGGAAGGAGGATGTCCTGCTGCTTGTACAGCTAGGCTGCCACTGCTGGAAATAAAAGAGTGTCTGTTCTCATTGAAAGTCATGCACTACCCTGGGCAAGGGACTCAGTCCCTCAACCCAGCCACTCCATCCCTCAGAAGTATTACAAACTGGCACAGGAGGAATAAATGAAGATGGTGTTACCATCCAGGCATATATTTGTGATGAACCCAGAATGAATTTTCAGTTAGAAAGAGACAGAAAGCTACAGAAGACAAAAGTCAACAAGCCATATTTCCATAAGCACAATACAGCACAGACATGAAAGTTCTGACTGTGCTAGTCAAACATTTTTTGTACAGTGGTCAACTGGAAGCAAGACAGTGTCATGGTGCTGCCCTGCTATTTAGAGCTTCCAGCTTCAAGGAGATTTTATATCTGTGATCCCACCTGCCTACTTACACTGGTAATTTTGTGCATTTTTCACTAAAATAATCTCCCTTGATAAATGAAAGAAGATGTTAAATTTGATCTTGGCAGCTTGGGATTCTAAAGACATCAACTATCACACATCCCTTTTGTTCCATGCTGACCTGGTGAATTACCTGGAAATCTCATTTTTTCAAGCACTTAAACCACAAGGAAAAAATCTATCCCCATCATCAATAAAGGGAGTTAATGGAGACAAATTAGTCAATGTGGCAAGTACAAGACTCTTTCAGAGAATTGTTATCTTTTATGCTTATTTCTAGCACAAAGCTATTATGTTCCAATCTACAACTCCATTGAAGATTATTATAAAAACACCCTCATCATAATGTAACAGCTCATCATAATGTAACAACTTCAGTGCCTTAGGTATCCTGTTTCTAAAGATTCTGTTGTTGTATTGGTCTCGCCATGAACTTTAAAAATATGAGCAACAATTATCAGCATTTCATATTATTAACCTTGAGGGTGTCCCATAAATCAAAATAAAAAAAAAAACAAATAAAAAAAACCTCAGACACCTACATTTAGCTTGACTTTCAGAAGTGCAGCTTATGAGTGTTCTTCCATTCATTAAAAGAAACAAGTAAAAAAATAAGCCCTTCCAACTTTCTGAACTCAGTGTTCTATCCTATTAGTGCGGAAATGTGCTAACTCTGTAATTCACCATTCCTGCTTATTCACAGTGATCTCATGAATTCAAGCAAATATATGGATTGTCATCTTCAGGATTCTTCCCTCGAACAGACTTGTTTTGCAGAACTTTGATATTTTAGCCTCAGGTCTTATGCAGTATGTCATTGACAATAAAATTCTATCTACTCATTTTGACAGGTAAGGCAGTATTTGCACAGTACTATGGAGGAAAAAGAGTTAATGTTATTGTTGAAAGATAAAAATTCAGGATATTTAACTGTAGCAGATTTAATATATTACATAACCATTTGACAACCACTACAAAGCTGAGCAGATATAGTTTCAAACATTTCCAGTCATTTACAGTTATTCACATGAATAATAGATTACACTTAGTTACCCTTTTATAATAAAACTCCTCCTCATTGGAATCTATTATGCCAGATAATTACAAACAATTATATTCTTGCTTATAAAGACTTAATAATATTTACTCTTGCTATTATTTAAAATCAGGTATGTATCTCAAAGCAAATTAACACATATATCAGTTTAGTGATGTTTGTCAACCACCCAGTGGTGTTGGATTTATTCATATGAAAGTTGACTTTTGTTATTGACAACACTTACTTTAGGACATGCTTTCTCCAGTAATTCTACTACATAATATTTCTTTTTTAATGAAGCTGAGCATTTGTTGTTGTGATCTTGTCCATCTCCAAGCCTTAATAATGTTTCTATAGAAACATTCATGGTTGTACTAAATAACTATATAAATTGTTCACAAAATCTATAATCCACATTGTTGTTATGCAAACATCAGGGAGAATATTTCTTAAAGCTTGTCAAGAGTACAGTAAAATATTCAACCACGTACAGAGGACTTAAAATATGAAAACTTGAAGAAAAGCTAATAGTTTTAAATGTTATGAACTTCTGTGGACAGAGAATTAGATGAACTATTATTTAAGTGTTATTTCTTTAATCATCTGAGATCTTAGATTCAGCTGATTTAAAACAAATTTAAAAATCAAATCTGAATTCTTTTTGCAAACATTTTCAGGGAGAGAGATTTTTTTATCCCAGTGAGAGCCATCATAAATATGGATATACTAATACTATTCAAATAAAACTCCTGAGAATATACACAATGGCCTCCTGCTAATAAGTGTAGCACAATTGCATTTGTTTTGAAGTTTTTTGTGTTAATTGTTATAACATTATGAAACTGAGCCTAGGGAATGATTATTCAGGAATTTTTATCACTGACAACTGGATGCTGACATAGACTATTTTATACCACCCGACTGTATTTCAACAAATTAAGCTACAACTGTGTCCACATTTTAAATATCTTTATAAAATAGTTGTCCTTTTTCATTACCATTTTTTAATGTTGCCCAGCCACAAGTATTACCATATTCTTAAGGAAGCTCCAACATAAATAAGACAATGAAGCTGCAAAAATTGTGATCAAACTAACTTTCATTGTATGCACCAGGTATAGAAAAACAGTTAACTTGTACATCATCGCCCATCTGTAAAACATGCATTAATTTGCACTCAATGTTTTCCTGAAATGACAACAAATTCTAAAAGCAAATCTTACTGACTTGATCCTGTAAATATTTATGTGCTTAACTAAGGAGAATGGAGTTAAAAGTCATTGTAAGGTATATTGCTCAGATCATCAAACTTCTTATTCTGAAGTGGAATTTAGTTTTCTATAGATATTTTATGACTTTTTTTGAAAGCATAATTTTCACTAAAACTTTTCACACTGGAGAAGAGGCTGTAATTTCTATGCTACAACAGAACAACAGACTTTGTTGCAGATCAAATATCTACAAATTTACGCGGCTCTTCATCTTTGAATTTTAACATAGCCTTGTTTGCATTTGTTAAGGTCACTCAACTTTCACAGTATTATTTTTCATTTTCCTTTTCTTGAAGAGGTTAAAAAAAATAGCAAGTCATTATAGTTTTCTGCTGGCAGATTGTGATACATTGAGTGTAATCCAGAATTATATCAACTAGAACATTCTTTTGTGAAGAAATCTTAGAGGTGACTGCCATATTATTTGGCAAAAAAAAAAAAAAAGAGAGAACTCTGTTGTTTCAGCTCACAGATTGCCATCAAACATTACTTTATGGCATGCCTCTGACAGACCAGGAGATTACAAACCTATGTAAAACCAAGAAAATTATGAGCCTTAGGACCACTCACCAGTTTCCATGAATATATACACCAGATTCATAAACGGTAAAGAAATTGAGTATTCTGCTGGCTTCCCAGGTGACCAGAGACATCTCCAAAACTGAAATAGAGTTGCTCTGACTCACTGAGAACCCAGCAAAGACGATATCATCTATGGACTTCTGGATCCTCCACCAGAATCTGTCTAATTTCTCCTTCCAGTGCAGCTTTGAGGAATGGCAATAGAAGAATTAAGAATGGTGAAAGAGAAAGTGTGGAGGGACAGAATGTAAGAAAATATAGTGCAGAAGGTAGTCTTGCACCTGAGGAGTTGCAGCTGTACTAATCACCAAAGATTAGGAACAGGCCTGCCCTTAATAGGCCACACCTGTGTCCAATAAGAAGATGAGTGCTACAAAAGAGTGGGTGAGGAGGGAGTAGGAGTTTATTGTCTGTGCTGTGAAGGCAGTTGGAGTTTGTTGTCTGTGCTGAGAAGCAGAAGGAGTCAGTGCTGTGAGGAGATGTCCATGAGAAATCACCAAGAAGGTATGGAAGATTTACAATAAGGTGACAGCAAGAAAGCAGCTCCATGCTTAAGTTTTGCAGCAAGCAGAGTGAACATGCTACAAAAAGGATTAACATGCAGAAGACCTAGCTATACCTTAAATCTGTTTTAACATAACTTCTTTGTTCAGACAAACTGAGCATGGCAACCTAGCTGACTGATGTAGATTTGAGAGATATTTGAGAGATATTTAAGAACATTTTTCTCAGAGAAACACACCTGTATTCTCTGCTGGAAATCCTCCATGCCTACATGGATGGCTGAGCCTTGTTGACTCTAATTGTTTAGACAATTCCTTCAAAACCCAATTGTTTTTTTCTTTTATGACAATTTTAAAAGTTGTGATATTATATATTACGTTGTTGCACCTGTTGCACCTAAGGCTGGACAGTAACACATCTACTGAAATTGAATAAATAAAGTATGTTAATGAAGCAAACAAAAAAATTCACCAAATCTACAACTTTTAAACAGTTAACACTTGTTCTTGGTTTTTTTATAATTGTAAAGCATAACCATATTGTATTCATTACTGTATTGAAAGTAAAAATTTGATAAGTAAGTCTTTTGCAACAAAATTACATTTCTAACATTATATCATACAGCCTTCAGCTGGGCAAAGTTAGCAAAAACTATGAACTGGAATAGTCTGATGTGTACTCTTTAACACAGCTTCACAGCCTGAAGATGCATAAGTGTCTTTTCTGTCTGTAAAGAATTTTCTAAATGTTTCTAATTTCCAATGGAAACTCTGATAAATAAGTTATCACAAAATTATGTACATTATCAATATTGTTGCTTAGATGTAAATAATAAAATGGTTTCAATGCCTAATGGGAAATAAGATATGAAAAAAAAAATTCTACTGCAAAGCAAGATCTTCTTCTGAATTAATCATTTGTTGCTGTCACACATAAGTGTAAAATCTGAACATAGTCATGAGATACCACCTTCAGCACTAGCACAAATTTATGAGACACCATACTCATAACAAGTGCCACAAGAGAAGTGTCAGAAAATTCATGTTTCCAAAATGTCAATCTAAATCATAAAATGTTGAGAGGAGGGAAAAGAACACTCATGTGCATCTATGATCAGTAAATAAGACAGATGATAATGCAGAGAAATGCTGTTTCATGAGCTTTAATAATTTTTCCTGTATGTTTTCTTTGTAAGTTACCTTTCAGTTTTGTTTGGTTGTGATGTTAGTTAAAAAATAAAAAGAATAATTCCAAAGGAAATATTTTCAAAATTGTAAATGTATTTGTATTTGCTAGAAAAATAGAATGATTATCTTCTTTTCCCTTCCCTTGCCCTTTATAACTTTATTTTGTCAGCAAAAGCCTCCCATAAAGCTTCATTTAAATTACAATTATTTTCATTCTCATTTCATCTGTAATTCTCAGTGCAACCTCAAAATGGTTGTGAAATTGACTATGTTATATAGCATTTCTTATTATTTGATATTCTCCAAAGAATTTCCATATGTAAATGGTCATAACAGAAACAGCAGCCTTTTTATATATATATAATTTTTCTTTTTAGGCTCTGGAATTATTCAAAAGATTACCTTAAATCATTATATTTATGATAGAAAATTTTATTTGGTGATTATACGAAGGACCCATCAGTGAGCTGTTGCTGTTTTGCATCTCTCTGACACAGTGAAGCAGCTGTAGGTTCTCTGAACTAGTTGGATTTGCAGTTGCTTTTTGCTGCCATCATGACACAAAGCAGCAAGACTGTCCTGGTGAATCTGGTCTGCAGCTGATATCCCTTAGATTAGTTATATATCTTTACATAACACTGCCCAGGACTTTGGAAATTTAGTTTACATACCATACAACATAATGAGAAGAGCAGGACAGACAGACCGACAGGCTGGCTGGCTAGCTTGGCTAAGGAGTGATACAGATGCAGTTCAAAGCCTTTGGACCAGTCATTCCTCATGGATTTCTCAAGGATTTATTTACTGTATCTACAGCATTGTAGAGCGATATGATTTCTCATTGCCATGCTAAATCCTTGACTTCCAGAGCTTTAGAGTAGTAAATAGAACTTGACTAAATTAACAGCACGTTCTACTTCTTTTCTGTGAGTAATACTGTTTGGTTTTGTTTTTTTCTTTTACAACCAGAACTGTGGTTTTGCTATGTGGATCAGCTGACAGCTTAGCTTTATTTATTCCATCTGTTAAAAATGATAGCTTCCTCTGAATAAATCTAATCTGAGTACTCACATTTTCATCTATGTTGCTGTGCTCATTGAATTCAGAAGTATCAGCTTGCCCTAAGCCTTTCAGAGCTGGGAAGGAAGGAAGATGACCTGGTTCAGGCATTCACATAATGATTCAAAACTCCCCAATCCTCTTTGATTGCTTCCAGCCATACCTCAAGTCCTGCTTGAAGCACTTCTGGGCTCTGTCATGAAGAACAGGCATGTCTCCAGAGTAAGCTGTACTACCCTCTCTAAGACAGAAGAACAAGTGGTTTCCATGGTATGTGGGTCAAGCAACTCAATGTAAAAGTCTGTCCATTTCTTTTTCTCAGAATTAATCAGAAGTCTTTTTAGTGGAGCCAGGAAAAATAACAGATAACACCTATTTCATTTCTTTAACTGCTTTTTTTCTTGTACTTAAAACAATCTTTCATATATCAACATGATAAGTCTTATTCTGGCCTACTAAATACAGAAATTGTAAATAAGTATTGAAGAAAAAAATTTTATAGGTATACAAATACAACTTTATTTGAAACCTTCTATATAATTACTTTTTTTTTTCTTGTACTTTGAAGAGCAGAACTGATTAATGCAGCAAATAAAATAGAAATAAAACCTCAACAACTAAAGCACTATCTCATTCCAGCACTAGAATATCTCAGATTTAGTTTATTTTATTTTTTAAGGAGTGGAGGACTGCTCTCTTCTTTTAAAATGGAAAGATCAATTCCTATGGTAGCTATGAGCATCTGGGCAACCACTGTGTTTAGCATAGTGAAGCTAAAAGATGGCCTTTGTTTATTATGGATTGATTATTATGCAAAATACTAATCAGGGAAGGTGGGGATAATGGTCTTGTTTTAGAGGCAGTATATACTGTTTTCATGTGAAATTTAACCAATGATGTAAAGTCAGGATTTTATGACTGGGAAATTAATTTTTTTTAAGTCTGTATAGGTTTTTTTAATATGTGATCCACCGAATTCTGCATATAGATAGATGTAGATATACATGGAAAACTCACATAGAAACACATTAATTAAAAAAAAAAAAAGTACCTCTAAACTCCCCCCATTTTTATTTTTTTTTTGAGGACCTCTTTTCATGTTATGACTCTCTTAGGTATTGGTCCTTCCAATTTCACAAAAAGCCACTTGCAGACTTTGCAGACTCCTTATTCACTTGAAAGCTTAGGTTGGGTTAATTTATTTTGTTCTGTCAGCCTTGTAACATTTAACAAAATTCACTGTATTACTTCCTTTTCTTGTTAGGCATTTTAATTTTACTGGTGGGTTTTTTTTTGTTGGACAAAGGGGGAATTGAGATGGTGGGATATGTGGCCAGTAATTGAGAAAAATCACCATAGTAGGAGCCATCAGGATTTTAGTTCAGATCTGTGAGATCTCTGGGTAAGAGTATTGCTATCAGCAGTATTTCTCATATATATTATGCCCTCGCGTTTCCAAGGTCAGCATCAGTAATAATTCAAATCAGTAATAATTCTCTTCCCTGGGAAGAGAACACACATCTATTCCACTGATGAAGTTCTGACCCTTCTAAATCACAGGGAAAATGCCAATGTCTGAGCCAGTCATCCAAGTTTTCCGTAACAGTCAGGGAACAAAGGACATCCTTAGAGGCTAGTCCATCAGAAATAATTTGGAGACGAACTTCGCACACCCTTGATTTTTTTTTTTTTCTTATTATCCTTCTCATCTCTGTAATATAAATTTACAGAGCTGAAGGTATCTATTTTGGGTGTATGCATCTAAATCTAGATAGATAAATCCTTCCCCTTGGTCTCTATCTGCTGATGAGCTTATGCAGGTTGCTTTATTCACAAGGCTCTTCCTGATAAGAAAAGTTCAGTGAAAAATGAGAAAGTAACAGTCCTGTGGCCCTGAAAACGCAATCTGAAGACAAAAATGGGCATGGGAGAGACTAACCCAGTTATCAGCAGTAGAGACCAGAAGGCTACTTGGTCCTACAGAAGTGCTGGTCTAGAATAAGGTCTGTGCTCAAACCCTGCTGCATGAAGAGTAATGCTTAAAGAGCTACACATATACCATAAGCACCTTACGAATTTCTAACACAACCTGTTCAGCTGCTAGTAGTAATTAACCCTGCTCACCTCCCACAGGATAAAAACATTGCTACTTGACAAATTAAAATACGGCCTTTTGCTGGATCTCTAAAGAGGCACATCCTGTTGGGGTTAATTGAAGTTATGAAAAATGGCAGGTTAACTGCTTTGCCCTGTCAGAAGAAGGCATTGGCAGAAAAAAAATTGAGTCTGAAACACAATCATGCTTCTCAAACATATTTCATATTTCTCATGCCTCACTTTGCCCTGTCTCTGGAGTTCTTGACAAGAACTCGGGACATCAGTTTTGATGTGACAGGACTTATTAGAAGAAAGAGTGTTGTTAGTTTACTGAATGAGATTTTTACAGAACAATTAGACATTGAACGCATATTGAAAATCAAGATTTTTCAAAATAAACTGAGATGTTTTCATTGCTAATGATCACGCAGATTTACGAAAAAAAGAAAAAAACCATTCAGCTTTATAATTACGAGTTCAGGCAGTTAACTTAGATGCTGCGTTTAGCAGACCTCAGTGAAAACTGCCCAGCCTGCACTTTTGTTGAGAACCAAAAATAATTATGTGTTCTGCAACAGTTACCATGTAATTACATGAAACTAGAGAATGTATTTGACATTTATGTTCCATAATTTAAAAGCATTGACAATAACACTAGTGACTGAATAAAACAATCCTGCATAGCTGTGGAAACCTGTTCTAACCTGTAGCAGTTTAGAAAGATAATGCTGTAGGAAAGAGGAAGGCACAGCTTTCCTCTATCTGTCTCTTTTTTTGCTTTTTGTTTTATTTTCTTTTTAAGAAGGTACTTGCTCTTAACAACACATTTCTTTTCCTCATTAAAAAGTAGAAAATTCTATGAAACAAAAGCAAGACAGAGACACTTCCTCCTGACTGGACATGTTACATGTGAAGCAAAATATAGAATATCATTGAAGCAAGATAGTTGGCAAGTGTCTTTTGAGCAGCATGTGGCTGTTAAGCAGTTCCAGTGCCTCCTAATGCTGAGAGAGCACCATGTGTCCAGCAGGAAGGCTGTTGAAAAATCCCAGCCTCCAGCTGTGGGGGGAAGCAAGTCAGCCAGCTCTCCAGAGGTCGGGGTTGCCCCATCACCCCAGGCTGTAAATGCCTGCTTGTCCAGATGCACCTCACATTGCACTGAGGATATTTTGAGTACCAAAACCAGGCCTCATCGCCTGAGCTGTCCCTTGATATCTCTTCCAGACTGAATGCTGTATATCTGGGGCTTGTCAGCCTAATGACCACAAGGAAATCTGAAATGCGTTAGAATTATAAAATAAAACTGCTCTTGTGTGATTTTGCATCATACTAATGAGAATAATTATTTTTCTAATTATGTCTGAAAGTAGCAAGAGTGCTAACATTGCACCACAGAGCTCTTTCTGTACTTAAATAAGGGACTTATTTTCCTAATTCTCAAGTTAGTCAGAAAGCAGCTCTTCTTGCAACACAAACAATATCATGGATATTTTCCTCTGATGTTTTATAAGTAAATTTAAATGCACTAATTCCTAAAAACTTTTGTTTAGGTTTCTAGTAAATGACTAGTGCTGCTGTAATTAAAAAAAAAAAATTGGTTTCATGGAGCAAGACTGTTTGTCTGTGACTTCTAAAAGGAATGAATACATTAAATATTTTATGAGGCTTTTAAATGCTTGATGATAGAGGTTCAACATGGTCTATTCTCATGCTGGATGGCCAGGAACAAGAGGCCTCTTTTATTGTTCCCTGTAAAACCAATGAAATGGAACCAATTGAAATATTGTGCACAGAGTCACAGGCAGAGGATAATAGCGCTTTTCTGAATGGTAAGAACACAACAAAGTGCATCTCAAGAGCTTTGTTTGTGTGGAGCAGACCTCTCCTCAGAATGGACTGTCTGAAGAGGCTTTGCTTAATGCACTGTTTAATAGCAGGGCTCTTCAAGGTCTCCCCACTCCATTATGACATGTGCACTGCTGCTCCTTGGATATGAGAGCAGAAGCAAAACAACAGGGGGAAAAGGCTGAGTTTACTTAACCCAAATGGCTTCCACTCATTTTCCAAACTGCATGAGTGTCTCACAACGGAAAATATTAAATCCAACTTTCACAACGTATGAATTTATAATTATAGGGGAAAGGAGACTTTCTACACATTAAAGGCTTGTTTATGTGGTGGAACTGGTAGTATTTTTGCTGTAAATTGAAATTACAGAAGCCTTGTGATGGTGAAGATGAGTGAAATACAAATTTCAACGTAATGACAATTCTGCTACAATTCTTCTGCAGTCAGAATGTATAAATAAGGTATAAATTTGATATAAAAATCCTTCTTACAGCAATTTATTTGGCTTACTGCTTTTCCTTGACTGAACTGTGTTCTTAAATGCCTTTGCAGAACCTGAGAGTGTAAACACCTCTAATAATCATATGTTGGCTCTGCTTATACAAGAACACCTTTTAGTTACCTTTACAAATAATATGGTATATCAAAATTGTAAGCACCACTAATTACCTAAAAATGCTTATCATCTCTGAAGTACTGGTTTGTTTTCAATAAAGAATGAGCAGGGCATGGGGCGAAGGAAATGCAGGCAAACATTGCTGTAAGAGGGAATTGTGTTTTGCTTCAGTCAGTCCATTTTCACAAAGAAATCAGACTGTATCAGGGCATATGCATGTGAATTCTTTATTATGTCCAGTAGGTAAATGCATTGAATCCTGAAGGCTTAATTGTAAATTATTGCAAAAGAACACTGGGATCCCAGTCAAATCCTAATGGAGATACTGCAGCAACTAGTCAATTGCTACTTCTTTCTAACAGAAAGAGCAGCTGAAAAATAAATGACAAAAGATTAAAGGCAAAAGAAGAGAACATATTGTACTAGTGCCATCTGACTAAATGGAATCAACTGCTAAGTTTAACATATCAGAAATTTGAAATTGGTGAGCAGTCAGTGTAATACGTTGCTTTTCAAAATACTCAAGACTAGAAGTACAGTTTAATCTTCCACTGCAAAAGACCACTAGTATTCCTAATTAAATAATTACTCCCTACTCTACAGTCAGAGTATATTGAAGAAAAAACTGATGAATGTATTTGATGTAAAAGTCTTCCAAAGAGATGACTTATTATGTAAAGGATTTTACTGACTCCTCCCATTATTTTTTCTCATCTGGATAATGAAGAATGTATATTCTGAAACAATAAATGGAAAAAAGTCAGCATCCATTTTTCCTACATGAGTGGATTTCATACCATTCCTTGGCTATGATTAAAAGGCTATTTATCACTGCTCTGAATTCCAAGGCATGCATTGCTCATCACCTCCCAACAGCCAGCAGGGAGGAGCAGTTGCCATCTCCCATGAGGCAGCAGTAGGTTCAGTAAGTGTCTGCTTCATTTGATGAAAGCTTCACTGGTGGTAGAGGGATCTGGGTACTACACATTCTGGGCTAACTGGTTCTTTGTATTTCTAGTTGCTTTTTTACTTTTTTTTCTCGCCTCTCCATCCCACATGGAGAATTCTTGCCTTCACACTTATAACTGCTCAGCTCTTTTCTTCTGGATGTTTATTATCTCTGCTTTCTGTTTTTGTGTCCTTTCTCCACACATGCTCCTCCTTATGATACCTCTAGCTCAAGATAATCTTAGTCCTCTATGCTACATCTTCACATACTATCTCTACAGCTGCAGAGTTTCATTTCAGGTGAAAAGGTTTCCTCCTGTTAGTTTTTCAGACTGACATTTCCCTTTTTCATATCAAAATTTCGTTCAAGTGAATTGATAGGGAAAATATTTGTGTGTGCAAAATTATTTCTATTTATTTATGCAGCAATCTTGGAAGCACACAAAGCCCTTTTTCATAAAAGAAATTAGAACACAACTTAATACTAAGATAAAACTTAACAGTATCCCACCCTGTACAGAGATTCACTTTATCCTTGGACATAACATCATAATGGAAAAAATTGAGAGCTGAGTTTGAGAATCCAGAAGAATGGAAACTTAAAACAGACACTAATACTTTTTCTCTTTCTATAACAGATATTTGTATCTCTAAGACATTCTTTTGCATGTCTCCATTTATTAATTTCTGGGGTTTTTTAAGGAATGCTTCACACATGAATTTTTTTATACAACCTTGTGCAGTAAAAAAGTCATTAAAATTTTAAAGAAAATATTCAATTCCACATAAATGTGTGCTGTTTCCATTTTGCTTGCGCACGTATGAACACAAACAGATTTTTGAAGCCCACATTTAGTAGTATAAATATAGTTAATATCTATTAGTTACTCAAAGAATGAAGATTTTATAAAAAAGTGCTATGTAGAAACAGTGTTTTTAACTTTAAATTGAGCCCAAAGAACACAGAAGTTGACATTTATGAATACAAAACAAGCTTGAGACCTGAAAGGGTCATATAATAGCTGCTGTCCAAATTTTTACATAGCTCAACTAAGGCCCCTACTTATGCTTTGTTAACAGACCAAAAAATAAGGACTCGGCATATATAAGGAAAATTAACTACAGTATTTTAATTGCAAATAAATTATTTTTCCTTCCATACATATTCAGAGTGTTTTGGTTTTAAATTTAGAATTTGTAGTTTACTTATGATTGGCTTTATAGCACAGCCCAGGGTTTAAAACTGTAACAAATCAAAGGTTTAAAAATGTTACAAATCAAGGACTTCTGAAAACTGAGCTGTCTTTCTTGCTGTTGTTCCCTATTCCTGGGCCTTGTATTCTCTGTGTCTTTCAATTCCCAAACTACTTCTGCCTCTCTTCCACTGGCTCCTTTTTTGGCTGAAAGATGCTAACTTCAAAAGAAAATAACAATAAACCGATTTTCACTATTCTTTTTTAATCCAAGATTAGCAGGCTGAATTGACAATTAAGAGCTATTGGTATTCTTTCTCTTCTAATCTGTGAGTATTCTCCTGTTGGGTCTATTATATTCTCCGCCTTTGTTTTACTACTTGATACTGTTAGCAAATGTCAGTGTTCATCAGTATCACAGTTTGTTTTACTGCAGGAAATACTTTCAGTTGAATAGAAATGAAAGGTGAAATGCCATTAGAGAAACAGTGTTAAGCGCTGAGACTAAATTCTTCAGAATAATGTTTTTATTATTATTTTATGGCTCCAGAACACTACTCTTTCTTGATAGACAGAAAAAGTTAAAATTTTAATACCCTGTCATTATTCATCTTCCCACTACTTGCTTCACTTTTTCTCCTACAGGAGAAAGAAAGCATTTGGTTTGAAAACCCCAAATAAACAAAACAACATCCCCATAATACATGTAATCACCAACAGACTAATCATCTTCTTCTTGAATTTGGTAGAAGTTCTGCAGCAAATGTAAGGGTAAGAATAATGGCTTGCCAGTTGTGTGTAGTGTACTGTACCACCCAACCTGATCAGAAAAATGTAATAGGAAGAAGAGAATGGAAGGGGAAGGGAAAGTGAAAGTGGAAAAGAAAAGGGAAATACTTGAATGTGTGTTTCTCAGTCAGTCAGGTAATGTGACCAAACTTAAAAATATATAACTTAAATATGTTTAAAAATATATTCACTTTATGGGTCTGGCTGGGTTGGAATTAATTTTCTCCAGTATTGTACTGTTTTTTGGATTTCTCAGTAAAGCACTGTTGATAAAAACAATGTTGTAACTATTTCTGATCATTTCTTGTACAACATTAAGGTTATGGGGTTTTTGGTTTTTTTGTTTCATTTCTTTCTTCTCCAATCTTCTCCCTGCAATGAGTATGCTGAGTATACTTTTGCTGAGGATGAAAAAGAAGTTGGGAGGTGACACAACCTTAGCAGTTGACCCAAACTGATCGAAAGGATATTTGAAGTAACATAACATAGCTTATGCTCCTCTTTAAACACTGTGGGGAGACAGGCATTGCTCAGAGAATAGCTGGGCATACTTGTGGGAAGTGGTGAAGGATCACTTTTGTATCACTTGCCTGCTTGAGTTTTTTCCCTCATTCCTCCACCCTTTAAATTGTATTCACCTAGACCCAGGAATTTTTCCATTTTCCTCTTCTTGCTCACTGCCTTGTCCAGCAGGAGCAGAGGAGAACAAGCAGCTGGCCCGTATGATTTTTAGGTGCCTGATGGGATCAACCCACCACCACATAGAAAACAGAGATTTTCAGATTTGTAAAACAGAAATTGTTTCTTTGCTTTAGAAAAATAAAGGGAAAGGTAACAGCTCAAGTGGTGGCAAAGAGATCTGGTGAAAAGGATAGTAAAATTTAGAGAATGGACATATGTCCTGTGAAGGTGATCTTAATTTTGTGTGGTGTGTATAAGCATGAGTACTGAACATGTAAATACTCATTGGGGAGACATAGAGAAGGAAATGAGGCATTATTCAGTATTACAGTAACATACTTAGGAAAAGACAAATACCAGTGTTTGCTCTTTCTATCAATATTTTTTCTCTAGAGTTGTTCATTCAGATAATATGAGAAAATTCTATCCTCTAACAGTGTGGGTAGTAGTGGTTAACGAGCACCTTCAACAATGACATAACTTAGTGTCTCCTAAATTTTCCTGTTAAAAATTAATCCAAGACCAAATTTTAGTGTGATTTTCTTTGACTGTTGAGTGCTAAATATAGCTAATTGAGATAGAAAATTTATATTCACATTGTAAAAAGCAGTTCGTCCCTCACAGCTGGAGGTTGAGTTTCACTCTATTTAAGTCATGTGACTTAAATTACAGTCTTTTCACAAGTTTGCACCACAACTGTTATCTTAGTATTTACCTCTATGGTTATTTTGTGAATTGTATTCAATAAGTCATTTTACCTATCAATAGAACAAGAAAAAGAGAAGTTACCCTTCGTAAAGTTTATGTGGAGTAAATATAGACTTGGAATAGTAAAAAACAGAATTATAAAAAGCTGAAGGAAAGGTTTTTAACTCAAAGAACTTTAGAAGAAAAATAATATTTCTCTTTAAAATATTAGTCAATTACTGTGAATTATATTTAGCACTTTAGTATTCAATATAAAAATAGTAGATAAAAACAATAAGTAAAGACGAATAGCTTACAACAAACATGAACAACTCTAAATGCTGCAGCTATTTCACAGGAAACATTTCTTCCCCACTTTGTGCTGATGTGGTAGTTAATCACAACCTTTTTTCCTAACTTGTAACCTTTCTCTGTTGCTTTCTTTACTCCACTGCCTCAATCTCCATTAAAACAGGCTGCTCAAAAGGCAAAGCTTGCTAAAAGCACTCATGGGAGGGCCAGCATGTAAAATCCATGTAACAGTTCATTATTTTCGGGAGTAAGTTCAAGCAGCATTGTGAGAATATTTTAAATAAGCAGTGAATAAACAATACAAACCAATCCACACTGGTCTTAATGTATCTGAAAGGATTTTTTTTGTCATTGCTATTTTAGTATTTTGGCTGACTTGATTAAAACTTTTTTTCTTATGTGAGCCTTTATAATCTGATTTCTAACAGACAGCAACAGGGAAAATGATAGAAAAACAAATCAAGAAGTAAGTATCTGGAATCAAATTGTGCACATCTAACTGTGCACCATTCCTGTCAAAATTAATAAGCTAAACCAGTTAATGGACTGGAGTTACTGTGTATCATGTTTGGTTTTGGTTTTTTTTTTGGTATTTTGGAGGTGGGTTTTCATGAGGCTTTGGGAAGGTTAGTGTTGTTTTTCTCAAAAAGGTCATTTGCCCATTTAATGGTATCTACTGATAAGAATTACCGCATGGATTCAAAACCTCCTTTTGACCAAGGAACTATACCTGACACATGGTTTAGACCTATCTTTTCACACTTATACCTAGATATTTTCTCCATGAAAATGTTCAGTGAGTAAATAAATAAAATTTCTGTGAAAAAGTTCTACCCAGACATTTTATCTGCTAGTTTAATTAAGGTTATGTAATGTGATATTAAAGGATAAAGGGAGATGTAATCCCAATCAGCAACAGAGTTTTACAATTTCCTAGTTTGAAAGGTAGGTGTAGACATTGCCAGATTTATATCAAAAAAGGATTCCTATTTCATTTGTGCACACTGAGAAAGAAGATTCATGGCTCTGAGAGTAAAGATACATGTTAACAAGATAACCCAAATTAATGAGGAATAAAACACACAGATAACATAAAAGTAAAAAGTAAGAAGTGAAACTGAGATAGATAAGAGTTGGGGAAAAAAGTGAAAAGCCAGTCAAGTTTTCTCCTATCTAAAAAAACCTGTACTCATTTTTGTTTACAGTTAGAATTGTCTTAACATTTCAGGTGACAATTTTCAATCAACCTCCCATTAAAGTGACCTTCAGTGACCATGGCACAGCCATTCCAAATCATCAGTTCAAAAAGCAAGCACGGAAGTTTCTGTATGATGTTGCATATTTCAGGGTCTGAGAGACCCCAGTGAATTGAGTGCATGAGAAGAGGTAAGCTGCTTCCCAGCTCGGGGTGGGTAGGCACACTGTGAAATGGGAATTAATAAAATGTTCCTGGTAGTGAACATGACAGAGAAAAAAAATTTCAAAGTCAGTGCTGAACTGCTTAACTGAGCTGGTGAAGCTGAATTATTGTTCATGTTTTTTCCTTTACCTTAGTTGTCCCAGAACTCCGTTGTCACAACTGGTTGGAGAAGATTATATGTTTTACTTAGCACAGGTATTTTGGGAGATTTTCCCTTGGTCTGTCCACACTTCTAGGCAGTTTCCCTTTCTACTTTGAAAAAGACATTTGTTCTTTTCTTATTCTACTGAAATATTTTTACATGATTACTCTAAAATTGTGATGAACAACAAATTTAATGATAAAGAACCTATTAGGCTCAGCATAAGAGCAAAGACCATAATGTAGGCATCATCTTTGACTCAGTCTGCTCTCCTGAGCCTCATAGCCCAGCTACATCTAATTTTTGTTGATTCATTCTGCATAATAGCTATAAGATACCATAATCCTCCCTGTCTGTGCAGTAAAATCTCTCCCAAGATCCTCATCATCTCATATCTTGCTTATTGGAAAGTCTTTCTTTTCAGCTTTGAGCGATGATCATGCCTCAGTCAAATCTATTCAGAATGCTACCGTAAGGAATATTTTCCTAGCTCACTTTTCTTCCCTTTATGCCCTTCCACTGATTTTTCTATCTCATCAAGTATACACTATTTTTCTTTATTAACAGATCCCCTAATGGCCAATCCTCACACTACATACCTAGTTTCTGTTTTCTATGAACCCAAGCCTGCACACCTTCATCACTCTTGCTACATTTTGCAGCAAGCAATTTCAGGCTTGCTCTCATACTTTCTTTCATGCCTGGGAGGATCTCCTTTAAAAGACCCCTAAAGCTATCTTGTAATCCACCATCAATTCTCTTCCTAAAGCTGTTATTGGCTATGATGCAGAAAAGAAACCAAAGCCCCTAAGCGACTGGTGCAGTTAAACATAGTCTATATTACTAAGCATTGTTTGTCTCATGATCTCTTTGCAGTGCTCTGTTTTCATCTTTCATTCAGTACAAAGACTGTCACCTCAACTGGAACAAGAAAATACTTTAGCTCCACCTCACACTACATGTCTGAGAAGGATCATAACTCATTATTTGGATTCCCAAGCATTACTTAACTACAGACAGCAGCAGATGATGATATTCTAGGGGTTTTAGTGCTCTAGCATTATCTACAAGTACATGTTCATTTCTTACCAGAATTTTATTTTTTTTTCTTTCAATGTATATTGAAAAGAAAAACCTGACAAAATAAAATAAATAAAATTATACACTGAAACAACTAACTAAATTGGAATAGACCAATATGCAAAAAACCTACATTTTTTAGTGTAAAATAGCTATTGAATAAGAATTGGACAATAATTATTGGATAATAATTTGACAAAAATTTTTGCACAGGTTAGGTTATGCTACAAACTTCATTATCTAACCCTATATGCAGACAAGGAAGGGAAAACATGATGGGGTTATATAACTGTTGGTGTCTCCTGCTAGTAAAAGAGTCCTGGTGTGAAAGGCTCTAATGTCAACAGGCATTTAAGCTACAGTTAAATTAATTTTTACCTATCTTTTGTCCTTACACTTTGTACCAAACACAACAAATAAGGTAGCTGGCATAAAAGCATCACTTTTAAAGTAAATATTAGAATGTATTTATGTCAAACCTACCTGCAAGGATTAAGATCATTGCATAAGGATATCATAGAAGCCAAGACTTTGTCTAAATCTATCCAGATCCCTTTCCTGGATTTCCTTTCTTGGATTTCCTTTCCCTAGGTTTGGGAAAGAGGTTGTTCTACCACAATAATGCCTTTATAGAGGCATGGCAGATGCAGGCATGAATTTATGTCTGATAACTGGGAAGATCTTCTAGGTTGCCTAAATAAATGAAATCTCTTCAACCTATAAAACTCCTTCAATTAAATATCAAAAAAACCCCACAAAAACAAACATAAGAAAATTTCAAGAGAAATATTAAATGAAAACAAGTAAATCAAAGGCAATAAAGAGTAAAATCTGAATATTCTGCTTAATCCTAGTTTCAAACTTGGCAATACAACTATCTCTTTTCTCAGTACCACAAGATATTTCAGTCACAGATAACAGGCTTTATATGTCTGTCATATCAATTCAATGTGAAAACATAAAAAAGCTCAAAAAATTATTAGCATATTAAACATTTTAAAATTTAAAAAGAGAGATTCTCCTAAAGAAATTTGTAAAGGAATTTTAGTTGCCTGTTGTTATATAATTAATATGTATAACATGCTAAGAAAAACCAAAAATAAGGATGATCTTAATATTACTATAAAGATAAATAAGCTTTTATACTTTTTGCTATATCCATTGTAGATATATTTTTAAGGGCTTTCAAAAACAGAGAGTACATGCTACTTCTAGCACAAAAGTCCAAATAGTGAGACTTTTGGGATAGAAGAATGGACAAAGTTTTCACTTACATTACCTGAAAAAAATGTGCCCAGGCCGTTATTGCATCTGTCACAGATGAAGAAACTACTGTTATGCATGATTTATCCATTCAATGGTTTACAGCTCCAACTGTTCCAGGAAGGTCACAAATTCACCAGCTATCAGAAAGAGCTAGATTCTGTTCTTGGAACTACGATTTAGTGTGGAAGAATTCATAATGTCTGGGTAGACATTATGTCTGTGTAGCCAGGCACCTGCTTAGACATCTGAGGTAGCTCAAATGTGTAGATAATGTTGCTTTAGTTCGTTTGGAACTTATGCTCCATAAAATAATTAAAGATTGACCTTTTTCATGTGAAAGTGTAGTTGTTCACCAGGTCTTCCACTAGCTTGCCTATGCTAGTGAGATTTAAAGGATGTTGTGTTTTTGTCTGGTATCAATCTAATGCAGAAAGAATTAAGGAGATCACTGCAATTCCTTCTCTACAGCTATGCTAGACAGGCAGATTACAGGAAGGTGGCAATTACAAATTTGGTTTTGAAAATAACTCTTAATAGTTTGGTATATCAGACACGAATAAAATTTAGTGCTATTAAGGCAAGCTGAGTAATTCTAGCCTTACTAACTCGCTAGAATCTGAGGAAAGAGTTTCCTTCTATCCCCAGTATATTATTTGTGGAAACTAACTTCCTACAGGGCCTGTAAACGAAATTTTCCCAATGAGAAGGTCAGATTATTAAAGTGTTGCTTGAAGGCTGCCTATTTTCAACTCACCTGAGACTACTCATCTGGCAACAATTACAATTAGACTCTTTGTCAAGAAATTATGAAAGCAAAACCATTTTCTATCCAACATAAAGAAAACCCTCCATCTAAGTAGAAATACTTATATGAATTAACAGACTCATATTTCCAACTGCAACATATTTCTTGTTTTCAGTACCTGGTACACGATGCACATTATTCTTTAAATCAAATAAAATGCAGCCAGTTCTCAGGTGTTTGTTCTCTGCATAAAAAAAAAAAAAATATTATAAAAACCAACTGAAACTAAACCAAAAAAGCAGCATACAACTACTGCATTCATTTTCTTCTGATACTTCCTGTAAGGACCACATAATTATATTGCTGCTTAGTTAGTCAAAACTTCCAAGGCAAGGCACTTTGTTATCCGAAGCAATTCTTACAAAAGCTTTCAATGCCTAACTATATTTTTTTTGCCAAATTGCAATTTTAAGTGCTGGGTTGCATCCTCTAACTGACTTAGTGACTGCAGCACTGATAATCAGTGGGGAAAAGGGCAGAGTGACCCAATTTTTATGCCCTACCAAGCAGAAAAGGCTTTTTTGCCTTCTGTATGAAATGATCAATAGAAATAAAAAATAGTCCCTTGAAAAGTTTTAATTACCTTAAAAAGAGGAAATTAAATATTCCAAACATAATTTTATCATCACAGCTGTTAAGAACACAGAACTGAAACTAACAACATGAAATATTATAAGCTTGAAACTGTATTAAACTGATGATTAAAGTTAATACAATTTATATAAGGCCATATCCAAAAGAAGAATGAGACATAAGTTGCATATGGTTGTGACATACATACGAGGTTGCCCTTATATTATATATTTCCAGGTGTATGAAATGTACCTGCATTTTCCTTGCTGATCTGTCTCAGGTATAGAAGATCCATACTTGATTCCTCTACAATGAATGAACAACACAGAGTAAGCACTTGAGGTAACATAATTTTCAAAGGGTACACAGCAAGCTCCAGGTGTTGGGGTGCTCCAAAACTGCAGCTGGAGCATGTTCTATACTTTAAAAATGGACAAAAGAGTAGATAAGTAGAAAAGATCAATCATGGTTTAGCTAGGATACAGAGATTGAATAATAAAAACAATCTATATTTCAGTTAATCCCTAGCCAAAGGACACAATCACTGGACTTCAGACTATGCAAAAGTAGACATATTACTTACCTGAGATGGGGAAACTCCACAGAAATAAAATCAACATCTCTGAGTGCAAAGAGCAAGTATAAAAGAAGCCGTATTCTATATACAAGGGACATCTTCTAAAGCACATTTGTGAATTCAACAAACTCTGCTTTAAGGATCACTTATTTTCTTATGGTTGTGTTTATATAATGTAAAACTTATGATGTTGGGGCAAGATTTGCCTAAATTTTCAGGTGGTTTGCACCATTTGAAGGACCTACCTCTGCCTTGTCCCCCTGACTCAAGGGTAGATTCGTCTGTCAATATCAGGTGTGTGGGTATTATTTAAAACTCTCTCGTTTTCCCATACTAAGCAGATATTAAACACTGGCAAAGGGAACTGGAGGAAGACAATATTGTGGAAACTTAGAATAGTTTCATTCAGATCTAAAAGCAAATGAAATTAAAAATAGGTGACCTTATTTTATTCTGCTGTATGGACTATTATTAAGTTAGTATGGGTTAAAAAATACAGTGTGAATACACTTTAAAAGCCAGAGAAGTGACACATTTACTATCCTACATAGAGTAGTAAAAAATGACTGTACTGTCATTTTTTAGCCCCAGTCAGCAGCTGAGCCCCACAGAGCCTCTCATTTCTCACTCCCCACTGCTAGGAAGGACGGAGAATCAGAAGTGTACAAATGAGAAAATTTGTGGGTTGAAATAGAGTTTTATATGTAAAGGAAAACCTGCTTTTGCAGACAGCTACAGGGAAAGAAAAAAAGGGAATTCCTTTGTCACTTCCTGTGGACACAAAGGTTCAGCCACCTCCAGGAAATCAGGGATTCATTACATGTAGTGCTGCCTTGGGAAGACAAAATGTCATCACTCCAAACGTCCCCCTTTACCTCTTATTTCCTCTATATTATGCACTGAGCGTGACACCATATGGCATAGGACAAAGAACAACATCCTTTGGCCATTTGGTATTGGCTCTCCCAGCTGTGCCCCTTCTCAAATGCTTGTGCACCACCAGCCTGCTCGCTGGTGGGGTGGAGTGAGAGGCAGAAAAGCTCTTGACTCTGTGTTAGTGCCACTCAGCGACATCTAAAACATCCCTGTGTTATCAACACTCTTTTCATCACAAATTCAAAACATGTAGACATACAAGTTCCTAGCAAAAATTAACTCTATCCCAGCCAAAATCAGTACAAGTGCATTAGATTATAAACACATGTTGCAATCCTTATATTGCAAAACTGGAAAGTAAAATGTCTGGTTATTTCAGGGCGACCCAGATAGAAATATCCTTGAACTCCAGACTGTACTTCTGTCTTTGGTTTGGTTGCACATTGAGAGAATGTGTCCCATATGGATCATTGCCAAGTTAGCTGGACAATTTTTTGAGCCAAAACTGACCTCAGAATTCAAGTTGAATGGCCATCAATACATACATCCTTATATACAAACATCATTTAGCTCACTATAAATTCCTCATTTCTATTTAATGAACAGCTGTATTCTGTCACTTATATCCTCAGCATGAATTTAAGGTGTCCTTCTATTTTTGCTGTATTCCACCATTACGGTAATAAAATTTTAAGTCACCAGAGAAGGACTCTGCTCAGAGAGGAAATCACACAAGTTCTTAACCAGATGCAGGTGGAGCAAGAAGGCTTGGTACTGTTGCACTGTTTGATCATCTAGAAGAAACTGCAAATCTAATCAGATCCCTATGTTACAAACTTCGTGAACAAAAACCAGGCGCATACACTCAAAGCGGAGGAGATGATATAACCCCATCCAAAGCCTCCTGTTGCTTTCCACATCCCACACTAATCATTTAAATCTGAATTGTACGAGACTTGGCCAGCTTGCTCTCATCTGTGCCTGAGACTTACCCAGACACTGAAAAACATTTGACAGCTTTTTATTTGGGGTGAGAGAGGCACAAAACTCCATGTCATGATCATGCTGAGACCATCATATCTATATTTTCATTTTATTCAGTAGAGCAATAGGGTTTTTGTGTCAAATTTAATTAAATTTTACAGAATATCTATAGCAGTTGTTTCATATATCTTTAATAATCTTTATTATTAAAAGAAGAGAGTGAGGTTGCCAGTGCTATTAATATAAAACTACTGCAATACTTTCTCCAGTGAGGCACTTAAAATATTAATTCATAGATGATATGCAAGATTAAAAGATTGAGCATATTTTTATTATGAAAATATTGCTAATGCTAGTTTTACTTCCATAAAACTGCAACTTTAACAGCAGCTTTGATGTCATTGTTCTGTGCATGCGACAGTAGCGCAAAAGTTATTAGCCAGCAGTGCCCTGGCAGCCAGGAGAGCCAAGCATGTCCTGGGGGACATGAGGCTCAGCATCACCAGCTGGCAAGTGAGGTGATTGTCCTGCTCTGCTCTACTCTGCTCTGCTCTGCTCTGCTCTGGGGCAGCCTCACCTTGAATACCGTGTGCAGTTTTGGGTACCTCAATATCAGAGAGCCATCAAACTACCAGAGGGTGTCCAGAGGACGGCAATGAAGATGGTGAAGGGCCTTGAGGGGAAGCTGTATGAGGAGCAGCTGGTGTTGCTTGAAAGGGGCAGAGGAGGGGCAGGAACTGATCTCTTCTCCATGGTGACCAGTGACAGGAACAGTGAGGGAATATGCTGAAGTTGTGTCAGGGGAGTTTATTTTAGGTATTAGAAAAAGGTTCTTCACCCAGAGGGTGGCTGTGCACTGGAAGAGGCTTCCCAGGAAGTGGTAGCAGCACCAGCCTGACGGAGCTCAAGAAACATTTGGACAATATTCTTGGGTGTGTGGTGTGAATCTTGGGGCTGTTCTGAGCTGGGCCAGGGGTTGGATTCAATGATCCTTGTGGGTCCCTTCTAACTCACCTTATTCCATGATTCTGTGACACCTCTTCTAGGAGGTACACCTCTCAAGGAAGGGTAATGGGACAAATGAAATTAAATTAGGGACAAGGTTCAGTGCTGAACTTGGCTATGTAATGTTTGGATTTGATGGTCTTAAGGACCTTTTCCAATTTGTGGTTGTATGATTCTGTGAAAAGGCCAATGCATTGCTGAAATCAATGCCACAAAATTAGAGGAAACAACATAACAAAAAGAGAGAAAGCCAGTTGGTACACAGTGGCAGCAATTTTTAGTAATGCTTTGTACCTTATTGACCAGATCTGAGAGGGATCAATTGTTTCCACCACTAGAGTAGAAATAAAATTCTGAAATACGGTACCTATTTACATTTCCACTCACCACTAGATAACTGATTTAGAAAAAATATTAGATGATCAAAATAACTACAAAAATGTACAGAAGAAAAGAAAAAGGATAACAGGTGTTTACCAAAGCTCACACTTTTTTTAAACAGCAAACAAAATTTCTTTTAAAAAGTTCATGAGCAATCTAAGTATCTGATCAACTGAGAGAAGAAGGTATTTTTCTGAGACAATATTTTATTCCTATAATTTCATTTAAAGTGAATACAAGGATTTGTTAATCAAAACTATCTCTGTTACATCAGTCAAGAAATAGATCTTTGATTCCACCCATATTTTTTTCCATCTTCCCCTTTTAGCCAAAACATAAACATCAAGAAAATATCTACTAATGGAGGTCTGAATTTCAGATAATCAAGAGAAAGTTAAAAGGAAATTTTTCTTCTTTCTTCGTAATCTGAACACGCACTACAACTTTTGCTCCAAGGACATGTGCTTTGGAAGCAAATAATAGTAGCAATAACTATTATCATTTGCACAGAGTTTTACATTTACCAATCTCTGTGAAGACAGTAATTACTTTACTGAAATAGAGGTTCTGTAATTTACTTTTCTCCAGGACATACACACTGTTATGTGTGAACAGACTGAGAACATATTGTAGGTATATATTCTATCATCAATTAAGACTCCCTTTTAAACAAAAGGCAATCACTCTCAGAAAGCCAAATAAGGACCTGTGAGCTGAAACTTTGCTATTAAACCATCAAAATTCTGTAAAAAGAAAGAAAAAAGAAGGCAAACTGGAAAGCCTAAGGGACTTTTCACAACCTCCATCAGTAAACTTGGGAGAATATTTTCTAAAAAGTAATTTTAGGTATCATGGCAGCGCTAAACTGACCTTTGCTAATTATGAGCAGGCTTCTATCCAGTGTTGTTTCCCCATGGCCATAAATATCACATGTGTACTAATACAAAAATGGACGAGGGTGCCTTTTCTCTGGTCCTGAAGGCAATGTCTCTCCTTCCTTCAGAGTGGGATGCTCTGGCCCACGCAGGCTGTGATGGACAATGCCTGACCTTGCTTTCTCCCATACCGTGCCCGGTTATCACAAGCCAAAACAGGAAAAAAAGCAAGGAGGAATTAAATAGTAGAGAAGTTCATGGACCAGTACCCTTGCCCCGAGTGATGAGAAACATAGCCTCAAGCTTCAAGAGTAAACCTAAATTTAGATGTCAATTAGTGAAAGGAAAAATTAAAGAATATAAGGGCATTGGAAAGGATGTGTGCATATGTTACTTATATGTGTTTGTTCTTTCAAATATGTTGCAATTTTTCTATATCATTCAAATAGCTTTTTACCAGGATCTATAATTATGGAAATATTTTTATTTTTGTTAACTGATGTTGAGCAAATCTTCATTAGAGAAATTAACTTGCAATTTATCTCCTTTGAAATCAACAGAGCTACCTCAGGAGTGAATTTGATCCAATCTTTTCAGCTGTGTCCTAACATAGAGTGGAGTAAAGAACCTTTTCACAAGTGACAATACTAGAATAAAAATTAATATAGGAGTGGAATCAAACTGTTGGGAAAATTAAAAGAAAAACAATCCTTTTTCAGAAATGGAACTGCACTGTAACATTGACCATGGTCTTGCCTTCCTATGGCTTTTTTGCAATTATAGCTGTAGGTTTCCAGACCAACAGTGGCTTGCTCAGTGTAATGGCACAGGCATGATATCAGAAAAAAAAAAAACATATTAAATGGAGATCACATCATATGGGACATTGATCCTGATTTACATTAAGAATTTTCTGCAGTCAAGTACAAAACATGCTCTCTGACTATCCTTCAGCAAATGAGACCCTCTTTTTTGTTCCATTGCCTATTATATTTTTTCTAATTATAGCAGCCACTTTGATTTAAATAATAAAAAGGAATATGGCACTTATTTCAAATATTTGCCCTCAGCTATTTAAGGCAAAAGCTAGCAGTATTCTGCACATTATTGTAAAAAAATTTTACCAATGTCACCTTACCAAATCTCTCCCCATTTATCTTCTTGTCTTTCATACAAGACAAAATTTTAGCAGGAGTCTCCAGATCAAACTTCTGAAAAGAGACGCTGAATAATTTTGGTCTAACCATCCAGAAAAGAGAGGCTCTGAATATAAATGAATGCATAATTCAAAAAGATATTTTGCTTCCTTGGAAGGAAAACAAAGAAACAAAACATCCCAAACTGACAGCCAGACTGAAGCTACTGACCAGAAAACTACACAATACAATATAGTTAAATAAACAGCAATGCTAGAATGTTTTGAAGTATGCCAATGCCTACATGACTCAACACAGAAGTAATTTCAGTGATCCTCTTCAAATTCTCTATTTTATTATTCTTCTTTTCCATAGTTTAGAAAGCTTCCTTTACATGCACTTGTTTCTATTGCTACCAAGGCAAAATGAAGGTGTATTTCACTTAGTGTCACCATTCCAGAGATTAATGCATTTTATCCTGGATTTTTAATTGTTAGCAGATATTCCCATTATGCCTTCACATGTATTCTTTAAAAAAATCCAGAAGAGTAAATAAAAACAACTTAGTTATATAGTGCATGATGAAAAAAAAAAAAAAAAAAGCAGAATTATTGGAAGTATTGGCTGTGAAGTCAAACTGAGAATTTTTCTTCTTTTTTTCCTCTTTTTTGTCCTTTTTCCACTGGTTTTAAAATGTTGCTGCTGCTTTTCATGGATCTCACAATAAAAAGAGACACTCTTATTCAGCAGGGCATAATCAATCCACTGCTGGGAGAGGAATTTTGGCACAACTAGAGGAGACTGTCTCTTGAAAATCTGTTCTGAACTTACAGATCCTTCCAGGTTTCAACTCTCACCTAAATTCTTCGTGTCTGAATGCTTGTGATTAAAAGTCATAAACTGAAACTTTGAGGGGACTTATGAATAAGAGTTCTGGAAAACACTGATTGTAAATTGATTGTTGTAAAATTGTTACAGAATTATTAACCCAAAGCATAAAATCAACTGTGGGACAATGTCTGTGGAAATGTAGCTCTTAATACATGGATTTTCTAATACTATTAAATGCAGTTGCTCTTTAAAGATATATAAAACCTGAAAAAAAAAGCATAGCAAAATATGCTCTAATATTTTTCTCTAAATATGTTTCCAAGAGAATTCTTTGTCCATTTCTGTAAAAGCAGTGGGAAGTTAATGCTCACAAGACAAAATAAAATGAACTCAAACAAATTGCCTTGTCTTCCAGGAAAAGGAATTCGGAGAAATAAACCAACTATACGAACCTTGGGCTTTTCCCTAAATTACATTGCTTTGGTGAAATATCTCTAATAATGAAAATGCATTATGATTTACTAACCAGTAATTCAATATCTGGTAAAATATTAATAATACTTCTTCATTCCAGCTGATAGTTTAGTCATCTCCATGACAATCAAAATGCAAAGTATAGAAAATAAAAAGGAGCATATTAGATAAACTTAGCTAGTAAAGAAAAGACAGTTCTAGTTATTTCAGCTTTTTTTGTAGTTATTTCAGCTTTTAGATCCCAACACCAATTAGTTTTATTTCTCTTGAACTGCTTAATATGTAAAAAGAATTCCAAATTGATTCTGCAACAGATGTCTGTCCAGCTGGGTCGGACTTCATACCCTCTTATTAGTGAGTTAAATGGCTGAGCTCAATCTCCAGTGGTGTCTGAGCACCCTAAATATTGAAAGGCAAAACTTCATGGAAGTCTGATTTTTGCAGTACAACATGCTTCTGAACCCAAGTTGTTTAATTCTTCCCTTTGAGAGTATTGCCAAGGACAACAATGTTCTGCAGTATAATTGACTGATGGAAAAGGTCCAATATGTTAAGGACCAAGAAGGGAAAGGAGGGGTAGGAAGGGGGTGTATCTGCTCTTTCTCAGAGTCATTTGGCAATCTGATGAGCTCTGAGAATTTGTCAAAATTAAACTGACCATGCCCAGACAGAATTGTTCCTTTTCTCTTTCTTGGAGCAGCTTTGATGGCAAATGGGACACTATTTCTACCTTTCTGTCAGACAGTTATAACATACTGTGTTTATAAATCCACTACCAGTCTGATTTTTGCTAAATGGTCTTTCAAAATCTCCTTACCTCCTTGAATAAGCAGTACTGCCTAAAATGTCATGAGGTGCCAATATATATTAAGTTGAAAGTTCCCTTGATATTTTACCTTTTCCAGAACCACTAGCTACTCTGTAGCATTTCTGAGAAACATATTTTCTTTAGGGTCATAGATGCCAAGACTAACAAGTACAATTTTATGGATGCAAGAAAATAGTATGGTTCTAATTTGGAAGTATATGTTCTTTTACAGAAAATGCACCTGTGGTAAAGTTTTTTTTTGTGAAAAGATATTGTAGTATTTTTTCTTTATTATTGAAATGTTATCTCTCTATAGGGTACTCCTCTCCTCCACTCACAGGCCTAACATGTAATTACTGCAATAAAATACTGTGGGAGTCCCAGAAATATCATTCTAAAAGGAAAGCACTTCCTGAAAAGCTGCAATATTAATGCATTAGCATTTTGAAAATTACATTCTTTGAAATGAACTAGTGTTGGAGAGAGTGGTAGTTCTGAAAGATTCAGAGACAAATGCACTGTTGCACTGGAAGATAAAACTAGTCTGGACTTTTGCAAAACACTAAATTTGAAATGTTAACACCAAATATTAGAGTCAAACCATGTTTCAGAGTCCAGAAAGGAACTGTAACATGATAAGCTGTGATGAATCCAGAGAATTTCTGGCTTGTTTTTGAGCTCCACAGAAAAGGAGTTTTAGAAATCTTTAATGCAAACTATCAGCAAGTCTAAACTGAAAATTTAATGCAATTAATGGCACACAGATTTTTTTTTTTTAGCATTAAATATGAATTTATAGCTCAGCTTAATTCTTATTCATAAACATGAATCTAATTTTCTAGTAAACACCTTTCAAATTGAGTTTATTTAGAAATGTTACAGGTTTATTTCGACTAATTGTGATATCTAAGCAGGGGTTTTTGCCATATCTATAAATTTTAAAGATATTTCACTAACGGTAAAATCAAACTTATTTTGCATGCACACATTCATATATTCCATAAATACACTTCATATGCATATCCATTATGAACAAAGTGCATGCATCTTTATTTATACATCAAAGTGATTATGAAATTAGTCTGAATAGAAAAGTTTAAAGAAAAAATAGAAAATGATGAGTCAATCTTAAGTATTTTTGTAAGCATACCAGAGGCAGTTAAGGCTGAAACGGTGTAGAAAAAAAAGTGTATTTTAACTATACTTCTCTGATTTCTTTCTGATTTTTTGAATTTTATATTTTATTTTTTTTTAGAAATTGAAAATACTATGCACAAAAATCTGAACAGGATAAAGACAGACATCCTTGATCAGAACAGGGACCAAGCCCTGATCCATGACAAGGGTAGCCATGCAAGCATCTTATCTCTGATGTTA
>JAHXMQ010012338.1:90823018-90861892 GCA_020466415.1 Ammodramus savannarum pratensis | reverse complement strand
GGAAGGGAAGGGAAGGGAAGGGAAGGGAAGGGAAGGGAAGACCCCAAATACCAAACAACTAAGAAAAGAATTAAGAAAGAAAGAAAAGCAGAGAGTGTAATTATAGAATGACTAAGACTTTCAGTCCCTGGTAGGTAGCATACTTGGATATTTTACTAAACATTGAATATGGATCACACCATTTTAATGTACAGACAAGTGGCTGTCTCTACTTTTCCTGCGCTGCCCAAACCTGCTGATACTTAACATCCCTTGAGTCAGTTTGTGCCAATGAGTTCCAGATTTCAATTCTTCACCAAATGAATATTTTTTTAAATAAACTATTATTGCATTGGTTCCTTTTCTCAAATGTTCTTTTCTAAACCAAAAGTTTTAACCCATTTAGCCTTTCAGTCAAATAGCTGATCATGCTTGCTGTTCTTCTGGCATTTCTACAAGGTCTTTTTCTGACCATTGCTGACAGTTTCAGAGATCTAAAATTACTTGTACAACTTCTTTGCAATTAGAAGTAATTTAGAGTCTCCTATTCTAACAATATATGTATTGTTAATATTATTTTTGTTTATTACTTCATGTGAAAGTAATTTAATTTACAAATTTTTCACCTCTTCGTTTGATGACCTCCTTATTCAATGCTGTCTGATCTTTGCATAAGCATTTACAGCCACATTTAGATTTAACTATTCTCAATAACTTTCTATCATTAAGCAGAGTCTTAAGTCTTAAGCAGACTTTGCTACCTGTTTCCACAAGTCTGCTTAATGAAAGCCTTGCAGCCAAATGAGAGGTGAGATTAGATTTAAAAAGGGTATTTGATGGTTTTAAATCCAGTTTATGCAATGCTTTATCCAAACTGATAAATAAAAAATTATTTCTTTTAAACATGTCTGAACAATCTTATCATGAGCAAGTTCCTGTGGTGGGGTTGGGAAAGGAGGAGAGGAAAAAAGGTGGGAGAAATAAAATAAAAAAAACCCAGCATTTTTCTTCAACTGACTTACACTTTTCTGGACAACCTTTTTATTCTTTTGTTGATAGATGAAAAAAATCCATTAACATCTTTTTTCTCAGTCACTCATATTCTTTGCTTCGGCAAATTTGTTCGTTTTTCCGTAAAGTCATACCTTCCACATACTACAAATAAGATATTATTTATTAGAATTTTATGTAGCCAGTGGGACTTTTTTCTACCTTTGCATGAACATTGCATGATTTCCTTGACAAACAGGATTGACCTTGTACCACTGATACCAGGTGCTTCACTGGGGAGACAGAAATGTGATCATGCTTGTAACAGTGGCTGAGCTTCTGCATGGAAACTGGAGATGGCATCTGGGTTTCCCACAGTCGCTACTGTGTTCTGTAAAGTCATTAGGTTCTTAAATGTCCCCATCTATATGTGAAATTATGTCTGTGGAAACTTACAACATAACCTTCAAGAAAGCATGTTCTACTTTTTTTTTTTTTTTTTTTTTTTTTTTTTTTTCTTTTTTTGACTATATTGCAAGAAAAAAACAGGGCCCCTATTCAGCCCTCAGGGCTGCATCCAGATTTCTAGCTATAAAATGCAGTCTCCATCCTGCAGAAACCTTATGCTGATAATGACTTAATGAAATATAAGGATGAAATAAATCCATAGATGGAGCAGAGAGGTTTAAGGTGACAGCAACAGAGGTAAATCTTTGCATAGACAAAGAGAATATGCTGCAGCTTTGACCTGTTGTTGCTGATTGATTGCAGTTCATGCAGAATCTCATGGAGATGGTAATCCCATGTCTCCATTTTATGCCCATTGTTAAATCAATGTATCCTACAGGTTGTTGCCACAGGCATTTCAAGTAAAAATTGCAGGTACTGGTATGTTAGTTCCATTAGTTCTTATATTATTGAAGCTCATTGAGATAAAAGCTTTTCATGTTTTCTTGAATTTTTTTTGGATGTTTTTCTTCTAAGATGCACCAAAGCACCTTCTTTATTTTTTTTTTTTTTTTTTTGCCTAATTTTTGCTTCTTAAATAATTTATCAACCAATAGATAACAGAAAATACTTCCAATTTTCAATTATCCTCTGGATTTGAAGGCATGGAAATATAATGACTGACAAAGATATTTTCATAAAATTCTCAGAGGAGGTAATCAGAACTCAGAAGATATCTTCAGGAAAGATATTACTATTTTAGCTGCATTAACTTTCTTTAAGGAATGCATTGTGTTGTTAATCCTAGATTTTCCTTACCCTCATCTGGCTTCTCTAAACATCCATGAGCCATGAAATATTCAAATAAACCTGCTTTTTAGAAATGAGAAATCAATGGTTTTATAAAGGTACTTATAATGGTCAGTCTAAAAGAGGAGCAAGAATAATATGAGATAATAATATCAATGTGGGTGCCTTAATTAGGATCTTTATTTATAGCCTCCAGAGATTTATTTCTAACCTTTAGATACTTCAAATCTCTCTAGGAAAATTCCACTATTTAAACAACATAGGTTTCCAAAATCAGAAATTTCTATTAAGTGTTTAAATTATTTCCTCCTCCTGATCTTTTTGTGTTCTTTTTTTCTTCTAAGCGTTTTCATCTCTTTCAGCTGTGAATATTTAAAATAAAAATACTTAAAATAAAATAAAAAATCAGCGCAATAAGCAAAATGACACATCCATTTAATGGGGCTCTGAACTGTAAAACTCAGTTCTCATAGGCCCATGATTCCAGCAAGAAGCTTTCTTTGTGGTAGTTCCTCATTGCACCCTCTCTTTATGGCTGGTATGTTTAAATAATAGCAACATATATTTAAAAGATATGCAAACAAAATATAAATAACAATAGAATTGTATTCTTTTTTTTAAAGATTGCTTTTGATAAATGCAGCTCTTTTTCAAACACAGTCATGGACTTTGCTCACTTGGCAAAAGCCATCACTATAATGTAACAGCCTCCATCAGACAGGTTTCTACCCTTTGGTCTGCTTCATTAAATATCTCAGATCTCCAGTGTCAGTACTGGGTTGTGGTCATCTGAAAATCCATATCAAACGAATTAGTTCATTTCCTGAACTCTTTGGATAAACAAATTCATTTATTCTGATAAGTGAAAGCACTTGGAATAGCATATGCTGCTGGTCTGAGCAAAAGACTGACTCACTGACTTTCTAGATAGCTAAGATTTCTTATGCAGGTGGCCTAATTTCAGATTTACAATGTGGGCCTGGAAATCTACTTTGATTTCTGTTTTTACTACACTACTGGAGCTATAACAAAGCTGAGAATTAAGTAACACATTTTCCAGCATGTACCTCACAGTTTCTTCTGTGTTAGTCTTCCATTCCTGCAAAATCATAGCCCTTTGCAGTTATGGATATCTAATTTGGACAAAGGTCTTATTGGGACATCAATTTGAGTCTGCAGGAAGTTCCACTAAATTAGTACTTCAAAAATTGGGAAAAAAAACCTTACTTTTGGACAAAATTAATAAACCTGCTATGTATTTTGTTCTAAGATATTCCTTCTGCAATGAGTTTTAGATTTTTAAAATCCAGTAATTATTAGATGGCAAATTGTTAATAAGAAAGTTTTCTCCAAAGCGGTCTGTTTTCACCCAATGGAATGCACAAGGCAATCCACTGGGGTGCAGAAGAAATGTTTTTTGTATCATTATTAAATAATAGACATATTTTTAAAGGAGCAGATTTCATCTCTGTCTAGTTATTTTTGATATCTCATTTTATGCATGTTTTATAATGTCTATAATATGCTAGTGTAGTAGTACATGTATACAAGTTCTACAGAGAACACAAATGTGCATATATTGGCAGTGCATGCTCATATATTTTTTTTATATGGTTGCACAGTCAAAAAAACTTAGATACCACTGCCATGAACAATCAGTGGCATTTACAAAACCTTTTTAAAAATACAAAAATTTTAATGTACAGGAATCTCTTGTCTAAATTTTGTGAGCAAAATTAAAATGGCAGTATAAAGCTCTAATCAAAATCAAGATAGTGCATTAAAAATCTGTGAACAGTTCCATAAATAAACACTCTTCATAATCAAAGCAGCTTGTAAAAAATCATCTTCCTATCTGATATGAGTGGCATTTAAATTCTTCCCTATTCCTTAACAATTTCCCTATTAGGAAAAAGGTCAGAGATAAAAAGAGTTACAGATGAATACACTTTAATGTGACATGGAAAAGAAAAGCCTCTTTTGTAAAGAAAACTCATCTCTTGCTAAATCTAACTAAAATAAATTTAAAAATATATATATCCTGCTCAACTATAAAATATAAACAGCTACGTACATGGAACAACTCTTTTTTTTTTTTTTTTTTTTTTTTTTTTTTTTTTTTTTTTTTTGCCAGTCCTTGACAGAAAAATTATGCTTGGGAATTTGAAACTCTTATACACCATTCACATGTACCTAATAAATAATGACAGAGAACTGGGTAAGCCTAGTGGCTTACATGTCTGAATAATATTTACTTAACCAGAACATTAATGCATCACTTTTTTTGTTTTGTTTTGTTTTCCCTGAGCTGAACGGTTCAGCTAACACAATTGCCACAGTGATTCTCTCAGCAGCCCTGAAATCTACATTTAAGTGCCATCTGTGAGGCAGTCAAAAACTGGCTGATTCTGTGCCTTTGTTGTCCTGTATGATGTTATGCCTTAGTTAATAACTGAGAATTGAAGCACAGAGAAAGATGAAGCTCTCTGATGTCATTCCCTTCATTGTATGTGAAGATCTGTGCCCCACCACCTACTAAGCTTTCCCTGACTGACCCGTGTTTACCTTCTGTTGGTGCCACTTCCCACTGTGTTATTGATGTGCTTTTCTGCCCAGGAAGCCGTCCTTCTCAATGCACTTTGTTAAGCTCAGGCCATGGGCACACACTGTTCTTTGTTGTACTGTATATGAGGAATGTTTTTGGAGGGGAGCACTGATGGTATCAACGATTTGGAGTTAAAGTGTCCCCAAAGCCACAGATGCAGCACACTGCATTGCCAACACACTGTATTGCAGGGATTCAACTTAAAAGCTATTCAATTATGAGGTTTTCTCCTCACACCTAAGTGCCTTTCATTTACATAACAGAAAGCTATGTGCTTCTAAATACACAGACTAGGGCATTTATTATCTTCTCTTATTGTTTAGGTTTTCTTCATTTAGCATTGCTGAAAGCTGTGCACCATGGCAGTCAGCATTTAAGATCAGCAATATTATTAAAGGAACAATGTGCCTGTCGATTAACCTCCAAAGAAACCACATGTGGAGGCAAGGAATTTGCCTTTCTGATTTGATTTTCTTTTTTTGTCTTATATTTAAAGGTGTTTCCTAAAATGTGGACTATGCTTTCAATCACGAGTTAGGGAAAGAAAGGGGAAAAAAAGGTACATAAAAAACTCTGGCTGGCAGGAGGAAAATTAATGGTTTGGTCAATACATGCCAGAGCCAGATCATGAACATTTTAGGTTTAATTTCCCAAAAGAGCAGAAAATTCACCTTTAAAAATAGTGGGAAATGCTTCTCCTGGTTTTTTTGGGTTTTTTTCTCTTCACGGTACTGATGGTGTTTTCACTAAACTTCTAATACCTTCTTATATTTCCTGAGTAACTGTACTGGTAAACCAACTTACTCTCTTTTTAATTCTTGTCATTACTCAGAAAGAAATCCATGAAAAGGTGGCTGTTCAGTTACGAATAACAAATCCTGTAAAATTATACTCTGAATGAGGTCTTTCCTCTCCTTCCCTTTGCGCTGTTTGTCTTCTAAACTTAATCGATTCTGACTTTGTCTCTGCAAGAAATGCGAATTGTGCATTCTGATCTCAGTTAACCCACCTAGGGAGAAGAAAGTGTTTTAAAACACATGTGGAACAAGAGGCTTGATGAAGCAAAATGATGCAATGATGACTAAGTCTAATGAACACTGTGATTTAAAGCAAGAAGCTTTTGGAAAAAAAATAATATGTAGGGAGTTTTCTTTCCTGACTGTCACCTCAAGTGAGTTGATATTAGGTCTGTGAAAGCACTACTAATTTTATTCTCTCTCCTACAAGAGCAATTATCCATGCTATCTTATTAGTTATGCTCTTTATTGCATAAATGCTGTGTCTTTCTTAGCAGAAATAAAGTATTAATGAACTTGTGGTGACATCAAGGGGACCAACTGGATTAATGGATGATAGACATGTTAGACAGGGGGCACTAAACACATTGTCAGAGCCTGTTTAATCTGAATGAGAGCATCTGTGATGCTCCTGAAACTGGAGGCATATATGAAAAATTTGTTTTCTACCTTTACTTACAACATTAATAGTGGTAGTTATTAAAATTTTATTCTTACAGGAAAAACCAACATACTGATTTGATACATGAACTCTTTAGTTTCTTTTAAAGTGGATCCTTAGATTTTCAGAAGGAAAAGCAAGCAAAAGAAACAAAAGACAAATCTGGACTTAAATTATTTTAACATGTCTACCACCTTTGCTTCATTTTAAAATAATAAAATCAACTAGCATTAATAACATATTTTGATAACATCTAATATGATGGTCACATTTACTTAGAACAATGAAAAATATTTTCCTCAGGAACCTTTTTATTGTATTTTTCCCTCTGTATATCATATGCCGATACAAAAGGTGAAGGTTTTTTTTCAAAGTATGGGCTTCTTTTTTCAGTTATAGAATAATTAGGAAAAAGATCAAAATTAAGCAGTGAAGATCTGAAGCTGACACTTTCTAATGTGTACTACCTGAATTCTGTGGGACAAATATGAAAACAAAAAGCCCAAGAGGAGAACTCTCTGCTGTTTTTAGAGGTGAGTTTTCTGCTCTTGTGGGAAATGAAACCCCAAAAGAGGAGGTAGTGAGCACTACTTCTCTGATATTTATTACAAAGCCATTAATCATTAATGTTCTATTTTGCTAGTCAATCAGTAGTAACACAGTTTCATAGAGCCTTTGTTGTAATTTGGCATGTCTCAACGTCATTTTTTACATAGCTAATCAATGGCTTGTATTCAAATTCAAGAGTTTAGGGATTGAAGAAATAGGTTTGATATTTCCCTAACTGAAAGGTCTAAAGAAAAGTAATATTTCACATTTGACACTGCCTTTTTCTTTATTGATCACTCAGTAAAGCTGGAAAAGATCACTGATGTCACTACTGCTTCCCTGCTTCTTGTTTTATTAACAATGATATATTGCTCTCTTTGGAAATAAAAACTCTGGAAGCAATACACTAAGAACAGGCAAAAGTGTGACATATCAGTTCTAGTCATTTGTTTAATCTCCTTATAGACTAGTTACGGGTGAAATGCTACAGGTACACTTATTAATTCATGTTCCGTTTTTGAAAATATGGACTAATTCAAAGACAAGTCCTTTAAAATAGAAAGAGTTCAAGCATTCTCAAAATATAAATATTTTCTCTTTCATTTCGACAAACTATTTAACAACCTATGGATCGGGGCAGATAATATTTCCACTAGATAAACAGTAATTTATGTTTTTTTAGGTTTTAGTTTTAATTAGTAACAATGTTTTAATTTGATTTGAAAAGAAATTAAGAAGGAAAACAGGACTACTAAGGGATTTGCAGCTAGCTATACATAATGACTTACTTTTTACATGCCAATAAAGACAATTTTAGATCTAATGAGCGATTTCAGTAATTATTTGTAACATGAATAAGCATGGCATTTGCAAATATAATGATGCACTGTGTATCATCATATCTCTCAAGAGATGTAGCATCATATCTCTCAAGACAGTTCATAAAACCACGTGGCCTTTGTTCATCAAAATCAACAACAAATATGCAGTTGCATCCTATATATTGTTTGTAGAACAAAAATATCCATAAACATTTCTCTTCGGCCATTTCTCAGCTGCAATGTGCTATAGACAGATATTTTAAATGCCAGCAGTGCATTATAGTAGATATGACTAATCTAGAGAATTTCCATTTGAAAGAGAAATGAGTAATAATTGATTGGCCTAGATCCAAAGTCACAGTGGGGTTCAAAAAGCTTGTAAGTGCCCTCATAAAAATAGAAGCTGTATCAACCAATTGAATTTAATTATATGTGAAGGTGATGAGGGAGCTAAACAGCCTGTAATTGGAGTCCAATTACTCAGCTGGTCTTCCATAAAATTAATTCATCTGAAAGTTTGCCATTGTCCCATGCTCGAGGCCTGCTGCTGGTTTAATTAGTTAATACTGAGGAATCTTGAAACATTACATTATTTTGTCTTTATTGCCAATTATGGGTTAAGGAAAATTGTGTATAAAATATTAACATCTGCTTCCAGCACAACTTGGAGAGGGCAAAGGCAAAATATCTCATACTTAATCATGTTAAGAGGAGGAAGATGTCTTTAAATACAGAAAAATCTTCCTGCTAGTCAAGGCTTATCAAATTAAAAATCAAGGTGCAAAAGATCATTTGAATGAGATGTAATAAAAATATGAAGTATAAGAGTTTACATAGCAGCTTCATGCAGCAACAGTTTAAGTCTGTTACAGAGTTCAAGTATCACTTGTACTCAGAGGAAAACCAGAGAGAAAAAGAGTTTGGATCACTGTCCTTTTCCTCAGTGGTAGTATCCATATTGCTCCTAATAACTATGGAAGTGAGTGCAATAACAATCCCTGTCTTCCTTCACTATCAGCAATATAACATTCATGTCTAAACATTAACATTAAATAACAATATTTTATTCTGAAGAGTATTTTTGTAAAAGGCTTACGCACTCAAAAGCCAAAAGCTGCTGAATATTGTTCCAGCAATATCTGTCTCTCTTTTTCATATAAAACCTGTGTAGACAACTTGAAATTAAAGGTAAAGGAGACAGGAAGTACCTGTACTTAAATTAAACTCGGAAAGACAAAAACATTCATTCCTGGATTGTTTCAAAACTGTCTGCAGAAACGGCAGTTTCTACTGTTTTAACAGATTTTAGATCAGTCTACTGAATGGGTTGAAGCCCTTTTTTTCTTATTGTAGTCTCAGAAATGACAATCATAGAAAACAAAAGTACTATGTAGTCAGAAGTAGGCACTATGAGGTACATGATTCCAAAACATTTTTTGAACTTGAAATGGTGAAGGAGAAAAAAAATACTTGACGAGTCCCAAGATTGGTATGCATTTATTTCGCCAAAGACTCATTCATATGTACAAAGAGCTAATTACAGTATGAAAGCTATAAAAAGTTCCATTTTGGAAAGTTTGGGAAAAAGTGTATTAGCAACAGGCTTTTTTTTTTTTCTTAGTTTAAGATTTAAAAGTTAAAATTTAAAGAGAAACCATTTTGTGGACAGTGCACATTGGATTAAAGTAGCTTTTTAAAGACTTACACACACTACTGTACTTTCTCAGACATAGAAAAAACAGTTTTATCATAGTCCCATTGAACATATGCAATACAAATTCCCATTATGGTTTTCTATTCCTCTTCCAGGGGTAGAACTATTGTAGTGAGTTGGTTTTTAAGCTCATTTTATTTGACTGAAAATGTGGAGATAAATCTCTACTTACTGGAGTAATGTTAAAGTCAGATTTTTAAAACAAAATATACTGAGTATTTCAGAAACTGTGAGAGAGAGGCTACTCTCCTAAGGGCTAGACTAATGAAAACTCAGACAGGTAAAAAACAAACAGAAAACCCTCTGTGAAAAAAGAGTCAGAAATAGAAGAACTTAATCTAACTGTTAAAGAAAAATAAATATAAGGCTTCATTTCCTAAACTTAAGAAGGAAAGTGCAGGAGCCTTAAACATTCTTTTAAGCCATAGAGATGCATTAAGTTTCTTTGATTAATCTGAACTATTTCTACGGTCTGCCAGTTCTATAAAACATGAAGAAATTAAGCAAAAGAAAGATGTTGAACAGTACAGTCAGGAAGGCAAGGAAATTATACTGGCAAAATCTAAGGGCTTCCTGACAAGGGAGGTTCTGCCATAAACAACTATTAGAAACTGTCTAGAAACATTTGATTTTAACTAGATTTTAACTAGATTTACTATATGTAATTAACGAGTAGGATTAGTCCATCATGGGTGATCATAGGCTAACCAGTGTGTGATTTCTAAGGTTCAGTTTCTGTGCTTTTCCTTCTGCTCATGGGAAGGGAGCAGCGAGCAGCCCAGCACACAGGAGGGGAGCAGCTGCCCAGGGCTGCTGGTGCTGAAGTGCTCCCTGTTGAACAGAGATGGCAGGACACTGCTATTGAAAACGTCAGCATTCACTAAGGGAGGAAGCACAAGTGTTTGTCTCAAACCTTTCATACTCATTTGAGTGCCTGCCATTCAGAGAAGTAAATTCATTTTCCATACAAAAAACTCTGCTTGTTTCCTGTTTAGAATACCAGTCAGAGTTTATGCAGAGTCAAAGTGACACATCCTACCAAAAATATATTTATATCTCCTGTCTCCTTCTCTCTCCTATACTCCTTAAAAAGCAGCTTCAAATTATAAGGACCAACCAAGAAAAAATATTTTCTTCCTTGGGATGGAAATACTGGAGTAAAAAAATAACAGTGACTTAAATTATATGCAGATAGTGAACTTTATCCCTCTCATTATATTTACAGACTGTATATATTCTGTTTCTCATTCATAGCAAAATAAGTCTATAACACTTCTAAAAATTATTATTTACAGGTGATAGTGAGCAAGAAAAATTAATCCCTGTATGTCTAATCTATATAAAATGTATGTCAAATCTATATAAAACAAATGGTTCTGTTGGCCCTGGAAATACTGAAATTGGAGGTGTGTGAAGGAGTATTATGGTTCTCTATATCTCTATTTATGGGACAATTTATTTAGATCATGGGCATTGAATAGAGATTTTTTATAATCTGTATAGCCACAAATAACATCAAATCATGAAAGGTGCAGCGAGGAATGTTACAAAATTCCCCCCATCTTCCTTAAATAAATATTTTGTTGAAAAAAAAAAAGTCAATATTGAAATATTTCTATCAATATATTTCATTTCACACTGACAACAAAAGTAGAGATATAAGTGATCTGGTACAGTGTCCTCTGTCTGCATCAATGTGCTCATCAGAAAGAAACTATTCTCTCTCAAGGAGTTCTTCATGTGTCTTTCTCTTCATGGAGAAGTTTTACCCAAGTAAGTAGCATAATTCAACAGCTTCACTCATCAGCAGTAAAAGTCAGTCTTACACTTCTGTTAAAGAAAGCAAATAATTGCTTTGACTGAAAAAAATCATTTCCACGGCAAAAGCGGGATATATGTATTGACATTTTCACATTGTTGAAATCTATAATCTTGCAAGAAGTCAGCAAACAAGCTGTACTTAAACAAAATTGCCTGCCTACATGAAGCTATTTGAGAGACTGGGACATAAAGGAGCAGTAATCCATAAAGACAAATTTATTTTTATTTCACTTTAATGACCTTTAATATTTGCAGAACACTTTGGAAATGAAAAATGATCTATCTAATTTCTACAGCAGATGTGAGTGCTTCATCTCATCGATATTCCACCTGTATGTTCATCATTCAGATGGCAGTTCAAGGGCTGGTGACTGACTCTAAAAAAGTACTGTCAGTGAGAGCTAAAAAGTGAGCTGCAAAAAAAGACTGCTTGTGTTCTTTGGAGTTAAAGAGCCAAGCCCAAAGACTGCTCTACATAGATATCTAATTAGATGTGTATGTGGGTCTATGCTACATGACATGCAACTGCAAACCATGCTGTCCTCAGGAAAATGGAAAGCCAAGGCTCTTTGTCATTCCCTTAATAAATTCATGGTCTGTCTAGCCCCTGTTGTACTCTTTGTGGCAGCAGTGGTCTCATAGGTAAGTGTGTCTTTCTGAAATAGAAAGGCTGTCTTTATATGTAGGGGAAGATGGCTTAGTCTTATATGGAACTTTTCATATAAAATTTTGTTACACAAAATGTTGCCAAAGGGACACACTGCTTTTACCTCTTCATTTTAAACTGAAGGCCAGTCTCCATGACAGGACTAAAAATATAACTTCTTATTATCTATACCCTTTCCTTGTTTAATTTGATTAATTATTTTCACTGTCTTAAGAGAGAATAGTATTTTTAAATTGGGTTTATTTGAAGGAAGGGAGGTCTGCAGCGAAGATTTTTAAAATATGTATATTTGTGTATGTCAGTGTGTGTGTAATAGCAGGTGTTTTATACCCCACAGAATGATCTCCATTTTCACAGGAATCAGGGATGTAACTGTGAGAAATTTATGTTTGATAGTTTTGTTTTGGTGAAACCATAAACAAAAGGAGGGGGGTTTCCTACTTTACTGGCAAAGTTTTTATTGTTTTAATTTTCATTCACATTCTCTCTATGCGAGAGCCATATACTCTTATGTTATCATACTTGTAAAATGCTGTTTTAAAATTATGCTGAATGGCATTTAGAAATAATGCCAGCAATGGGCAAAGTTCTGATTCACTCATAAATATGACCCTCTGTCTATTCCTTAATAAGATGTTACTGAGGACAGATTTGAAGAATTTTTACTTGTATAAATATCTGGCAAATAGAAAATTAATGGGAAAAAATTTATATAAAGTGTGATAATTATAAGAATTGGTTTTTAAAAGATAAATTATTTGATGAAAAGGGAAAAAAATCTCACATAAAGCTAGGTAGTTTTTCATTAGTTTAATATTGTCTTATAAACTGCAACAGGAAAAGGCATAGCTGTTGTCACCATTTACGTATTGAGATAGAATAAAGAGCATTGAATGATTTTTTCACATAATTCTATAAAGCTTTCATTTAATATTTGTAGGAATATTTCTGTGTGACGTACCATGTGATAGTTAGTTTCCACAAAAAAGATATTTTAACCTTACTTCCCATTCTATATTTACACAAGAAATAGTCTCCCATCCCACACACATCACAAAGCTATACCTTTTGCTCCAGTTTCCACAACCCAAGCACTACCATGGCTTTTAAAAGTGTATATCTTTCCTTGCTCTGTATTAAATGACAGAACTTCAAATAGAATTAAAACATATGAAAAAAATCTGAGAAGCAAAAAAAACAATAACTTAGCAAGGAAAACCAGTTTCCTTTGTCATTATTTAGTACATAACAGTCATTTTTTTTTTACAATAACTCTTTAAATAAACTAGAAATCTTTCCTCTCCTAAGATGCAGGAATGCTCAAGGCCTACCCTGAACTTTTCAGCTCCTGTATTTGCCTCTTGGATATGGCTCTGTGTTGGCTGCTGAACTCCAGCAAGATCATCTCTGCCCTTCTGACATTCAGCCAGCTCAAGCACATCTGACTGGGAGCTGCTTCCAACCAGTATTGTTTGCAAAGGATTTTTTTGATCACCAGCTGTTTCTCCCTGAAAATACTGCTTCATGCATTGCATGTGGAAATTTTCTATTACTGATCACACACATATATGTACAAGACTTTGGACATTTTATGCTAAAGAGCAGGATTTTTTATTTGCATATATTTTAGGTGTTTAAAAAACAAAAAGAAAGAAAAAAGAAAGAAAAAAAGACCCCACCAATCATAAAAAAAATCAACCAATCCAAAACCAAACCAAAGCAAACCCACAACAAAACAAACAAACAACAACAAATAAGTAGAATGGAATTAATTTGACAATAAAAAGGAAATAATTTTTTCCAAATATTAGCTGTGTCTAAAGAAAAGAGACAAGTGCAGGTGGGATATAAAAATAAACTTCACCTGCAAAAGTTGCAGTTACTAATGCTAAAATGTTCCTCTTTCTTGTTGCCCTTAGTACTTAGGAAATCCCTTCAGCAATGTCTTTCAAATCTTTTTTTCACATGAGTACTCAGGGAAATCCTATAATCTGTATTATGAATCAAACATATTATTTAGTGGTTGTAGAATGAATCCATGAATGCTAACAATTATGAGAGGCAATAAAAAATGAATATTTCCTTTTAGTAATACTGTAGGCATAAAAGTATTCCACCTAACTCTTTTTTTCTTCATTTAAGTATTCTCTGGAAATATATTTTATTAATTTAAGCCTCTCCTACATAACTCTTCTTTGCAGAAGAAGACTTGCATCTAAATAACTCTCTCTATAAACTGATATGAAAGCAAAGTCCATCTAATTAAATCTATTACAGTAAGATAAATTTGATCTAGGAAACACACACGTCTGTACTCAAGTAAATAGCTCATTTGCCTGCAAATTTGTATCATAAATATTGTGTTTTTTGACATTAAATAAATATTACTAATTTGAGCAATGTATTTGGAGTTTCTAAGAGTGAAAATTATTTGGTTAAGAAAAATAAGAATAGAGCATAAAAATGTGGAATTTTACAATAAAATCTGAAATCCACTGTTAATTGGATTTATAACAGGCAGAGAAGCAGAGGACAGGTTTTCAGAACCATAACAGCACAACATAGACACGAGCAGCTGTGGTTCATTCCTTCACTGGAGCCACAAAGTTTCACACTGCACAACCCCATACCATCCCATTCCGTGCTTCCATTAAGATATTTCATTTCATGAACATTTCATAAAAGCAGATGGCAAATCAAAGAGTATTTTATGACAGTGGCTTGCAAGTAAGTGGTGATCTCCAGTCTTCCAGGTGGCCCACACAACCACTGCTGTCACAACAGTGACACATCTGTCATTTGGTAGGCAGTGACACTTAGGGGTTGTTGTAGCCTGAGACTGGTTTAGAGTTTCCAGCATATTTTGTAACCCTCTGCAGTAGAAGAAACAATACTAAACAAAGCAAAACATTATAAAAAATCACATTTCTGTACAGCTGCTCTGTATAGCTTTTGAGTAAATCTAACTATGATCAAGCTTGCTAACATGCTAAGTAAGAAACCTGAAATAATGGCTATAGAAAAATGTTGATCTTTATCATGAACTGAAGAGATTTGAAATGAGAAAACTTGAAGAAATAGAACTTTTAAAAAAAAATCTTAATTTCTTATTAGAGAACAAAAAATCTGATTTTAAAATCTTTAATTCCTAGTCCTAGATCTATAAAAGATGTCTCTATCTAGAAAGGAAAAAGCAATAATGTACTTGGGGAAAAATACTCCTGAATTCCATGCAAATTTAAACAAAATTACTGCTCTTATTGCATTAAGGGAAAGTTATTGGCATCACTTTTTTTATTTCTTGAGATCAATTGTCTAACTTTTGATCAATCTGCTCTGCAGACATGACAGGAAAAGTATGGAATTGACACAATGAACTGTGAAAAAAACCCTACATTTTTATGATGAAAATGTGTATTTTATCTTCCATAAGTCATAAGCAGAATGTACAACTTAATATTAAATTTTCAAAGAGAAAACAAAACACAAAAAGAGAAGAGGGAAAAAAACCTTTGGGGTCATGCTGTCATTCTCCACAAAATTTTAAACTGATTGAGCTTCTTGTTACAAAGATCTGTATATATATTAATTGGTCTTTCATGAATAGTTGCACAAAATTATGCAAAACCTTCTAAATCATTTAGCTATTCTGCCTGTTTATTTTCACATCTTAGCTTTTGTTGCTTATCCTTTTTAGATCAGAAAAAGAAAAAAGACAGAATTAATAAATTGAAACAAAAAAATCAGTTCAGGAATAGATTAAAATTTACTGTGAAAAAATACAATTTCTGCTAATTCTTTTTATCTTTCTCTCCTTTCCTTTTTATATTCTTTTTTTTTTTTTCTGTAATAGAAGCTTTACAATTTTGCTAGAAATACATGTATTCTGTTTGTAGCAGCAAAACATTTTAATATCATTTCATTAAACATAAAAGACTGCATTTTTAAATCATATCTCTTTTTATCATCTAGTTACATTTCCTATTACATTAAATGGAAGCTGATGGTGTCTAATATCCAATTTTGTTCCCCATGGCTTCTGACAAACAAAATCACTACTGTATTCACATTAAAAATAAATCAAACACACTATTTTGAGTGTTGCAACATTATGAATTGCCACACTCCCCTGGTGGTCTTCAAACAATGTTAAAAACACAGCATTCAAATAATAAAGCAAAAGGAAGAAATTCAAAGAGTATTTTATAGCCCAGAATAATATGTTTTATACATCATCTTTACATACTTTCTTCAGCAATGTTGTCAAACTGTGAGTTCAATGAAGGTCTAGTTGACACTGTAAACTCATGAAAATGGTTACATAAACACCCTAAAAGATGATAATACACCTGTATAATTCTGGGCTTTTTTATACTAGCAGTGCTGATGTAGTGCCTAGTAGAAACACTATATATTTCTTACATTTTGCTTTCGCAAGTCTACATACTCATAATGATATTGTAATTTTTTTTAGTACAACTGCATCTGAGAAATTTGTGCTGTGATGCAAATTGATTTCCTTAAAATAGTCAGAGTACACATTCTCAGTTTCTTCATATATGAAAGAACATCTACAAAAGAAACTGAATGTTTTTTCTTTAAATGCATAAAGGCTCGAAACCCCCAAGGTCTATTCAAGATTCTGCAGGAAATCAAGGAAAAATCTGCACACAGGGTGTTTTTTTGTAAATACGTTCCAAGCAGAAAGTGTTCTGTTTAATTGGATTTCTATTTGCATTGAAGTATTTAATTTTTTTTCTTTTCTATGAGGCATTTACTATTACTTCGGGAAGAAATAGTCCATCCTTGTCAGTTAGGGTATGGTACAACATAAAGGCGAACACTGCTCCAATGTCATTTTCATTTAGCTTTCAGCAGTGATTTTCTGATGTTCAGATTTTGAAAGCTTAATGATTGTTTACTTGAACCCAGGAAGCTGGAGGAGCAGACAGACTTTATGCAGCTCAAAAAGGATTTGGAGCACGCAACCGCTTGTGCTGTGGCTTCGTTATCTTCTTCTCCCTCTTGTGGCCTCCAATAGTAAGAGCAAATAAGGCATTTTGGCATCCTGCACGGCTGTAGCCCCTGTAACAACTGGGGAGAAAACCAGACTTTGGGAGAAAGTGCCATGGCATGCAGATGCTGCTACAGCACTGGAGGGGCTTCTGTGCAGTGTGATGGTCTCCATCTGAGAGGGACACGGGGATAATGATGATGGCAGGGACGGGAGCAAAGCCACCTTTGCCATACTTCCCCTTGGGGACCCTGTGACACAGTGCAGAACTGGTCAACTTTCCCCAGCTCTGCAACAAAATTAAGCCCAGGGCTTTGCAACCAAGATTTTCTGGAATAAGGTCATGAGAAGAGAGAATTCTCCTTCGTGTGAGCTGGTAGGACTCCACATCTTAAAAGCATCTTGATCCAGTTGCAGAACTGACCTAAAGGTTAAAAAATAAACGGAATGTCTTGTGCAAGATGGGAATAAATTAAGGTGTTAGAGGTTTCCAGACTAATTTACAGCCAGGTTTACAACCAGCTTTGCTCTCCCCACCAAGGCTGAGGCAATTTCAAGGCATAGTTGCCTACTTCAGTTGCACAAACCAGTTCTTTCCTGGGCTCTCAATAGTAATGACAACAAAAATAAACAGCATTTAAGTGCCTCTTTGCAGCCATATGAAATAAACAGTTTAATATTCTGACTTTAAGGCCGCAAATTGGTGGCTATAAATATTGTACTGCATTCAAAGTTCTGTATATGCCATCTGGTGACCATGTGATTAGTGTATCTATGGGGCAAAAGAAGGAGGGGGGGTCTTGCCATGCCCTTATTTATTTTCTGTGCTCAACTATGCACTCACTTAAAACCCAGCCATATGCTAGAGCATCTGTTATAGGTGGGGTTTTTTTGTAAATTTTCTCTTTTAAAATTGAGTCGATTTTGCCCTTTAGGAGCCTACGCTCTGAACAGTACTACAGAATGACATTTACTGCAGACCAAATTATTATTTTATTAGGAGTTACAGTGTCTAGTTTGAACAAACAGCAAAATTCCAGTTTGGAAATAAATTAATACCTTGCAATGTATAGTACTAAGCCAGCCAAATCATTCCTTTTTGCTTGCATCCACCAATGAATATATGATTAATTTAAACTCTGTTTGTGTGCATATTCATACACAAAGATTTTCAAGTCGATTTTTATTTTCTTCAGCATGTTAATATAAAAACATGCTTATTTGCCTTAACAGAAAGAGATGCCACACAGCAGTCATAAAAGTGAATAGCAAATTCTGTGTTTTATTGGCCCAGTGCTCATACACGCATAATCATCATTTAGTTTACAGAATACTGCTCAAGGCAGTCTTGTGAAAGTAGTATGCCAGTATGCCGTTGGGAATGAAACCAAGAACACAACAGTTTTTTGCGGCTTTCCATCATACCTCAGAAAGAGAAGGTTAAGCTAAAATTGCCTCTGCAAGAATAATAGAAGTATACTAAAAATACCCTCATTTTAATCATGCTATCGGTTAAAAAAAAAAAAAAAAGACTTATTTCTGCAGTAGTCTATTGCTTAAAATATCCAGATATTGCTTAAAATATCCAGTGAAGGGAGTTTCATTTATTGATATCACAGGACCAGCTTCCAGTTTCACTGCTCCAGCTTTTTCAGGAGAATTTTTATTCTTTTGCTAACTGAAGTAAGTGCAAACTGTAACGTCAGGCTAAGAAGTAGAATGTAGAAGCTCATTTTTGAGAGCATATCAATCATTTTTAAACATGATGATATCCTACTCCTGCTACTCTTCTCTGCCCCAAACAGCTTATGTGGGAACACTTTATTTCCTTTTGCAATACTCAGTAAGGTAAAGCTGTCTTACTGAACTTTTCCCCTCTTCCAGAACTCCAGGATTATCCAGACCGACACATCCATGTCACTGTCACTCTGTTATCCTACTTTCCAGCATTAATTTCACGCACCAGATCCCATGACGAACCTGCCCTGTGCCACTTCTCAATATTTATGGTAGGTCAAGGTGGTAGAATTTAATCTTGCAAAGCAAGCTCAAAAAGGCCATACCAGCTGCCATGTCTTAGTAAATCAGATAACAGCAATAGATCTAAAGAGCGAATGAGACAGAAGTAAGTGAGATTATTGCATCTGTTTAAATCCTGTGTCCCTTACAAGCATTTTGAAAGCACATATTTTTAAGTGAATGAACAATAATAATGTTAAAACATAATTAAAACCAGCCTAGAATGTATTTTTTTTTAATATTTTAATTGTGGTTTTAAAAAAAGAATCATCGGAGACCTAAGAGCAGCCGGTAAGAAGTTCAGATGCAGGTCAGCATACAGCCAACTGAGCTAAGATTTCTGCATCTTTAACCTAAATTAAATGAACATTAAAGATCAATGTACTGTGATTTGAAATGGCAGTTCTGAGCCTGGTACACAAACAATGTGTAGAAACGAGGACAGAGTGTTGTCTTAGAGTGCTGATGCATTGTGAAAGCACTGACAAAAGCTTGGGAAAATGAAAGCAAAAAAAGAGGTCTATATCTTTTTTTTTTTTTTTTTTTTTTTTTTAACTTGAAGAAACAGAATAGAGGTATTGTATGAGAACTGGAGAATGTCTCAATCTGAGCTGTTCTCATGATTTAGAATAGTTTACTTATGTTCAAAGGCCATCCAGGCTGGCAACTACTGGAGTTCATAAAAATCTAGATACAAACACTCATTCTTAGGAATGACAGACCTTCAGACCTTGGTTATTAATTATTCTTCTACTGGCTGGTTCTTATACATGGCACCATGGATTATATCATTGCCTTGGTGGCTTGAAGAGGGCTCTACAGTAGATATAGCCTGGTGGACATATTTAATGCCCTAGTACCTATCACCTGTCAACATCCATAAGTAAGTCAACTTTGATACCATTTCCAAGATGCTTAAGTGATACAGGCAAGAAGGGATAACATTATGTGAAGAGAGGATCCACATTCTTATGAGCTGGTAGGACTACGTTTCTTAAAAGCGTTTTAATCCTGCTGAAGAACTGACCTAGAAGGTTAAAAACTAAATGGAATCCCTAGTGCAAGATAGGAATAAATTAAAAATAGGAATAATATATTATTGTTTTCCATTGACTTTATTATAAGGCAGAAAATTAGATCTCAAAGGTTTTTTTTTAATTGAAACAATCTGTTTCCCTCTGAAATAGAAATAATAATAACAAAAATATTTGCACTTTATATTATACTGCTGTGTTTCTTTTTATTTATAATTTGACTAAAGCATCTTTTTTCTTGGAGGATCAATCAGCAGGAGCATACCATAGAAATCGTAACAAAATTTTCCATATTGCACTGTGCTTTCTTACTTGAAGAGGGAGATGGTATTCCATGGTTGGTTTCCTGTCTGAGTAACAAAGACAGAGAATCTCTAAAATGTAGTTTCTGAAGACAAAATATATATATTATTTCCTATCTGAAATTCTTCAGTAAAAGACAAAAATAAACCCCTAAAACACCCAAACCAGCCGACTAACAAACCAACCAACTAATCAACCAACAAGCCAACCATTCAACCAGCCAACTAACCTGCAAACCATTCTCAGAAAAACAGATATTCTGGTATAACTATGAAGCATTCATGGCATTCCTAATAACTGAATGAGTGCCTGTGACAGGCTATAATGCAGTAACAATTTGAATATTTTTCAGCTTGGAGACATTTTCTCAGTCTCCGTGACTCTCTCACACATCGAAGAAATATCTGGTCCATGATCAATCTGTCAGATGAACAGGAAGGGTTGAAGCTGTGAAACACTCAGTAGGAAAAACTCAGTAGGAGAAAAGGAAGACTCTTCTTCGAACAATTTTGATTTATTTTGATCACTGTTTCTTTGGTACAGTGTTGACCCAATATCAGTATCAGCTATAAAATCTACATTTAATACATTTACATCCATGAGTGCTGAGACAGCTGTCAGACAGCAGAGAAAAGACAAACTCATGACTCTCAAAATTGAATGTAAAATGATGTGTTGAATCAGCTAGGGTGAAAGCAAGACATGAAGCCAAAGAACTTAATAGTCTAAACCACACTTCTAATGTTCAGAATAAGGGACAGAAGTGATAGACAGCTTTAGAGGTCAAAGCAGGGACAAAAGCTGGCTTCTGAAACCCAGGTATAACTCTTCACCTTGTCTGACTGGGGATCAATCAGAGTTTGATGGTGAGTTAGGTGGGAAGGGCAGAGTGAGACAACCTGTGGTTCAGTTTACTTCATCCTCACAGAAACAAGTTCATGACAGTGAGAAAATGACAGACATCAAAAATGGAGAGCAGTGACATACTGCAGGAGAGAGCAGAAAGCACAGAACATTGCATCAAAGCTAGTTTTCAAGCCTACACTCAGGCAGAAGAACTTCAGCGGGGAATAGGCTCAGCTATGCAATAATTTTTTAATATAGCAGGAACTGAATCTTCAAACCATTTTTTTACATGTCCTCAATTCCGTCACAAAACTGGTGCTAAATCATCAACAATGGCTTTTTCCATCACCCTGCAGAAACATGTATTACCTCCAATGCTACATCCCACCAGGGGAGGGTGTCAGGGACACAGTTAAAAGAACAGACAACGCTACCCAACAGCAAGATCCCTCCTGACACAAAACTGAACAAATTACCACACTCAAACACCTCCTGAATCCAGTCAACCTTGCTTTTCTCCTGAGAAATTGTCATTTCTCAGGCTTCTAGCATAGAGTAGTGTATGTTGCACATGCCTCAGAGGAACATTTAAACTTATAGACAGGAAAAAGCATCTAACAAATATCAGGTATTAAGTTACAATCTAGGAAACTCTTTACAGTGAAAGCATTGACCATCATTGGGAACAGCAACAGGAGCGACAGCAGGGGACCTTTAGAAATGGGGAATTTTCAGCTGCTCAGCTGTATCCACCAGCTTAAGGTAAACTGGAATGAAGACAGCAGAAAAGCCTGGTGCAAATATAATAAAATAGAAAATTTATTTTTCCACATTTTAGATAACACTGATTCCATGTTTTTTGTCATTCCCAAAGTATTTTTGAAAGGTTGATCTTTTTTCCACATCTCTTCCCTCCTCTTTGACTGGGGTAGGGAGTGGCAGTGGAAAACAGAGAGCATATTCATCTTCTATGGCACAAAGCCCGAGATCAAGTATTTTTTGCTTAACATTATCTGTATTGAAGTGTGATTTTTTTTTTTTACATCATTTGTATTTCTTGAATTTCAGGCTCAAGATGATGCCAGGACTGACAGACAGCACCTGGGTAAAAATGATGTGATTCTTTCAGCACTGTAATTTCCCATGTATTCAGCTTTGTATTGAGACAGAGGAAAAAAAAAATATTCACAAGCCAAGACACTTTTGTGAAGCTGCTGATTAGGCCATGGTTTAAAAATGGAGAGTAAGGAAAAATGCGCTCGTTCTCCTTCACGGTTTTGCACTGAAGCATCGACTGTGGAGGGCCTTGAGACTGGCTTAGTGCAATCAAAGGGGCTACACCTGTCTGTGCCTCACTCTCCTGGAGCTAGGAAAGGAAGGCAGCTTTTAACACAGTAGTTCCCCAGTGTAAAAGAGAAAAAATAATTTCCAGTACTAGATTATGGCTCGCCTTGGCTACGTGCCAGAAAGAGAAAAGCTTTCATTGGTGCTGCAGTCCCAGAGATGTTAAAAGTGAACAAGCCTCAAAGAACAATTCAGACATGTCTTTATGGAACTAACAGAGAGCACAGCTTTCATAAAACACAGGCCATTTCAACTTCAGACTCTGATAATTCAAAGGGAAAGCCTTTTAATTGTGTTATTTTATCAATGAGAGGACAAACAAGGTTAAATGGTGATAGATGCTGAATTAACAAGCTATTTGCCTGCAGCATTTTTTTTTCCTGGGAAGAAAAAATGCTGTAATTATTCTTCAGCTTTATACAGGGAAACTTTCTTCCTACTTTTCACTGTCAGGCTCTTCCAATTGATTTTATCATAATTCAAATATGTGGCAAAATGCTTCTGAGCACAAAAGCAGAGGGCTAAGCCTTACACTCTTTTATTACACCAGAGAGCCGCTAAATAGCAAAGGATTTTGATTTAGATTCCTGCATTAAAATTAAATCACACATCCTAAGGAAAAATGATCCGTAATAATGGAAGTCACACACATGGGGATTGAAAGTGCTATTGAATAATGAAGAAAACTATAGCAGCGATGAATGTAAGGGACCACTATACTTTAATGAAGAGATATTTCGGAAACAAATGTCTCCCTTCAGTGTTTTCTATTGATAGTCTGAATATTATAAAACAAATTGTGTGAAATATGCATATCACAAAGTTCAGATGAAATACTTACTGGCTTTTGGTTTGAGTTGCAACATTTTTATATCTCTGCTGTAGGAAGGTGTTACAGGTAACCACAGGTGGCTTTTAGTGCAACCTGCAGGTCAGTATGAATACACTGTTTTCAGTGCCCAAGGCTGCAAATGTACTTCCATTTTGCAAACTCCTATACAGTGACACTGCTCACTGGTAGCTGAAATTATGTACATTTCCAATATTTACATCTTTCTTTTGCCTTCGGGCCCCCTTTATTGATTTTATGGATTAAAATATTTTTCCCAGTAGCAAGTTACTAATCTCTCTGTTTTAACTATGTCAGATTTTCTATCTCAGGCTCTATAATTTCAGTTTGATCAAGTACTTTTTAAAGTGAATCTCGGGAGTGACTCATTTTTAGTACAAAGCTTTAGTCTTGCAATGCTGAGGGGAAGATTTCTTGGGAAAAAATCATCAGACCTGGCAGCATGAAAAGTTCTTATTTGACTGGCCACAAACAGTGAATATGTGAAAATTACACAAAGCAGGTTCATGTCTGATTTGAGCACAGTGTTCTTAACTTGCACTGTTTTGTGACCTTTCAGTGTTAGTAATAAAATGATAAACAGCATAACATTGATCCTATTGTTCTATTATTTCTTTTGAAAGAAACTTTGTATCGCTGTGCAGCCTAAAAAACCACAAAAATAATTTCCTATCACTTTGTCAAATTAGAACAATTCACATGAAAAGCAAAATCAGTAGGGGCACAAACAAATCATGAGTCGCAATTTTTTTCTGACAGGTACAGTTACTACAATCACTATGAGATAAAATCACTTGAGATATTGTTTTGCATCTGCTATCAGTCTTTTGTGAGAAAGATAAAGATTCTGGGGTGGCGAAGAGGTTGGGGATGGAAGCTTGTAACCCTGAAGTATAGAGAAAGAAAGCATTTCTCAGTTATATACTGATTAGGTCCATCCAGGCTTCAAAAACATTCCAGAATTCTTATTTCTTAATTTCATTTTGTCATTGTTTACAACAGGGAACAAAATTCACTTTTAAAATGGAAAGTTATATCTAAAAAAGAGACAGACCAAAGTACACTCTACAGTATTAATCTAACAGAAGATGCAAGTCATTAACATGGAGGTTTGGAAATTCAAATAAGAGATGGGAATTCTGCTTCTAAAATTATCTTTATACATGGGAGAAGATGATTTTTTAAAAATGTTTATTGTTATTTTTATTGTTACTTGTTGTTGTTGGTTTTGGTTTTGTTCATATTGTCAATAAATTCAATTAACTGATTAATTTTAAATACATAAATGAAGTTTGTCACAAATGTGAAAAATTCAGAACTCTGATTTTTCCCCATTAATCAAGAACAATGATAATTTTTGCATGCTGTTCTGTATAGTACTGAAAGTACTATACATTCTTTGCTATTCTCTGGGACAACTTTAAACCATAAAAAAAGAACAAGACACAGCTCTTCTAGAAAACATGTAGTGTATACTTTTTCACAGCTGAAGCCTCCGCTTCTGGAATTCCAGTTGAATGATGGAGCCAGATTAATGCTGTTATTCCTGGTGTTGGTGAGTTCTCTAACTATTATGATCTCATTAAGGATCTATGGTTATAATAGGGTTTCATATAAAATGTATATATACATATATATAAGCTGTGCTCAAGAAATATCTGTGTGATTGAGCCCTAGGGAACTTACCTGTTCCCCTCCTTATTGATAGCAATGAGATTTAGATATGGGCTGTGCACCTACTCAGATTCATACCCAGAGGTGCAGCAAGTTGAGATAGCTTCTCTATAGAAAAATTTTGAGTCCCAGCTTCACCTGGCAGGGTGAAACTTTTTTGTTCTTTTTTTTGTTGTTGTTTTTTTTTTTGTGATACACCATGCCATCTTGTTTCGTGAAGGAAATTTCAGGGTCCTAAACCAAAGAGGTGTTTTCATAATATTTCTTGCTATTTCTTCAAACCTCAGGATATCCAGCAATTGTTAAAGAACTCTCCATCTTGGACTCACCATTGCACAAATACCTAGCATGCGGACTGTTGTTCAATTTCCTTGCCACTATTTGTAATACCTAAAAGAGGTTTTTGCCCAGGTATGTTGCTGCAAAGATAAAACAGGCTGAAATTGAAGAGACAGGAAATAACGTGACTGAAGCACAAGTGAGAAAAAATGCGCAACTGGTTCTTATAAAGCCTGAATATTTACTTTTGGATTCTGAATAAGTTTACCCATGTCAGTATCAGGGAGCACACCTTGTTACCTCTGTTATGTCACTCCTCAGAAATGTTAACTTTCCAACTGGATGAGATTTTAGATGCAGATCTTACTTATTTCAGCAGAACAGATGGGTACGTTTGCTATTCAATAAACATACCAAGAACTCCTTTCACACCTCTAACAGTCACAGCTTTGCACACCCATGTGCTGTACATCTGTGGATTATTGGCAGTGAATTTGGCTGCACAGTAGGAGTATCTCAAGTTTAAAAATTTCCCTGTGTCTATTCCTTCCTTGTGACTCCTTTGAATGTCTGCCTTCTCCTTTTGTGCATCTGTTCACAGCTTTGACCACAAAAAAGACTTGCAACCTTTGCAAGAAATTTGAGTCTGGCAGCCTCCATGTGAGAGTGTAAGAGTGTTTATAAATGGGAGGTGGAACAAAGTGCCTTTTTTTCTCTTTTTTTTTGTCTTTTCTTCAATTTTTTTAACAGATCAGTTTTTTTGCTGCAAAGAGTAGGTACAAAGCTGTAAGCTTATTTTTAATTGTGAAGTAGAGGAAATGCAGAGATGGGAGAGGTTTGTATTAAACAAGGAAAGAGTAGGGTTAGCATTTTCCAGTAGAGTTAGTTATCCCAAATACAATGTTGCATAATTGTAGCTAGATTTCTTCCTGCTTTGGAGCTGTTTCATTCAGCTGTGATCTCAGAATTTCAGTATGATACTGCATTGAGAGATGTCCACAAAACTGCTCAGGACCCTCAGTCTGTGTGTGTGACATCATTATGGCCTGTCCTCCTTTCCATTTTCTTCACTTCTAGGCAGAGATAAACTTTCTGTGTTCTTCTCATTCAGGAACAAGTCACAAATGTTTATTCCCATATTGGGATATCAGTATACCAATAACTTATCCTCTCAATTTCTCCATTTTCACTTTTCCATCTTCACAGCTATTGTTGTTTTTTTTTTTTTTTTCTTTCTAACCAGTTCTTTCCTTTGACAATGGGAGGGATTTTTACCATTTCCATCTCCTTCACCTCTACTAAATATCAACTTTAAAAAAAATTTGATATTGGCAGACCAGGTGAGTCCATGCTGGTGATGCAATATCCAATAACAGCAGTGTTGTGCACTTTCCTGAATAGTAAAACAATATGTACATCTCATTTTTAATCCTTCTCTACACTGACCCCTGAACTTTAATATAGACATGTTAATTACTTTATACAGTGAGTTAATTTCTATAGGTTGTTACCAACTATAGCATGAGACAAATTGTAGTTTGTAACAGTCTTACAATACTGAGCTTTGCTCTTTGAAATGTACTATAACACTTCCTTTTTTATTTTTATTTTACTAGCCTCAAGAGAGGACAGTCAAGGACAATACTAAAAATTCCACCTGGCCTTTTTTTTAGACCTCATATTGTATCAACTCTTACAAATGTATGTTGCTATTTGATGTTTTCATCAGACAAGTATTAAAGATCACAACAACAACAATTTCAAGTGTGTTTCACCAAATATTTAGTAAACTGATACCTGTTCATTAAAAGGAACAGACAAAAATACATTAAATTACTCGACTTCTTTTTATTTTTATGTCCTGCTTGCAACTTTCTTTCAGATAGATATATTTCAATATAGGCAAGATTGACAGATAAATATTGAGAGCAGCAGAACAAGAATTGTATTGAAATTCAGATGCTTTACACCATGTAAAATGTTTGAAGGAACTTTCACAATATTCCAGTGTGTGCAGCCACTTATGACACTGTCCCCACAAACCTTAAAATTTAATGTGACTAAATTATAGAGGAAGATCTTTATTGCGTGGGTGAGTGACTGTGCGCTGGAAAAGATTGTCCAGAGAGAGGTTTTGGAGAGTATCTCTCACTGGAGACATTCAAGAGCCATCTGGATACAATCCTATGCATACATTGGTATATTTTTTAAATATTATTCTCTTTGCCTATGGAGGGTTGGTACTCATCTTCAGCAGCAACAGCAAAACTTTCGAAGTACATAAAATCTGCACAAGGTTATATTACTTCTAAACATTTATCTTCCTTTGAAGTCCTTCATGAGGATACAGATGAGCAATAATTGTGAATTTGTTTTTGCTTATTATCAAAATAGAAAAAAGAGAATATCATCAGAGAGGGTATTCACTCAGTTGAATAAGATGTCTTTGTCAAAACTTTTTCTCTTTGTTGGCTACTTCACACAATACAAGATACAACTACTATATGATTCTTATAAAATATGTGAGAAAATGTAAATAAAACAAGTAAAGGGGGAAAACCAATTAGAATTTGCCTTTTGGGGTGGAATTTTACCAACCAGACATACTTCTCTTTAAAATAATTTCAGATATATTTTATGTCTAACACATGAAATTGACAAAGGAACTAGATTAGAGTTGGAGTCAGTAGTCAAGTTAAAATTTCCTAGGGTGATCCATTCAATCATTAAGTGTACATTGATGAAAATGCTCAGCTACAATGATATGTTGCTTTTAGATCAAGTAAATTAAATTAACTTCAGAGTGTATCTTATTAGACTTTATAAAAGGGTCAGTAAGTTACTTCTGGCCTTTGAGTTAGGAGAATGAATTAACAGAAGGATGAGAAGTTGCCAAATCTTACTATCAAAATTTTAAATCTATCAAAGATAATAATCTTGTATTTAATTAAAAATAATAATTAGGAGTCATTAATCAAGGATTTACTGCATCAAGTAACTATTCAAAATGTTATTTATGTAATGCATGAAAATGTAATTATTATTTAAAACCTTTACCTATATTACTTACTGATTTAAAGACGGGGACATGAGAAAGGGGTAAGATACAAAAAAAAAATTGTTTGAAACACTAAGGAATTAATATATAGGAAACTTTTCCAGTGATGTAACTGAAGCTCTTGGTCATTCCAAGAAGATTAAAATTACTTTACAATCCTTATTCATGATGTGAATAGCATTCACTCAGGAAAGTCTATTAATTCAGTGATACTTCTTCAGTGTTAAGTGCCAGCATATATTGCAGTTTCGTGCCTTAAATGAAAAATTGAAGTGAGTTGTCATTCATTTATTCATTCGAAATACAATTCAGTGCACTGTACATTCTGTGGCTAAATAGAATTTGGTTTTGATATGTCAGGCTTTTTGTGTTGTTTTTTGGTGGGGTTTTTCATTGATTTTTTTTTTTTTTTTTTTTTTTTTTTTGGAGGGGGGAGTGAAGTAACTGTGTGGCTGAGATAATAAAAGAAAAATAAATTTTTCAGGCAGTTCAACACACATTTTTCTGGTCATTGCTTCCTTTTAAGCTCTCTGTTCCTCTGTTCACCTAAAACAGAGACTCACACCCTAAGTTCAAATGTGCTAAGAGCTTTAATGTAATTCACTCAAGTAAAAACAAATTATTATCTCTATTGCAAGGGCAAGCAATCTTGAACATCCATGGAAGCCCTGGGTCTTAGAAAGATTTAAGCACCTTTAGTAAGTTGGGTCTTTTGACCAGATCCTCTAGATGTGCTCTTTTATAACTAGAAAAGTAATTATGGACATTTTTTATACTCCGTTCTTTGTCAATAGTAGAATGAACAGGTGGTTTTTTTGTATTATTTCTCTGTACAAATATGTGTGTATAATTCTCTGATGCTTTTTGGTTTGCACCACCCAATTTACCAGATGCAAAATATACATGAACCAATACTTACATTCAATGTTACCTATATCTTTCTACTATTGAGGCCATAAGTATTGATAAAACAAAATCCTTCCACTCCACAAGCTATGAATCTGCTTGTATTCTGTCTTATATACATTCTGGATGTATGACCACCTTCTTCTTCCTATATGTGGGCAAAAAAAGAACCATATCCAAAACCTTTGCTGGCAACTGCAGATGGAAATGGTAGACTCAGAAAATCTCATCAGAGATGTTGTCCAGAATTGTGCAAGGCACAGTGGAAGGGAAATAAATTCAAATATGATAAATATGGAATAAATGCTTCCAAATCCTCAGACACAAGTATTATAGGGAATAATGTAAGATGGTGCTCACACTCCATGTACCCTTCTACAAGTTTTACGTCTACTTCAGGACTTGGTCAGGAAATAAGTTCTTTACTTTTCTGCATGCTGAAAAACCCTCATTTACTGAAGTCTTGTTAAAATCAATTATCATCAATTAGTGGAGCAAAACTTCAAACAAAATTTTAAGACTTTAATACATTAATATGAAAAAGTCTTATTATTTGATGATTTGCTAAAGGATATATATCAAATCAGAATTGTGATGTTCATCCCAAGAATGGAATAAATAGACCTATAATGCTGTTGAAAATCACAGTGGCAACTAATTGAGTCCTTTTGTTTTGATTAGGATGTGGCCAACAGACCAGCACTAATATTATTTGATAGCATGTCTCATTCCTACAATTAACTTGTAACTGACCAAACAAGTCATTTGACTGTTTAGCCCATAACATACTGAAATATATCTGATGCATTGATTTGGCAGAATGTCTCCAATTACTATTTTCTTTATTACTGATTTAGCTACTCAAATTTACATGCTACCAGACTATCTATTTTCTAGTGAAGACTTAACTTAAAAACAACTTCCTCCATTATAGTACTCAGGATCCGTAGGGTTTCCAGAAGTCTACTTTTCCCACCATTTCACAGAGAGGTAATGGACTCCAAGAAAGTATGCCTCAAAGTGCATCTAGTTTTATTTCTGAAACACTAGATTTCTGTTCACTTTCTCCCATGCTTTTTTTCACAAGAAAAAGTGACAAAGATTGAGAGGAACTATCAGTAATTGAACTACTATTATCATTTTTTCTGGGGTGTGTGTGTGGGAGGGGTTGTATTTCTGTGTTTGTTTTACTTTAGGTATCACCTGTGAAGCTATAATGCAGGGAAACTGTCTTGGTACCAGCTAGGAGAAAAGAGAAATACAAGTTGTCAGGATCTCACTGCATTTTTCTACTGCCTCAGTTTCTTATTTTTGATTCTGACAAGGAAAACAACTGAGTTTTTCAATTTAACATAAATTTCACAAATAGTTCTTCTTTTACCTTACTTTGGGTTACAAAGACATCGGAGACAATTAAGAGGAGCTGTTCTAGAACAACTTGTGTTTGCATTCTCAGTGACCTCTGCAGGGTGTGTTTTTTCTGTTGGTATAAGCCTGACTGCTTCTGAACATGAGCTGATACAAATCTGTTTTGCAATAATCCGACATTTGAAAATCCAAATAAATTTATCTCTGTGAGCAATAAACCACAAGCTCTTTGGGAGTTTTCCTTTCAAATGACAGAAAAAAAAAATTAAAAAAGGAAGTAATTTACTTTGCCTCTATGTATAAAGTATATTTTAAGGTAAGATGAGGTTATATTTTCCAGAAATTTAGAAAACCCATGTAATTTTATTCACATCATGCAAGCAAGTAGTAGTACTACGTTTTGTGTGATTTCTGTTAAAAAAGTGACTCAGGACAATGGGAGAAAGAAGAAAAGGGTAAAGTATCTCAAATTATATTCATTAAAATAGAAATATTGATATCAGTGATGTCAAAATCTTCTCTGACACATGAAAGCCTAAAAAGAAATGCTTTTTTAAAAAATTTATATTACCTAAGTGTCATATACCTATGTATTACTTTATGACTGCTCTTCTTTGATATACATACAGACTTTTTACCTGTCAGCATCCATGTATTTACAAGTTCATTTGTTTTCTAATTTTGATTACTTGCATTTTTCCCCTGTGTTGACCTATCAAATTTGAAATCTCTCTGTCTAACTAATTTTTAACCACAACAACAGTTGCATTTTTGTAATCTAACTTGCTCATTCCTTTACCTTAATTTTTTTGTTAGGGTGATTGTCCATCAGTACTAGTTATTTGAACAGGATGATTCACTTAGCAGCCATTGATTCGCATATCTAATTTTGCATGTGTTCAGAATACTCTGTAAAAACACAGAACCATACAGTGTTGTCATGTGAATGTCAACTATTCTCCCAACCCTTCCAGTTTATTAAAGGGAATAAAAAGAAAAAAAAATGCACATAATAAAACCTGTCTAAGAGACCTAAAAATAAATCCTTTCCTTTTTTCAGTCATTTCTTTTGCCTTCTTTTGTAAATTGAACTAGTTAGATCCCGAGATTATACAAGGAACAGAAAAAAATTATTTTAGTCCTAAAAGTCAGTCAGAACAGAAAAAACCAGTACCATTAGGTGGAAGCAACTCTGTAATGAAGTACTCAACTTGAACATTGAAAATTATATGCCAAAAATAATATACCCCATTTTGCAAATTAAATGAATCTTATTTCCTTCTAATTCACTTTTTAAATTTTAATATATATTTCCTCTTTTATAAACATTCAATGTAAAAACATTTCATTTTAAAACACTCTGAGGACAAATGAGTTACTGTGAAAAGCTTCCTATACCTTAAACATATTAAACAATATTAAATAAAAAATGGCTAGAAGTCTGGGCGTTGTTTTGTTTTGTTTGTTTTGTTTCATGTAGCTTGGCTTTGGTTTTGTTTTCCTGTGGGTTGTCTTTGCTTGGTTTGTTTTAAATCTTTTGCATTTCTCAGGTTTGTTGTTTTACCAGTGGACCAGCACACAACTGGCACTGTCCACTTTAGCAAAGCCTCCATTGCTTTAAAATCATCAGATTATGAAAACTGTGTGTGTTGCTGTGCTGTTGTGCAGCTGTTTCACAGCCAGAAATGATGACGTGGATGGAGGCCCAGCCAGCTGAAGGGCTAATATCCTGATACAGAGAGCTGTGATCTCTAAGTTGTGGATTTCACAGCAACACTCATGGCTCCTCTGCCACCTTTGCTGAACAGCTCCAGCTCTTTCTCTGGTGACCTCAAGATATTAGTTTGCATATTCCCGTTGTATATTCCCATACTCCCTTTGGTTTGCATGTCCCTTGATGACCTGATATTCCTGGGAAAAAAAATTGATTTAATTAAAGGTAGGAATGCCACAGAGGAGATAAACGTTTAACTTGTCAGACAGTGTGTGAAGCAAAAAGTAAGATGGACAGAAATGTAACAATTTATAACCAAGAAGATGTAGTTAAAAAAAGGTAAATGATTCATTGATACACCTGTGATAGTATAGAAATCACTTTTCCTGGTAAGTTACTCTTTTATAGCTGACTCTGGTAAAAGTTCTCTACTCTGGAGTGGAAAGACAAATACAGGAGAATATTATTCAAATCACCATTTAGGTTACAAGCACCATCATTATTAGAGAGGTCAGAAAGAGTCTATAAAATGGATTGTCATGAGATTATTTAAGAAGATGAGTAAAGGAATGAACTGATGAAACAGTACTATAAGACTGGGACTGAGTTATGGAGCAACTGAGAGATGTGCCAGATTTCTCCCACAGAGAGTACAGTACAAGGCTGCCAAAAAGTGTGTGGAAGCCAGTGGCTTCCTGCTGACTTCAAAGGCTTTAGATCAAATTCTGGACTCCATTCAAAGCTACTTTGGTTTTGCCTCACATTCCTCTTTCTGAACAATTATTACATTAAATTTTCTCATTATAAAATATTTAGTCAATTAATTTTTCCTCATTATTTATTATTAATTCATTTTCGCCAGTGTTTAGAAAATTCTTGCTCATTCATTTTCATAGAGATGTATACATATCAATCATTGTCACTTGAAAATTCTGTATTCTATTTCCTTTCTTATTTTTAGGCATGCTGATGACATGTTTCCTTAATTCACAACTCTTCTACAGCCCAAGGTCAAATTCTGTTCTTGAACTAATTACAAACTAGTTCATCTTTAGTACCAGTGCAAATAATATTGTCAGCAACATTATGACTTATTGTCATCATAAAAAACATGACGGCAAACAGCAGGAGCGGGGGGGTTTTTTGCCTGTAAATTCAAAGACAGCATTGGTATCAAAATCTGTTCTGTCTCCTTTTCCTAGGATTTTTTAGTAATTTTAATAATATTTTGTTGATATTTATTGCCATTCACACCAGACTTTATTTTCTACGGATTCACTGACATTAGCAGTTCAGCCCGTGCCAGGAGTGCATGCCAGAAGAAAGTTCCACACATCCACACAGAGCAAGGAGCACAGTCGAGTAGGAGCCATTCCATGAAGTGAAATAGATTGCTGAGGACCCAACACAGTACAAAGTGACCTTGAAGTAGCTCTAGTCTGTTCTGAAGTTGCTATCTGTAAAGCACTTTTCAATTTAGTTTCATCTAAAAGGGTACATTTTCTGCTTTCTAAGATTTCCCTGCAATAAGAAGCAAAGAGCAATGAGGGAAAGAGCTGGGGAATATTTTTGCAAATTTATACCTGATCTGAAGGAAGATGTAGGTGTGATCTGTTGGCTTTTCATTTACATTATGGTGTGGTCTTAGACTATGTTACCTGGAGGCCTTTCAACAGCAAATCTTCTGCAAAGCATAATTTGAGATCTTGCCTAGTATGTTCAAATCAATTGCTAAAGGAAGTTTTGACCATCAGCCCAGAAGTATTCTGAAGTAAAAAAAAAAGCCAACACATATATACAGGGAGTTGTCAGGTCCTCAGCACTGCTTATTTCTCTCAACAGGTCAATAAGTAATGTGCTACCTGCTGATATGGGCATAGGCTACAGTGCTGCAGTGGTCTAAATCCCTTCTCATTTTATCTGTGATATCTCTCTCCTCCTATTATTAGTCTTGGATTTTATTTACTTGATTAACTCTTATCCAAATATTTTCCTGTTGCCTACATCCTTCTCTCTAAACTGGAGAGGGATTTGATGAGGGGACTGATAGATGGATAAGAAAGTGGTTGGATGGCCATATCCAGAGGGTAATGGTCAATGGCTCGGAGTCCAGATGGACAAGTGGTGTCCCTCAGGGGCCTGTATTGGGACCAGTATTATTTTTTGCCTTTATTAATTATGTAGATGAAGGGATTGAGTGGGCCCTCAGCAAATTTGCAGATGACACCAAGCTGAGTGGTGCAGCTGACACACCTGAAGGACAGGATGCCATCCAGAGGGACATGGACAAGCTCAAGGAGTGGGCCCTTGGGAATCCCATGAGATTTAACAAGACCAAGTCCAAGGTGCTGTACCTGGGTTGGGGCTTTCCCCTGTAGCAAGACTGGGGATTAACAGATCAAGAGCAGCCCTGCTGAGAAGGACTTGGGTGTGCTGGTGGGTGAGAGGCTGGACATGACCCAGCCATGGGCACTCACAGCCCAGAAAGCCAAACGTGTCCTGGGCTGCATCCAAAGCAGCGTGGGCAGCAGGGCCAGGGAAGGGATTGCTCTACTCTGCTCTGATGAGAGCCCACCTGCAGGGCTGCATCAGCTCTGGGGTGCCCAGCACAGGAATGACAGGGACCTGTTGGAGAAAGTCCAGAGGAAAGGCACCATGATAATCAGAGGACTGGAGCACCTCTCCTATGAGGAGAAGCTGCAGAAATTATGGTTTTTCAGCCTGGAGAGGAGAAGGCTCTGGAGTGACCTAATAGCAGCCTTCCAGCACCTGAGGGGAGACTATGAAAAAGATGAAGTGGCACTTCTTAAAAGAGCATGCAATTCTTTGAGGAAAGAATATATCTGTATCTATAGGAATATATAGGACTGCACAAGCATATATTTCTTGCAATACAAGGTGTGTGTGTGCATATTTTGTTTTTTCTGTGTTTGTATGAAGTGACCATGAGTGTATTCATCAATATCTAATAAAAGTAATGAGGGCAAATAAGTAGGAGACAAGAGCACTAGATTTGTCAGAGCTCTATCACCCTAATATATTCTTATATTTATCTTATGACTAAAACAAGGAAGATACATCACCTACCATAAGGACCTAACCTCCTAACCCTTCATTTCTCACCACCATTTAAGAACATTTTGTGTTTTAGCATCCAAGTCCCCAAAGAAGAAGACTAAATTTAATGTATCAAAATAATGAACATTTTCTTCAAATGATAAAGTTATATGTAGTCTGCGCATGAAATGAAGATAACTTTTCTATTCTGTTCTCTTTGAGTTAAAGCATCTCCCAAACAAGACACTGAAATGTTACACAAAAAAAAAGTGTAGTTGGAATATGTAGTGACAGTTCAAAGCAAGTTATAAAGTGGATGCAATTTCAGAAAAGTTAACCAGATTTTCTGTATTCATTAGTTATTACTGGACAACATAAGCCACACAATTGAAGAATGAATATTTCAAAGATATTTAAAGCCCCATGAAAGTGTTCAATGATTGTTACATTAAGACTCAGCAAAATATGAGAAGGATTCTTATGGTGTGCTCAAAAACTGCCATTCCATGTAAATCCCTGAGTGGGCTGCATACTTCTTCTGACCTGCCTCCAGCAATATCTTCCTAAGTTATTGAGGAACTTGAATGCATGTGTCACACTTATGAACATGAATATTCTGTGGTTTATTTTATTTACTTTAAAAAAAAAAAAAATTAATAACATTAGGTGCATGGTACAAAGTCTCTTCTGTAGCAAAAAAGAGATTTTTAAAAATTCGTTATTCATAAAAAAAAAAAAAACCCAACCTTTAAGGTCTACGATTCCTTAAACATGAGCATTTTAGTTGCTCTTTATTAGACTTTAAGGTTTATGTTATCCAATTAATGAAGTATGCTAACTTCACTCTCTCTACTTAGTAACTCAAATATCAACAAATTCAGATTTTACTCAGCAGTCAGCCTGACCATACCTTGATTTACTCTAAGCTTCTTCTGCAAAATAAGTTTTGCAGGACTCAAATCTGATAGAAAAAAAGATCAAAGACACTGAAGGTTTAATCATAGCTCATCTCAAGATAATATTTTTTTCTTAATATTGCTTCACTGATAAAGGTGCAAACTTAACTGAAAAAAACCCCAATAACAAACTAAATGGATAGAAATTTCAAATGTGACTGTCAATATTCTGTTATGCATAAATATATATCTATATATATGAATTATACCTTATAATCAGTTATGCATTATCTATTCTATTTTATTTAAACCCTGAAGCAGACAAATAATTACAAATGTAGGTCTCATGTCAGGAAACATGCCCACAGTAAGTGCATCTATCTCTTTTTTTCAAAATATTTTGGGTATTGGCCTTTACCTTCTAAATATTGGAAAGAGATTTTCATTTATTTTAATAATCACCTTTAAGGAGATAAGGTCAAATGTTATGTTTCAGCTGATTCAAAATGTATCACAGCTGTTTAAAGTCTTCTAAATAGGAGAAATAATAAGATACTGCAAATAATCTCACTGGTAAAAAGGAAAACCATTCCATTTTCTTTTCTTTTATCATAACATTTTATAGAAAATGTGAGGTTTTCAATAGCACTTGAGAACTGTGTTATCTCACAGTAATTAATAAAAGTTATCCTGAAGACTGTGGTGTGAGAACACTGTGTCAGCTCCTACAGTCTTGCAAGACTGTTTATAATGATCCCAATGACTTGGTGCTGTCAAATGAGTTCTTCTAAAAGCCTGATATTGTATCAACAAGGAGAGCAAATACTGTGAAAATGTCAGCAGCAGTCCTCAAAAACAACAGGTACCTGGAGCCACATTTGTCCTCTACAGTGGAGAACAGAGGTACTTCACACTCAGCCTAACACAGAGTAAAGTCTTACTCATTCTAAGAAGGCCACACAGAAATCCAAGCTAGGAAGCAGTGTACTTTTCAGCCTTTCCTGGTCAGGTCTGGTAGCTGGGTAATCAGCACACAGTCCATGCAAAAGTGCTGCAAGAGGTGGCTGTGTTGTTGCCTATCATCACTGGCTACCTGTCTTTAAGCTCTGTTTTCTGTTAATCCCTTTCCTAGCTCAGCATGAGATGAGCTAGCTCAGGTGGCTCCATGTTACAGTGTGCTTTAGCCAGGCTGACAGATGTAATGCCATGAATTTTGCAAATATCCACCTTGGTCTGTCAGCTGGAAGAGAAAAAAAAAGAAAAACCAAAAACATCTTGCAATATGAAATTTGATCCAAACAGCTGAAATTTTGGTCCTCCCCAAATTGCTTTCTGTGTGGCCTGTTGATATCAAAAGACTCATAAACTCCATAGAATAAGATGTAGGCTCCATGAAATATAAATCTCTATAATGTGACTATTACAGCAAGGCAAGGCACCAAGTGATTCTAAAGCAAAGTCAACATCTTTATACATCTCTGTGAAACAAGAACCATTAAGACAAAACTTTAATTTTAGATAACAGTCTGTCACCACATGTCTACCCTCCATGTAGTTGTGGGTTTTTACCAATGCTGACCAGTTTTTTGCTTTTCCTCAATCTCAAAAGGACCCTTTTGTACCCTGCAAACCTCTCTCTGAGGCTGTGGTCTCTCACACTGCATTGATTGCACAGCCAGAAAGCTTTGTCACAAAAAGATTCTGATAATGTAAAACACAACAAAAACTTGGTTACTTTGTTTAGTTTTCTTCGTATTAATGCCTTAGTTTGGGATTCTTTTGTCACATACTAATTTTGCATGCAACACTTAATAATTGAAACTTTGCTAATAGTGTTTACTTCGTCTTAGCTATCTTACTGTCAGCCACCTGCAAGCAATATGTCTATTGTATTCTCCAATTATGTATGGGTAATTATATGCCACTTTTCTTCAGATTCTTTTCTCTGAGTCGTAAATCGTATTTTTTTAAAGAATAATTTCTATTATTTCAGACTGCCGCCAGGAATAACAAGTAACCAAAATTGAAAGGAAAAAAAAGTTAAGTCAACGTCTCAAAACCCCTATTTAAACACATACAAGCACATTGTTTCTGTGGGAGTGATGAGGAAATGTTCCTTTTCATTTGGACAATGTACATATCATTAGTGATTTTGTGATTTCACAATTTTACAGCACTTTAGGAACTTCTAAAAGTATAAAGCAAAAGCTATTTGCCTTCCTCATGGTGGCAAAAAATACATGCAGCTGTAACCACTATCATGTTGACACTTTCCCTGAAGAAGTAATTAGATGAAGTTACCTTGTAACATACCAGTACAGGACTAATTACTTTATAAGAGCAAATCCTATATTCTACTACCCAACACATGTCTTACTTGAGTGGAGAATGAACACCTTTTCCATATATGCTCCCATCTCACTTGCCACAGTACATGAGTTCATGCACTGAACACAACTTCACCAGCAGAAACCTCCCTGGGGACTCCAAGCTGCCCTAAGGAAGCATCATCCCCAGCCCCCAGGGAGGGACCAGTGCTGCCTGATGATTCTGCAGCATAGACATCTTTTTATGAAAATCCTTTCCTTAGGATTTTTTCCTCCTAAGAGGCTGAGAGGCCTCAGGAACAAATGTAAACAATGATTATCTGC
>JAHXMQ010012338.1:90811359-90822918 GCA_020466415.1 Ammodramus savannarum pratensis | reverse complement strand
GTCACATGCAGCAACCAACTTGATGTGGTCTCCATTGAGAGATGACTCGAGCACTTCCATGTGCCAGATGGCCTTTGGGAAGGGAGGATTATAAAGCCTATATTGTCTCTGTCAACATTGTACTGCCACTGATTTCCATGAAAATGAGTGTTAATTCTTGTGTTTTAAGCACAGCAACCTTTACTATACCAATTAATTTCTCACATGTTTTTCAGAAATTTGCTATTTTTACATGGAGTTCCTTTTTTCTTTCTAACCATGGCACATTTTATGTGAACAGAAAGGATGGGGAAAAAAGGTCTAAAATGTACTGTTCTGCAGTGTCTTCTGGATTTATGATATGCAGATGCAGGTCTAATTTTTCAACAACTGTGAATGACCCAGAAAAGTTGAGTTTCCATTCCTACACAGCCTCGGTCTTCATTCAGCATAAAGATCATGGCATCCCTAGTATTTACTGAACCACTATGGTTATCAGCAATGCAAACTAAGCTATTTTCTTCTTAAGCTTTCCTGAATGCTTATATATTTTTCTATATCCAAAAGCCACATATTTTCATGTAGCTATGCAACGAATTATAGCTTTGAATTTGCTACTCACCCCTATAAAAGAGATCTTATTTCCAGTAATGAAAATATTTTGTTTTATCTGAGCTTGGCAATGTTTTTTTGCTCAGGGGATATCTCTGTATATATTCTTTCCATTTTGCTTAGCTTGCAATGATGTTTGTAGAACATAAATTTCTGTAGCTTTACATACAATGTATCAATATTAGAAAATCAGAGACAGTAATTAACATGTAATAAAAATATCTTGTTCTGGTCTGTTTCAAAAAGAAAATATTTTTACACACTAATAATGCCATCTAATGTTACTTGTAATGTTCGCTAAACTATTTTTATTTGTCTAAAATTATTCTGAGAAAAATCCTCCTAGGAGTTCCATCAAACCACACAACTTCCATTAAGTGGTTTTATGGTACTTTAAATAAAACAAACTTATATAATCTGAGACATTTTGAAAACCAAATTTAGCTTATAATGTATTTACCATTGTATTTTGATGACTTTGTTGTTACCATTAATGGTTTCTTCCATGGTTCATATAATACTAATCTATTGGATAATTTTGGTCTATCTTCTGTAAAACCATCTCTAGAACTATAAGGTAGTGATTAATCCATGGTTATCAACATGTGAATTATTAAAACCAATAATAATATCTTTAGGGATGTATTAATGTATTGGCCATGGCTTAATTATATGTAGTGTGATTCATCAGACATGTAAAATATTTAGAAATTTTCTGCTCAGCAGGACTCAGGTGTATGCTTCAGCAATTTGCTATTGACCTGCATGGGATTCTTCTTATTTACACTTTTTGAAATTTGTTCTCTTTTTGTTCTCTCATATCATTCATTAATGCATACACTCATGTACGCATTCACTCAAGGAAAACCAAAGTGTCAGCTCATGGAAAGCTGTATACCACTGCACTGCCATATTCAAAAGAAGAAAAACAAATTCTAATCCCAGCATAGATACATATCAGTAATTTACTCCGTTTTCACACTTGGTTGGTAGATTTGCACTAAACTAAGATGTACCAAAAAATATGTGAAGTTGGTGATGTTAAAAATAAAGCTGTTTGGATGTGTTAGGCTTATTTCAACAAGTAATTTTTCATCCAGGGAAGAAAATTGCTCTTAATCTTAAACTACATCACTAAAATATTTTAGAACAGTTTTTCAGATGTACGAAATATAATTTGGGAAACTGTGTGAGAGGGATACAGAGGTATAAACAATGATAGTATAAAATAACTATATATATTTATATAGATATATATAAAAAAATCTGAGAGCTGGTATCTACTTTCCCCCTTAGGTACAATGCCAGAGAGATCCTTTCATTGCCCTTTCATTCATTGAACCATTCCACTGAGATTTAACATTTATTAAATACATAGGAAAACCTCCTAGGACCAGTAGAAGCAAAGGGAAAAAAGAAAGAAAAGAAAAAGAAGTCCAACAAAGAAATGCAACAAAAAAACCCAACCCACCTTATCTTCTCTGCTGCTACATGAAAGAACAGAGTACCAGTAGTTATTAACTACTCTCCATTCTACATAGCTTTCCTTTTAAAAAGCAGTTGCCTGAGAAAATCTTTTCTGTTCTACTAGATTGATTGACTTTTTTTTTTCAGATCATTAACAATACTTTCTGACTTCTGAGTCTGGGATATTGATATTTGCAGCTTTTTGACACTTTATTAGCAAAATACAACAAGTTTCTTTCTCACACTACTCTTGGAGTTGCACATTTTATTGCCATTAAACAAGAGTTAAGACAGCAATTTCATTCTGCTACTGCCACCCCAAAAGGAGCAGAACTGGTGGGTGATGGAAGTTCCATCCTCACACTGTTGGACCCAAGTGAGATGGGACTTGCATGTACTGCTGTGTAAATGTGATGTAATTGTGAGGTAAATGTGGCAGCTGTGCCTTCCCAGTCTGAACTAGCAGAATGACTGCTGTCAGTGCTGGAAGATGTTAAGTATTAATACTGACAAGTCCTCCAATGTGCATGAGATAAAGCCAAAACTAATTGAGAAAAATCAATTGAATAAAAGTTTACAACCTGGAATAGAACCAAAATGAAAGCTGAGCTCAGCTTATTCAATAGATTTCTAATAGGCCATCTTCTAGATTTTCTCAAAACTCTCTTCAGCAAAGAGGACATAAGTTAAAACATCGATGAAACACATACTTTGAGGTGGTATTTCAAATCTTAAGACAAGTTTCATTTTAGCATCAATAGAGGCTCCTTCTGAGGCACATTACAACAAAAGGTTTAGATCTGTAAATCTTTTATTGGCCACAGAAGGAACCTAGTAGATTAGCCCACATCAGGTAATATTAACCTTTAATCTAGTGAAGGCTTAACCTTTCTATCTATTTTGCATGAACAAACAGTTTTGGTTTAACAAGCATTTTTTAAAAATCTTTCGGTTTTTTATAATGACAGTGATTCCATATGAAAACATGCTTAGTTAAATATGTCCTAGCATTATAGAGATCAAATCTGTACTATCATTCCAGTGTCTGTCAGCAGAGGATTCCACTCTGCACCGTGGCTTTAGGAGAATTAAATACAGCAGGCAAACTATTGGCTGGTTTTACGCTTTCTTTTCAGTCCCTATCACATATCTAGAGATTTTGTTCACCTCTAATGTGACTTTTCTGATAAGACATTTATTGCAAATTAATTGGGTTTTTTTGGTAACAATGGCATTCCAAAGGCCTCAAAATACTCAGCCAGATTAAAAAAAAAAAAAATATTCTTTGCTGCAGCACCCATGTCTTTTTGCAGTTCAAAACTACAGTATTTCTTACCTAATTTTCCTGATAAATATCAGCCAGAAACCATTTTAACAGTTTCAGTCCTCCAATTTCTGCAGCTGCAGTAAACATATGACCTGTAGTTTTTACTCGCCTAGAATCCAGATGTCTATTTTCAGAAATTAATCACTAAATTCTCAAAAAACTATTATGATGAAGCCATTTTATTGTTTAAATTTCCTCCTGGAAGGGTAGATACCACATATAAAAGTGGTCTGGGTTGCTACTAGATGCAATAAAAAGGGAGATACTGCTTTCAAACATGACCAGTTTGCCCACAGTTGTGGATAATTGGATGTGTAAAGTAAACATTTGTCTGAACATAGCTGGATTACAAGGACAGGTGTGCTGTGAACAGAAGTGTGTGATGTCACCAATTAAAACTCAATTCCTGTGCATTACAAAAAGGAGGAGAGCCTCTTTTCTGTTCTCTCATATTAATGTGACAAATCCTTCCTATGAATGCTGTCCAAAAGTGATGTATAATTTTAATGATTCATTCATTGTGTTCACAGTGGCTGTGATAGCACATGGAACTGATATTTTTCTGATATTCTCAATAGGTACATGAGTAGTTTGAGAGGCAGGGGTAAGAGGGAGGGAAGGAAAGGGAAAAAAATGTTGCCCAAGTAAAAAATCACCATTTTCCATTTAAAAAGTCTTTCTTCTACCCAGAAAACTGGGTATCACTTCATTTTACTTCTTATTATCGACATTTACCTACATTTAGAGTTCTGCCTAGAAAAGCAGATGGCAGAATACTCCACTAAGGTTTTCTCTTAGGAGAACAAGGAGAACACACAGCATCTAATGTCAAGACAAGCCCTCAGATCTGTTTAGTGAAATAGAGACAGAAAGTATTGTCATATCCTAATAAACTTTCATGCAGGATATGCAATGAGTTTTGTACAAAGAACATATCAGGTCATTTTTGTTCCAGTTTCTTCTATGATGCAGACTTAGACCCCATGAGCATGATACCATAGAATCATAGAATGGTTTGGGTTGAAATTTGTACCATTTAGGCATACAAAGCAATTTTTTATTCATTAATATATGCAATAGTCAGGACAAATGTTCTGCTAATGTTACCTATACCTGATGAAGACCCATAACTTTATAAATCTTTGCAAGCCAACCACTTTCCAGATCAGCCCCCACAGATCCTTGGAGTATCTGACATTTGAGATTTCTGATTTACCATCTTCTTTATAACTTTGCAATGCAAAGCTCTCCTCCTCTATCTTTGGCCAGCTTTCCCTCAACAGGTGTGCTGCTTTTTGGGTTCTTAACCGTCTTGCATTGATTAACCTCACATTTACTTCTTATTTATTTCTCAAAAAATAAAAATATCCTCAGTGAAACTGAGCCAAGTGTGAACTGCCCTGTGGTACCTTGTGCCTGATCCTGAGGGTTCCACGACACCTCTTTGTCCTTGCCCACACCCTCAGGGTTTTCCATACCCCAAGCACCCTGTGAGAGATCTAGAATTGCTCATTGGATGCAATGGTCCTTCAAGAAGATGGCCAAAATACTTCCATTACCTTAAAGTACAATGAGTTCTTCATTGCATGTAGGATGACTTCCTAAACCTTTAAATGTCAGACACACAGGGGTGTATGGTAAATGAGGACATTCCTCAGAAACATTTTTCTCCAGCAGACAAGAAGCATCGAAAGCCCTGAGACAAAGAGACATTTAAATAGTGTAATCAATACACTAAGAGAAATCAATACCAAATGAAAACAATGATGCCTCATGGTTAAAGGAAAGTGCAAAATAATACACAGACAAATGCCAGCTGTCCCAAAATGGTAGGAGTACAAATGTATAAACATTTTGCTTATGATAAAATTGATGCTATTTCTTTCTCTTACCTATAGGTTTATGATTCTGACTTAGAGTATAAGGAAGATGAAACTGTTCTGAATGTGCACTGCACACAGCTCAGGCTCATCCTTACGTCCCCTTGGAACAGACACAAAAGGCTAAATAAAAGATTTTATCTACACAATGAGCAAAAAAAGTTTAGAAACACCTCCTATTCCATATTTTAAAGCTTATTATTTTTGAGAAGCATTAGAACTTTGATTCAACAGTTTATGGAAGATTTTAATGTTTTTTTAATTTTAAAAAGCATATTTTTATAGAGCAAAATATTAAAAAATAAGAGAGAATAAATAAAATATTTGTTCCTGCCAGTGTGAAAATCAAAATAAAATTAAAATAAATTGAATCAAATTAATAAAAAGCTTTCCTGAATTTTCAACTCATCTCTTCACAAAAGAAAGTTCATTATTCTCTTGGCTCTAATTAAAACCACATTTATATTTATGTCAGCATGTTTCCTGCTGGCTTGAACTCAAGGTTGCTCTTTGGTTTTAGAAAATGTTAAATGGACATGGTAAGTGAGATCGTGGCCCTGATGAAGGCAGAGGAAGCTCTAATACTTACTTTGATCAAGTCAGGGCTTCAATTTATAGGAATTATCTTTTTACCTTTTTTTCTGCCCATAATTTTTCTATAAAATGTTCCCATTCTCATCTGCCTTCAAAACTCATTAGTCCTTCAGAACATTACCTCATTTTTTGCATCTGTAGCTCACGCATCCTTGCAACCCTGAAGTAAGACAGAACAAATCACAGATTAGACTGACAGTGAATAATACTAGAAGGGGTAAGGATAGAAATTGGACAATGATAATGGAAAAAGAGAATTTAGGATATGCTGTGATAACTTAGGAAGCAAATTAAATCCATGAAGTACAATCAATAAAGAGTTTTAAACTTAATGGAGTGGGAAAGCAGTAATTGCTTCACATGACTTGAGTTGTATACATTGAGTGAAAATTATTGCAGCAAACTATAGGATGAGGCCACCTCTCTGCTTGACCTTCCATTTCACTGAGAAATCCTAATCTAAATAGTATTATTGAAACAAATAATGCAAAATTCTATCCTATTTTGACATCTATGCTTTAACTGAACTGCAATAATCAGAAAAAAAGGACTCAAAAATAGCTACAAAATGCAGTAAAATTCATAGAACAGTCCAGGTAGCTACATCTGTTTTCATGAATTAAACTTGACACCTAGCACAGAATGGATTTGGTCTTTATGCTTAAAAAATTTTCCAGTCCAAAATTGAAAGTCTTAGTAAAGTACAACATGTCTGCTGCAAATGGTACCAAGTTCATGCAAATTTTCAAATTATACAAGGGTATTAATTTGGAGCTTGATGTTTTAAAAATTATAGAATCATTTTTGGAATATATTTAACAAATAAAATTGTAAAGAGTTTCAGTTTCTAATGGCATTTTATCACACTCACGAGTACAAATGTAGCTAATGAAATCCAAAGAGCTTTAGCCTATAAGACTTAAGGAGATTTGTTCAAGATCCATAGAAGAAGCTTTAAGAATAGCTTTTTGCATAAATGGAAAACAAGATTTCTCACCAAAAAATTTCAAAAGTCATGTTAAATTGCAACACTGTTTGCTGCATATTCAATAAGCTGTGAGAGATGCAAGGATTGTTTCAGTTTCAATTCTGCATTGGACTACACCTAAAAATTATAAACTCACCATAATAGTTATATAAAATCTCAGACTACTAAAGTTCTGGACTAGTAAGAATATTTCCAAAAGAAGGGCAGCACTCTATATTACAGGGATAAAGAATTTTATTTAAAAAAAAAAATAAAACCAACAAAACAATACAATAACAACGCTTTGTAAACTCACACACTTTCAAAAAACCAGTTCACCATCTTTTCTTCCACAACCTTTTCCTTCCCCAAGGTGAGAAACCCACTGGTTTTTATGATGTCATTCCAATTTGTGTCCTATTTCAAATCTGCTATAACAGGAAGTACTAATTATTTTTTTTTAAGGAAACATTTATTAGTTACATATAAGTATGTATCCCATGAAATTCAGTTTCTTTTGGGAAGAAAATTAAGGTTGGCTTTTTTTAATATATAATTATCTCTGCTTTTTGTCTTATTAAAAATTCTCTAGTGGAATAGATCTTCCACTATTATGAACACTGAGTTAGGATTCACTTTAGAAAACATTCATATTACAGTAAAATCAGGCTTGAAGATCCTTACTTTCTACATATCATCTAGGTGCCAAAATATTTTTTTTCCATTATTAACTGCAGAGGGTATTTATTTTGGGTAGTAGTCTGAAATAATTTTCTCTAATCTCTCCTAAAATTAATATTCCTCAAATTCTTAAATAGGAAAGTACAGAGCCGATAAAAGAACAAGCAAAACTAACAAATCCACAATATCTAAAACATATGTAGCAACTTCTAAATTATTTTATTTTCTCAGTTGATGAAATTGGCCTCTGTTTAAATAATATAATATAATCTTTATGGAAAAACAGAGAAGAAATAAACAGAGAAGGTCAGTAAAACTGTCACATTAACAGTACTGGACTGTCAGGTAGCAAATGCATGTCAGAATTTCTAGTAGCACAAAAGCTTCAGTGCACATTATGATTCTTGTGTCAAGATGGAGGTGGGTCAGGACCAGAGATGCGGCAAATTAGTGTTAAAACAAAAGCAAATTGGGTTTATAAATAATATGAAATATAAATGCATATTAATATAAAAGCATAAATGTAGATTAATATAAAACTATTCAATATACAGTAGATAATCATCTCAGTTAATTTACTATCTGGTTGGCTTCTCAATTGCTGATGCAATTCAAATAAACAGGTCATAACAGAAGTCCATTCTGAATTAGCTAGCTTATTTTTTTGATAAATAATTCTTATGTACTATGATAAAACACAGTCAGTTCTTATTTATATGTCAATGACTCATGAATTGAAGAGACAAGAAACACAAAGAGGCTAATAATTATAACCGCAGGAAATAAGATTTTTTTTCTTCCAGGTCTACATCCTCATCAGAGTCGGTTTGATCTTATGGAAAAAAAAGGTCAGAATTTGCACGTCAGCTTGTCCTACCATCACTTTCAGGAAACAAGTACAGTTTCTTGGTGTATGAATGAATTTTATTATTTTGCCCAAAAATTGCAACTCTTGATATACAATTTAATAAACAACAAATTGTCAAAAAAATAATTCAATCTGGCTACTGGTGCATAAGACTATTAAAAGGTTTCTGTAAATGAATTAGCAACAAAAGGATGGCTAAGAACAATGTCCATCCTTTATTGGATGGGGAAACATAGTGACTAAGAATGAGGAAAAGGCTGAGGTACTGACTGCTGCCTTTACCTCATTTTTATGGAATAAGAAAATGATCTTCAGGTTCTTAAACCTCTGAGTTGGAAGACAAGGACAAAGAGAAGAATAAACCCCCTACAATCCAAGGAGAAATGATCACCATTGTGCTAAACCGCTTAGTCCTACCATTTTTACAGATTCAATATAGCATAGGCTGGCTACTGAAAGCCAGTGTTTTTCTAGATGACATCACAATGTTTTAAATTGAAAGATCAATTCAAAGACAAATACAATTTTCCTAATGTTACCTCTTTGTTAAAATAAACACTTTATCTTAGAGAAAAAAGCACCTTATATCAATAGTAGTCAACCTCAAATCAAAATTTTTCACAGAAAAATTAATTTGATGCATTGCAATATATGACTACAGTGATATGGTTTTGTTTCTGAGGAAGAATTAAAATAAACAAGATACAAAAATACAAGATACAATAGGTTTATTTATTGCAACAACAGTAGCAGTGTGTCACTTTGCAAATCTCTATGGAAATAACCTAAAATCTGTAAAAAAGTAGAAGAGGAGAAAACATTGGCCATTGTTCACTTTCTCAAGGTCCCGCTGTGTCGGACTGGGCTCTGTGGGTGAGCAATTTTACATGTAAATCACCCTCTCTTTGTACACTTTTGTTATTTATATTGTTGTTGTTACTGTTCATTTTCTTATCTCATGACTGTTTCCAGAAAATTGTTCTTATCTCAGCCTGTAATTTTCAGCTTTTTGTTCCTTCAGTTCTCAACTCCATTCCCAGAGTCAGAAGGGGAGGAGTAATCAGAGGCTGTTTTTGGACTGCCACAGGGGGAAAGGGAGAGGGGCAGGAGAAAGGAGATGAGGGTACTAAATTGAAGGTATTAAATTGCCATTCCTAAACCATGGGCAAGGACATTTTGGTACCAGAACATGTATGGTCTCTACAGAATTACGTCACACAAAATGTAAATTAAAAATTGATTTCATTGCAAAATATTTAGTATTCAAAGTATCTTATTTCAAAAATATAGTGCCTAATTGACTCAGGAAAAGTAAGGATTAATAAAGTTTTGAATAAAAGTAGTCAAAAAATATAGTGTCCTTCACCTCTAAAAATATATGCAATTTGTTCTGACACCAGAAGTAGCTGTGATAAAGTTGATTGTACAAAGTTGTCATTTATTGATTATAGCAATATTGACAACCTTCTCTACAAAGAGAATGAAAAATGCATTTCAGGTCTCGCATTTCAGCTTCAAGATGTTATTTTGGTTATTTCTGTGGTTTAAAGGGATTGTCTGTAGAATCATTTCAGATGATTCAAAGACAGGTTTCAGCTCCAGGCTGAAACATCATGGCTCATAACACAGTTAAAGGGAGAAACACACATAAACACATTCACTTCAAACAGTAAAACCCCCCAAGATAATTCAATAGATATTCAATAGAATTTTCATCTTTTATACAACAACAAACTTTTTTCCAAATCCCAGAGGTAATACTTTAATTTTTTTTGCTTTTTTAGCATTATTTATTACTTGTATAGACTCATTACATTCTGCTGAATATGGCTAGCATGTAGTAGGCTAGAACATCTTTTTTTCCCCATATGTAGAAAAAAACCTAAACAGACTACCTACCTAAATTGAAAAAAAAAATAAAAAGGAAAATCTTAAATATCAGAACTGAGATGCAAAGTCTTTTTTTTTTGTTTCCTGTAAACTTTAATTTGTGAATGTTTACTAATCTCAATGGACCGAAGCTGCCATCCCATTACTGGAACACTCAACATAATAGTTATATAGCTATAGCTGCAGCACTTCAATAGTTATATATATATTAAGATTTGGATATGGAAGATGGGATCTGAAATAATTTTTTATTTTATTATTTGAAAATTACTGGATAGATAAGATCTGAAGAGTGAAATCTGTCTGCTTATGAAAGTTAATTGTTCAATGAGAGATTTTTTCCCATGCCCTTTAATCCCTTCATTCTAATATAACTCCAACAAAGGATCAATTCAGATGATCATAGGAAGCAGCTTAAAAATTATAATAACATTTTACATTAAAACAAAAGGCAATTGATAACATCAAAATCATCTTTTGGAGGCCTTTTTTTTTTCAATTTAATATGTCTTATGATCAAAGTTCCAAAAAATGTTCCTTAGCTTATGATCTAAGCTAAAATATTCTTCTTAATTCTCAGTTAAGCATTAATTTTTGTTTTTTCAAAATAGAATTATTTGCCTTTAAATTACATATTTGTAAGAACCCCTGTCCTTCAGCCTGGACAAAATGAATTTTCCAGATTATAACAAACTTTTTAATGATAGAAAGTATATTTTCCCTATCACTGGAAATATACAAAGCCAGATGGGATGGGCATTAAACAACCTGATCTAGCAAAATGTGCCCTTGCACATGACAGGGGGTTTGGAGTAGATGGTCTTTAAAGGAAGGTTCCTTCCAGCCCAAACTGTTCTATCATCTTATGAATTCAGTGAATCATCTCGGCACAGGCTTTATTTTGTTAGACTATATTTTTGATACTTATATAATTCATTATAATCACAGAGTCATTCCAAAAAAGTTCCATTTAGGAAAGCATTCAAAATAGTTTTTAAACTTTTTTTCAGAAAATATGGGAGTTCATTATTCATTCCTTTTTGGTTATTCTTCACTTTCTCATTCATAAACATTTCCTGCAAAGAGAAGCACAAACCTGTGATTTTTACCTAGTTTTTTACCTAGCTTTGGGTTTGAGTCTCTTTCCTGTTGCTTTTATTATTTTCTGACAAAAAAGCACTGGTAAGTTAGAAGTAGAAAAAATACAGAATCATGAAATGTTCTTGGCTGGGAGGAACTTTAAGGATATCTAGTACAACCACTCTGACCATGGACATGGACACTTTTTGATAGT
>JAHXMQ010012338.1:90735758-90811259 GCA_020466415.1 Ammodramus savannarum pratensis | reverse complement strand
CTGTGATTATGTGTTTTTGAACGCTAACACTTTCACTAGATCAAGTTTTCAAAGTCCCATCCAACCTGGCCTTGAACACTTCCAGGAATGGCATCCACAGCTTCTCTGGGCAACCTGTTGTGATATTCAGCCAAACTGCACAGGAGAGATGTTTTAGCCATCTGATCATTTTTGTGGCCCCTCTCTGGACCCACTTTAACAGGCCCATGTCCTTCTTGCACTGGGGACCCCAGAGCAGGGCACAGGTCTCTACACAGCCTCATAAAATCAGAGTAGAGGGGCAGAAACACCTCCCTCGACATGCTGGCCATGCATTTTTATGCAACCTAAGATACAATTGACTTTCTCAGTTGCAAGTGCACAACTTTTTCTCCTCTAGGAAGAGAAATAAAATACTGAACATAGAATATAATTACCTAAAAAGCAAAGCTTTTAGGCACCAGAATTAATTTTTTGAAAGGCTTGCTTTATGAATATGACACTGTCACACTTTTAACACAAGTATTACATATTCATTATAAATATTTTATATAGGATCCATGTGATTCTTTGTCTCAATTAATAAACAAACAAATAAGTATCTTTTAAGTGATCACTTGGATAATTTTTTTTCCCTTCAAATTGCTTACTCTTGAACAAGTTCAGTGTCTGCTATGGGCATAAGCAGGATGTTTGATCAAATTTGAAAGGAAATCCACTTGTATTAATACATTCAACAAAAAAAGGTGTATTTTTATACTTTATGAGAAAAATTATTTTAATAATCTCTATATACTGTGAGCCTCTTCCCTCCAATTGCTTCCTTCAGCCACATTTGTGGTGAGTTTTTTTTTGCCTGAGATTCTGAAAGCAATTAGCACACCCTTCTACACTGACACAAATCATGATAGTTTAAATTTATTTTCTACAGCAGACAAATAAATTTAAATATTTCTATTTTAACAACTCAGCGTTCATTTATTTACATAAGTACCGAGTTTGTCATACTTATCTTACATGTCAAAAGCCTATCTATTTAAAACATTTCAGTCTGTCATTTGCTCATATTTCAGCTCTTTAGGATATCTGTTTGAGGATAATGCGCTAAGTTTAGCAGGTCAAAGACTAGCTCTATGTAAAAACACTAAAGACATTTAGGTTTTTTTTCAGCCAAGATCCTGGGCAAAATAAATTGAAAAGCAGCCAGTTACTTGATTTAATTTCATAGTTTCTATCAGGAGCAGTCCAACAAACTCCTAATAACTCCCATTTTTCACAAAATGACATGTCTTTCTTTCTAAACAAAACTAATGGGCAGTGGAAACATTCATGCGTGGACCAAAATTTAAATGAATAATGTCATTATAAAAAATGTTGAAATGCTGAGTCCATAAATACCTATTATGAAATTAATGGTGGACACTATATTTACTTAATTTTAATAATCTGTATAACTCCTTAAAGATATTATTTCTCTTTCATGCTATTATACAGTGGAATTTGCATCTGATTCTAATCATAAATACATATTCTAGCCCTACATAATTGTACTACTTTGTTGCTTGTCATGCTTCACCTACATTTTTCATATATTCCTCTAATTATAGTATCAATTTATTTAAGTGAATGTTCAGATTTTTGTGTTATATAAAAATGATGCAAAGGGCTGCCCATATAGTGAAAAAATATATTCAACCATTATCCACCCAGCCAAAAATTTCAGAGCTTCAGAAAGTAGGTCATACCATAATAGTGACATTGAACTTTTCAACTGGGAGTAATTAGGTTTTATTTTCAGTGCTCAGTGACCTACTCTGAAAAATAAGATAATACAAGAAGAGTTCAGCTTTTTCTTTTTCTCTTTTTCTCTTTTTCTTTTTCTTTTTCTTTTTCTTTTTCTTTTTCTTTTTCTTTTTCTTTTTCTTTTTCTTTTTCTTTTTCTTTTTCTTTTTCTTTTTCTTTTTCTTTTTCTTTTTCTTTTTCTTTTTCTTTTTCTTTTTCTTTCTTTTTTTAGTGCCTTGCTTTGTTATTTCTTTCTACTGTATGTACCTTAAGAATCCATAATTGTTACCTATCCAGAAAATAGTAGTTGACAGCTGTGGAGGGTGCTTCTGCTGTTTAATATGTCATAAAGAATCTGTTGCAAGCAATGATGTTATCATTAGGGAACAAGGATACTGTCTATTATTTCAGAAGCAAATAATTCAGCATTAAATCATTTCAACTGCAGTGTCACTTGCAGGGAATAGAAAGCAGAAAAGTTACTGTGTATGAAACAAGCTTTGCAGTAGTACTTACAGCACAGAGGGCATTTGAAGCACACTTCCATGTGTATTCCCTCTAGGGCACTTTAGAAAGCTTTGCTTTTATTTAATGGCTGCTTCCTAATGCAAAGAGACATAATAAAATGCACTTGCATCTGTTAGCTCAGATAACAAGACACATTTTCCCTTTTTGGGGTTGGGGTGTTCTAAGAGCCTTTTGACACAATTCAGGCTACTGTGTTGCAACATGACTTAATACTTCCCAAGAGTCTTAAATTTTTTATTTGTTACTAATGTCATTACAAGAAGAAATACCCTCCCAGCCCTTACTTTGGTCATGAATTTGTCCTGTGTATCAGTGTGTGCTGTGGCCTGCTGCATCATGCCAACGTGCAGTGCAATGCAACAAGAAGTGTAACTTTGATAAAGCGTGTCAGATGCTAAACAACATGAAAAGGCATGCATGAAACCCTCACAGACAAGGGACTGTGCTTGTTCAGAGGCAGACTGTTTCTCTGCCACTTGCATAGCTGTGAACTGGGGGTGGGAAGTCTGCAATGCCTCTATCCTGTTGCATGGAGCATACAAAGGGCACGTAGTAAACCTGTCTCAGGCAGTGTTCCCTATTTTACTAAATATGACTATCCCCAGTGGATGCAGAGATTACCAAGTGTAGTAGTAGATGTTCACCAAAGAGGAACAGAATATCGGGCACCGAATATTAAAAAATTAATTTTTTTAATTTTTTTTTTTTCTTGCAGTCATTATCTTCTTTCAGAGAGAAAAGTATTTTTTAAATTGGTATTTTAAAACATCATCTCCTTGAAATTCATAACACAGGACAAGTTCTCAGTGGCGGAGTTTAGACTTGACCATTTTATCTCTGACTGTTTCCTGAAAAAATGTAATTATTTTTTTTATCCAGAAGCCCAGATTTCATCTTTTTTTTTCTATATATGAACATGAAAATAGTTCAAACTTTGCCAATTACCTAAGAGCATCCTCAGCTTCATATTCATTTAAGAACCTAGTTTAAAGTATATCTTAATTGAAAAATTCTCTGCTGTTTGGTTACTGATGAAATTATGACCAAAACAATATAGATATACAGTATCTTCATGCTCTGACAATATTTGTGACAAAACAGAACAAGTATCTTCAATGTACAAAGAAGCAGCAGCAGCTCAAATACCACCTTCATAATCTTCAATAAATCAGGGTCTGTATTCAGGAAAATAAGTTTTTGTATTTTTACAAGACTTCAGAAAATTCAGTGGCAACTGACTGACTTTTATGATGTTGATACTTATTCCCCAATATTTTTAAATAGATTAATTGTGAGCTGTGCTTCTGTGGGGGAGGTGGGGAGAATATGATGAAAACATTCGTATTGCTTCTTGAACCCTAGGTCATGTTTTCTCAAATATTTTCAGTTCTGTTGAATTGGGTGGAAAAATAGATATGCTATTGGGTGGAAAAAGCGATATTGCCGGTCTTTTTGTGTAATTGCTACACTGTCCTGCTCTATTAAGCAGAAGAGTGGTAAGTTTATTGCTTTAATTTTGCTGATATATGAAGAGAAACACGCATTTCAAATCATAACCAATCAGCAGGTCATAAGAGTTTTGAGGCAGTAGGAGGATCTGTCCCTTACACTTCACTAATTTTACATGCATTTGAGTTTATACCCATTCAGCAGAGTAAAGAATGCTATTAGGTATTTCAATGACTAACAATCCATAAGAACATACATAAAACAACATTTGGAAAAATCCTATATGTTCAAATACAATGCCTAGGATTTTTTTGCAAGAAAATTGGTGAGTTTCTGTATTCCTGTCTAGCAATTTTTGTGGAAATGTGTCGGATACCTACTGTAAATAATATTCTACAATAGCAAGTATTTTTTCATTTCAAGGCAGGTACGAGAAAATTCTACCATTCTGGTTTCAGTTCTGGCAAAAGATACAATTAACTATGAAGGAGGATTTGTGTACAAGTTCCAGAAGAAGCTATTCTAGGGAAGAGAACAGAGACCAAACCAACAGATGATATTTTACAATGGAGGTTTCTTTTTGTTTCTGTGAGAATGAACATATGCAGAATTTAGCAAGTGTCAAAGTTCTTATTTTGAAGAATGGCAGTACATGGAGTGTATAATATTTTCTACTTAATTTGCAAGACCACAGTAATTATGATGTGTCCACAAAAGTCTGAGAGAAAAATCAGATATTAAAGGAATGTTAGAATCAGGCTAAACTAAAACATGCTGCGAATTAAAACCCTTTTCTTTTTTTTTGACATTTAAAAATTATACAAAATTTCCTTTAAAATATTTCCAATTTAGGATTCAAGGACATCAGATAGTTATTTTCCACTATAAAAAGAAATTCTGTCACTTTTAAAGAGGGAAATACTTTTTATGCTGAGTTTAGTAGCAGTTCACAGTATTCAGTAGCAATTACATAGGTGGTGAAGAGTCCACAACATTGTCTGATACACTTTACAGAGAAGTATAAATTTCAGTTTTAATATACTTTAAAAGCATCTGTTAATCACAGAACAAGTTAAAAACAAACACCAACGAGAGAATTAACACCACAGGCTGTACTTTATTGATACAAATCAATAGTCTTTGGTCTTTGAGCTGGATAAAACACAATTTTACACCACAAAATACGTTGTCAGTTTAAATGCCTATTAAAACATACCCTTACATTGCACAACACTTTTCACGCTTAAACAATTTTTTGCAGCCGTGCCCTGAATAATATTTACTTGTATGATACCCTTACTAGTATCAGCAGGACTAAGGATCAGGTAAGACATTGTGCTGTGTAGGAAGGGAAGAAACAGTACACATGATTTTAAGAAGAAAAGCACTTTTAAAAACAAATTACGGTGAGTTAAAAGTGTCGCCAGTAAAAATCTTGTTAATAACCACTCTTTTTAAAAACTGAAGTTGGGCTTTCTTGGAAAAGTGTTAAGTTTACACGGCATAACAATACAACATAACACATCATTTATTCACTATGTATTCTATTTTGAATGACTGGAGGAAAGCACCATAATTATTGACTGATCTGACATAGTAACAGCAAAACACCTCAGTACCAAATGTAAATACCACAGATTTTAGAGGAGTTGCTTTGGAAACAAGGCTGCATAAGGGACATGATTCATGATACAAACTCCACTTCCAGTATTTGCATCCTTGTTATTACTCCTTGCAGTAAGCGATGAACAACTGTCATCAGTATATCTAACAAGTATTTGCAAATTAACATATTATGGTTGTGTCTCTGACTAAAGGTCATGCATGTACTCATAGAAACGTATAACATTTTCAGAAAATCATTTTAAAATGCATCATTCCTAACCAATCCATTCAAAGGACACCAGTGAAAGACACAGCAGTGATTCATCTCAGTCAGTAACTTCCTTTTAGCTGAGCTGAAGCTGGAAAAGAGGAGTTTAAATATTCAGTGAAAAGCCAGCTAGCTGCACTTCCCAACCTTTTGCTTTCAGTTTTTCAGACATACTTTTCTGTCTACTGTCCTGTGTCAAGCTGGAATTGAATTGTATCAAATAATATTTACTCTGCTCTCCATGGCTTGTCTCAGACAAAATCCTTTCTAGTTCTCTGGAGATAAAATCTGTTCTGTCCACTGCTGTTTCAGAGGTTTGGGGTTTGTTTGGATAATTTTAAAGACATTTTTTATTTCTTTCATAACTGAAATACTATGTGAAAAATTTATAAGTGGATAATGTCTGTGTCCAGACTATCTACCCACAGAAGTTTGTTGACACTATTACAGGGATAAGGAAATGAACACTTTGTCACTGTCGTAAAATGAATTTTATCTGCCTTTATTTTTTGTTATCTATTTAAAACAAAAAAATAAATTTAAAAATAGCAATAAAAAGGCAGTTGGATGTTTTTTTATCATCCAACAGAAAGTTGCAATAGGTCAGGTAGCTACCAAGGGAAGAAGAGTAGATAAATAATAAAAAATATTCTCTTTGAGAATGTAACCCTGTTGGTGATCTTCTATCCCTCACATTAGCTGCGAAAGAACAGAATATGGTGTTGAACACAATGGACAGGAATATTAAAGGTAGTATAAGAAGGATAGCATTTGTTTGTCTGCTTGGTCCTTTTGCACAATTGTGGAAACATTGTGATAAAATTCAAGTGCACTATCACCAGTCAAAATGCATTTGCATCAGTGTTAATGGATGATACATTGTTGACACTGCAGTGTTGCACGTATTATTCTTTGAATCACATGATGCACATAACCTAGAGCTTGAAATCATTGGGGGTTTTTTGCCATTGTTCACATTTGAATATTTTAAATTAATAATTTGGTTTTTTTTTTTTAAATTTCATAGCAGAGCTTTATGCTGAAATAGTTACTTGGACCAATTGCCAATTTTGTGTAGCCAAAGAAAATGAGTATTTAAAATAATTGCCAAAAGTTTTCCTAACTGAGACACTGCAGCTTGTGTGATTCATTTTAACCTTCTCTGAATCTTGAGACTTCCTAGAAATGCTTAATGATTAATTATGAGTTATTTTGAATATCTGAAACTCTTTCAATCAAGAGAGTTTTCAGGTATTTTTTATTCTTAGAATCCTTATCAGAAAATGTAGTGCTTACAAATTATCACTGATGGCAGAGTTAACAATGTAATTTTCAGGTTCTGAATATCTGAATACTTGTTTCCCTAGGAAAAAAATGCAACATGTTAACAGTATTTTAAATATACATTAAAAAATCTCTTCATATTCTTAAGTCCTGTGAACTGCTAAAGCATATATCTTAATTTTGTAACCTAGTAACTTGTTTCTAGGGCAATATTGCAGAGTTTCTAAAGAAATGCCAAGATTAAAAATGAAGAGAAACCCTAAGTGTAATTGACAATAATCTAGTGCTATGATGATAGTTGTTATACAAAACTGGAACAAAATAGTATTGCTCAGAGTCTACAATTACTTTTTTTTCTTTAAAAGATAGCTCTGCTCTAAATAAGGCATCTGACAAATACCAGTGCAAGATAGATGCTCAGAAGAGATCTTATATGCTGAGAGACCACCAAAGACTTCCCAATTTCACAATGAATGCTGACAGTCAAAGGTTCACACAGAACTAGCATCCGTAGCAAGTTAGCCAAGAATATCAATGTTTTTCAAAATCCCACATTTCTTGTGCAATGATGCATGGAATGGCAGACATCCCAAGAGAATAATTTATCTTAAGTGTTCCCTTTTTATTGGTAAAATAGAAAACCATGAGTGACCAATATAAAATTTTCTATAATTTGTATTTTTATTTTTTGCAGCTTTCAAGGGATTTTTTCTCTCTCTCTCTCTGAAGGTGTTTTAAATGCCAGCTTTGCTTCTAAGTCTTTCTCAGGTTGATGTATATTAAGTATCACTCTCTCCATATTGGTGTGTGCACACTGGAGACTTTTTGCCTTTCTTCGGGGTGTTCAAAAATAAATTGAGTTCCAAGCTGGCAGCAAAATGCCAGTTTAGCAAAAATAAGCAGTCAGAACAATCCTTGAAGAAATATAGATGTTTGATTAATTGGATTGATCTTTAGCATAACCTGAGTGTTAGTGAAAATTGGCAGCTTGGTCTTCCTTCAAGTAGTCAATGGAAAAAGTTTTCTTGTGAACAACTTATACTGTCTAAGATGAGGTAATGAGATACCTCTGTAAGAATCTAAAAAAAGTAGCTTTGAATAATTAATCTGAATTCTAAATTTTATGGGGCTAAGTCAAGTCAGATCAATTCCTCCCACAGAAAAAACTATTTTAGGAAAAATCTGTGGTTATTAGTAAGGTAACAAGCACAAAACCATTTTTTCTTGTGGCCCAGACTCTTCATTTTCTTTAGATTTTCTGTATTTTTACATGGATGCTAGGGAACTCAATAGCAAATAGTTACATCACCAAATTATCCTCAGAAATATTTAATGAGATGATCAGGTAGGATAATAGGTTGTGAGTGAGAGAGTCTAATACAAGGCAAATGAGAATCCAAATTTTATGTGTGCCCAGATTTTGCATTCCACAGGAGTGTTTACTCTATTGATAAAACTTTGTTACACACTTCCTATACGGACTTGAACCTTATATTAAACTCTCTGGAATTCTGATTCTGGTTTTGATTACTTCTTAGCCTGGACTGAGATTTGTTGCACTTCTCTGGCATTGTTAATTAAGGTATTTGTAATTTAATGAGCTATGCTACATAATAAAATTAATGCATTGGGTTTTGGTGCTAAAAGCCTTCATAAATTTAAAACAAAAAATCAGCCAAACAAACCAACAAAAATACCCTAAAAATCCAAAACTGACAAAAAAAGGCCCGAAAGTAATTCAAGGGGAAAAAACCCCAAATATTTAATGTTTAATGTTTAGAGGATCACAAGTTTTACCATTCCAGACTTCTAAGGACTTAATAGCAACACCTACTGAAAACTCAATTGTATCAGGTTGCAGTTTCTGCTGACTAGATGCGAATTTTCTAGTCTGTTGAACCAAAGCTTTACACTTTCATTAGCTCACATTCTCTGCAACGACACCAGTGCCCTCTCATCAGATCGAAGGCTGAACTGAGTGGTTTGGACAGAGAGAGGCAGATAAAAGGAAACTGATGATAGTGTGAATTGTTTTCCTTCTGGGTAAAAGCTGCACGTGGCTTTGCTGACCACTGATTTCCTCTATCTTGTTCCAAGAAGCGGGAGTGTGTTTTGTGTTCAGTGCATGTATAATAATAGCTTCAATTTGAAACAAATTTGATTTTTAATTCGTTTTCAGAAAGCACATTTTTTTCCTTGAAATCCAAAGGGAAAAAATTGCTTTCTTTCACAAAAATCAACCAGAATTCTGAATTAAAACGATTAAAGGTGGAAACCCTTACTATGTAATTGAATTTTCAAATTCTTTACCACAGTCAGTCAAACATCATTTACTGAAATTTGTAAGAATCATTTGATTTCCTAATAAGCAAAGAAGCTTGATCAAGTGATGCAGGAAGATACTTATTTTAATAACAGTTGAATTTATAGCCTATCCATGTTTCTGAAATTTGTTTCAGACTCAAACCTGACCAGAATGAATTCAAGCTAAACTGGAAAATTATATCTGAGAACACCAATAATTTGAATAACTGTTTCTTTGTGAATCCTAGTGCAAGAATCAAAAAGTGAAAACACTATAATCATCACTGGTCTGATCTGAGAGATTCACATTTGAAATCCCTATTTCATCTCCAGATGCATAAGTATTGGAAATCCTCTCAGTAATCCATTTCTTGTTAAAGCTAAAGCCTCAGTTTGATCACTAAACCAGATAAGTATAAAATAAAAAAAAAAGAACAAGTAATACAATCATATAATAAAAACCTCTGAGTAATTTTGTAAATCTAAAACCCAAAATTATTCTGATTCATTGAAATATACTAAAAATCCATTAGACTGTAAAATTCATCAAGACTATAAAAATTTTTCTTTCTGGTAATAGTTACACAAACAGAAAAAATTACTAAATAGTATCTTAGTATTAGAAATCTATGACAGGAACATATAAATCAAATACATAATAAAAAATAGTATAAAATACTGTGTTTATAATATTTTGGAACAAAAATAAGGCAGCATCTATTTATCAATATAACGATATTCACTGTTCATCTAATCATAATTTTTTAGAGTAATTTCCTGTTTTCAGAATAATATTTAAAATAAAATTATGAAAGCAGAATTATTAACACACAATGCACTATGCTAACATATATAGGACATTTTAAGTTTCTTTTTCTTATTTTAGTCTGTGTTACACATAACTAGTCAGAGCTGAATTCAAGTCAAGCAGGAAGACATGAGGGCAAGCATTCAACTTGACAAATTATTTTCAGCTTTGAAACTCTTGGAGATACACACATTCACAGCAGGAACATATCAAGCCAGCAGAGTTTTGAGAGCAGTTTCAGAGAGCCAGACTTGAGAGTTACTTCTCATCTGAAGAGTGGTGGTCATGGCGCAGACCTGGCATAGAAAAAACTGTCTAATCCAAGTTTTCCTATTGCTAGCTACCATCTGTCTACAAATATGTGGCTTCAGAAGTTTTAATACAGTTTAATATCCATTTTTAAAAAATATGTACTTAATAAAGAATGTTGTCAGATTAATTTGCTATGAAAGGCAAGTGATTTTCTATGTTTATGTGCATATTATTTTATGCTGGTTTGAAAGGTTGATATTTCAGAAACTTACCAAAGCACTGCAGTAATTTCAATTAAGCTTTTCTACAGGTTTTCTGCATTCCCTTGTTTTCCTCTGTATGCAGAAATGAGACCTTGGTTCCTAAAATAAAGGAATTTGAATCCTGTGAAACATTGTATCTATATCATAGAAAATAGAAGGAGATTGCCATTTCAAGCATTATTCAGGATGTATTTTATTCTCTTATCTCATAATGTCCAGCAGAACATGAGAAAAATCCATAACTCCAACAGACAGCATACATATTTTAGGTAATATTTTTAGAATTAAAAAAGAGTTAATGTTGCTTCTATCAGTTTCTGAAAGTCTGTTCTTGATTTTATCCAAAATTATCTCATTCGTCTAAGAAGAGGAGATCCAGCTGTAACATTTTCATCTGACTTAATATACTTCTAAGATTATGCATTTCTTCATATTGCTATGCATATTACGTTGTTGACTTTTTCTTATGAGTTTTCTTTTCCAAATATTGTATTCAGACAAATATAGTTGCTTTATGAAAATTTAGAATATTGACAGAGCATAAGAGTAAGTGCATTTTATTAATTCTGTCAGGAATCTTGAAAAATCATTTGTAAAATCAATAAGTTTAAATGTGTTAAATTCTAAAGGCACCAAATGAAATTTAAACTCTATAATATAAAAATACACATAGGTAATGGATGCAAAATAAACAAGTCTCATTCTGTTATTAATGCGTTATGTGTATTATGCTGGTTGACAGTGCTCTTAATATCCCCATTATATCCATTAATTTTTTTTAAAACAAAAAAGGATAAATAAAACTAATACTCAAATTTTTCCACTGGTCAAGTGCTTTTTAAAAAGCCTCTGATAAACAAGATTTATGAGACTGGACATGCTTTGCCCTAATTTTGTAATGTTTTGTTTCAGTATAGTAATTTCATTCATTGGTGTCTCTGGTATTCCTCACCCCTTGAACTTTTTACCGTTTAATCAGGCAAATGCAGGCTTAGAGTTTGTTCAAATTTCTTTGTTCTACATTTAAATCTGAAGTTTAAAAGGAACAAGGCTGATTATCGCTTCTCTTCATACATAGCCCTGAGAGTGAGTTAATCTTCAATTCAAATGTCTGGAAATGGGAGGTTAGGCTGAAGACGGAAGAAAGTGAAGTGATGTAGACCTAACATTTGGCAAGCTGTTCACTTCAAATATGGCCACAAAAGCACAGAGGAAAACAAAGCCACCCACAATTTTCAAGGTTCTACCATCTGCAAAATGTAAGTATTTCTGTTTCTTCTTGAATTTTAAGATCAGAGTTGTTTGCTCTTTCCAAAGGTTCACAATAAACCCGCAAGCCATCAAATTGCATATTTCACTGAAGTGCAGCCATCTTGAATATATTGTAGCCCAAGGATGTCAATAAAATGAATGTAAGACACTGCATTTACTCTATTTCATGTGAAAATGTTTTAAAAACAAATCTATTTCAGAAGAATGGTTCTTCGTTCACTTTGGGCATTAAGAAATTAACTCACATGTCATTTTAGGGTTTTTTTGCAAAGGGTAAAATCTAATGTCGGGGTGTGCGTGAGTGCTGTAAGTGCTGCCATTTTCCAAACTTGATATTATTAATCGGGACTGTCAAGTTTAGGTCAAGCGTTTATACACATTGTGCCTCAGTACTTCCAGTGTTTCAAACATATCTGTCATGCACAGCAAATGCACAGTGCAGCACAATCCGTGGCGCTGAGAGGCAAACATGAAATCTTTTAGCAGAAATGAGCCAATGCTTTTACCTTATTTATCTGAGCTGTTGCTTTTACCTCATTTATTTGACCTGACACCATTTTAATAACAATTTCATTTATTTGACAGCTGCATACACTTTCTAAATAAGCAATTTCCTTGAATTTGCTGATTTGCAATACTTTTTAAAATTGTCTTTTTTTAATTTTGTTTTCCTTTTCATTTTTTTTAAACACCTTTTGTATTATATAGAGACAGGGGAGACAAGAACCATGTTGTAAAGTCTAGGTGTGTATTTTTTAAAGAAAATATATCTTAAAAATGTACACTATCTTTAATGCTAAATTAAAAATATTGCTGGAATAGTATTATATTAACCTTTGGGCATCTGTGATTTCAGCATTCGCTTAACTCTGGAGTAGTCCTGTAAATGGGACTTATGTGTCTGTGTAAAGTTCAAGGCAGCCAGGCTGAATCCATAGAAGAAAACTGCTTGGAGGGGCTGATGTCCTAGAGAAGGAAGTCTGCCCTATCTGAGGCAGACAGACTTTATCACATGGCTACATGTACTAAATTAAGAAGTGGGGAAGTTCATCCAAAGTGCACAGATTAAAATTTTCAATAGGCCTAAAAATGACTCTAAGGCATGAATGAGTCTGTCACTTTTTCTCTGCCTCTTCAGCAAATGATGGATTCACTATATGTCCATAACATAGCCCGTGAGATATGCCTGGCTTCATTGGTTATTCTTCATTCTCAGTCAAGCTGAAATAGAGGCTGTGGTTAAACAAATCTGCTTTTATGGAGCAAAGCACTGTGAAACGGAGCTGATTATGGCCTGACACATTGAATTAGACTGTTGTGTAAAGCAGTGTTGATGATTCTATTGTTTCAGGGTCCCATTGGTCTGCCTGAGCCTTTCCTTCTCTCGCGAGCCACACACATTTCTTTCCCCCTTAGCTTTAAAATCTTTCTTTTACTCTATTTACTGTTTGCGACTGACTCCACCGTAGAATGTAATTTAAAAGGTCTATTTAATAAGAAGTTTAGTGATGAATACATTAGGGTAAGAGTATCACACATTTCTCTATCACTATTCTCAAAGACATATTGCATTATAAAAATATCACAATGACATATAATCACCTTTAATTTCACTTATAAAAAGGTAGAAGTGTTGGCTAATTAAGATCACTGGCTAGCAAGATCTACTACCATGTGCCAACAATCAGAGGCCAAGATATACTGAGTTCCAACACCTCATTTTACTGAGCATCTCCTCTTACTCTGAAGAAACATGAAACACTTAAGCTTTCTACTTAATTTTCCATCTTTTAAGCCATTGGTCTTGACTAAACTTGGTAATGAATCCCTTGATTTATTTCCTGGGTTTGATTCTGTTGGCTACTCTTTCTTTATTGTTCTAGTTGGGCTGTGAAAAAGAATAAATAACAGTAATTTTATAAATAAAGATTTTAATAATTTATAATAAATTTATCAATTTACAACAATTAATTTTATTAATTTATAACCAATATATATAACCAATTTATTAATTTATGAAAAATATCCCACCTTCTGTGTCTCCAAACACCTTAGAAATATCAGTTGTTAGTTATTTGCTTAGTTTTTATCGCTCCCAGTACATTTTATCTAAAACCCTCTTAACACTTCTAGGAAAAGTTTTTTTGTATAAGATGGCCAGGACTGCTCAGTCTCTGAAATGAGAGAACTGCATGCCAATGCTGCAGGCACTGAGTCACTGCAAGACTCATCCAAGATAAAAAATTTATTTCCTTTGGCTGCCGTGACTAATTGATGCTAGTAGCCAAGCTAACCAATTTAAACCTATCTTGATCTTTTGTGATCTGTGATCTATTGCAGTCACCACTGTTATAGTGAAGATGCAGATAACCCCACAGACCTACAGTAAGGTTTAATATCTAAAATATATGTAATTCTTTGTTTCTATACACATTTACAAATTCAGAAATATTGACTGCCATACTCACCACAATGCATTATGGCAATGTTTTTACTGAGCTAGTCATAGGCACTCAGGCATTTCAGCTCCCTCCATAATTTCATTGTCAATGTTTATCTGGTATAAGAAGAACCTATGCTTAAACCAGTTCAGATTTTGAGTATTGAACAATAATTTATGGTGCACACAGTTTTGTAAGATCTTCAGGTTTCAAAAAAAGCTTTGAGCAGACCAAATTTTTCGTATTATTCCTACATGCAAACCAGAAATTTATTTCTAGTCATTGCCTCTTTATGTAGGGTTCACATCTAATAAAGTTTGCAAAGGCTGCTCACCTCAACTTAAACACTGCTCAAAAGTATGAGCAAATTATCTTAAAATGGTGCAAAATAATGAAAATAATGAAAGGGGCGAAAAAAAGTTTTCTCTTTCTAGAAGAGAGTGGTAGGCTTTTAGTCCCATACAGAAGAAAAGACTGGGGCCAGTGTAGAATTAACAGCTCATACTGATGGGTCAAAAGTTGCTGCTCTGTTCAAGTGCATCCCAGTCACCAGATGGAAGGAGGCAGGGAAGATGAGATGTGCTCAAAACCAGAGTGAATATAGATTTGATGCACACTGTGACAGTCCCCACAGCTTAATGGCACTGAGAGAAGTAGATTCCTACATGCTGACCCTATGGTACCATTTCCATGGTATCTGTGAAAAGAGACTCCAATTTTTTTTTTTTTAATTTAATCCAGAATAAAGTGAGCTTTTTTTAATAGGAAAATGGAAACAGCATTAATCATGGAGATATAAGCACTTCCATAAGAAAAGGAAGGATCAATACAATAAAGATCCACTATTCAATTAATGCAAATGAAAATATAGAGAAATTGACAGAAACTTCTGGAGTTTATTTCTCTTTATTTAATCTTTTATTCTTAGCTTTTATTTATTTTATCTTGACTGCTTTATATTGTTCTGTATCATCTGCAAGATTTTCTATTCTCTCTTTACATTTTTTCCTGCTATTCATTTGCTGTGTCTATGTTCTATGAGGGCTACCTTACCAACAAACAGCTGCTTACTTGGCTTGGCAGGAATCTCCTCTTGGCAGCATGAAAATTCTGCATTACTGAAAGCCAGAGAGAAGCAAATTTGTTCAAAGCTTCTCATCAAGCAAAGAAAACTAGTCTTGTCACTCTAATACAGTTTCAAGTGTAGTGGATTTTGCCAGTAAATAAGTAAATTGCTTCTCAGTTGAGTCAAGAGACTGGTCAAAGAAAACCTCCACAAGGAAAATACTCATTTCATCTCTTGACTTGCAGAGGAGGAACGTTTTTCTTTTTTATTTTAAGAATTTATTCTTACAAAAAATATATATTGGTAGCAAAGCAGACTAGTGTTCTCTCTCCATAAATAGTGTGGGCAACAGATGAATTATGTAAGTTTTCACAAGTTAATAATTCTTAAATGATCCATAGTGAGTTTAGAAATCCAGTTTTCATATATTCAATATAGAGTTTTTATTGAAGTCTGTGTGTAGAAGAAAGTCTTTAGCCATATATTTGAAATATGAGACTTTGCTTGCTCTTCTGCAACAGAATAATTGAATAATTTTAACATTATGAACCCTTGTGCTGGATAGAAACACTGAATTTAATTTGCTGAAAATCAATTTTGTTCTGGAATTCTTTGACTCCCCTAGTAAAACTAGTCTTTGTGTATACCTCTTATTCCAAGGTTTAAGTAAAGGTCCAAATAAACTCTTACCATGTGGTCAAGTATTTATTATGACAAGCAAGTGCAAAAAAGTCATATTACTCTGAAAAATGTTATTATGTAATATTTTAATTTACTTTATTCAACGGGCCCATTGTATTAAGCATCTATTTTAAGCCATAAAACAGATTAGCTTTGAGCTGCAGTTGCAGTTCCTATAAGTTCAATGCACGTGCAGGATAATTAGTTACATACATTTTGGCAGCTGCATTATATGTTGCAATATTGTGTACCAGTTTCATTATGCTATAACAGTGCAGGTGATCAAAGAGTCAAAATAATTATTGGATTTCAAGATAAACAGGAAAGGAAAGTCACATGGATATATGGAGTCACGATGTTGACTATTAATCTGATCTTTCAGCAGTCTGGAAGTACAGAGGATTCCTGGAATTCCTTTAAGATTTTGTATCTAATGTCAGTTAAGGGAGATCAGTAGAATCTGATCCTATTGAAGCAGGATCAGGCTCCAAATACTATGGTGGAATGAAGTTCATAGTACAGTTTTTATTTTATTTCAGCATCAATGCATTAAAAAGACTTCGGGGAGAAGGGATGGGGAGAACGGAAAAAGGCAAAGAGCTTATCCCTGAACTGCTGGCTTAAAAATATGTTCTGATATGTTAAATATATTTATAGTCTGGTCCCATGTGCACATGTTTTCAATTTCAACAGTAATTATTTATATGAAGCTTTTAAATAATTAAGTACCAACTGAGAATTATCTATCCTTGATACTAAATTCATGCAGTCAAATTCAGAGCAACCTCTTTACCTTCAATCTACTTTATGGAAACTCATTGTGAAGACAGCTAAATGGGATTCCACCTTTGCTAGTTACACATTTCTTATACTCATTATCATTAACAGCTTAACAGCCTCCAAACTGTTACCTTAATCTTTTTTATGTCAATGAGATATTCTCAAACTGTCAACATTTTACAACTATTATACACATTAGAAATCACTATATTTTGAATCATGTCCAATTAACAGAAGAAATAATTACAACATTACTTTTAATTGAATGGAAAATGTTGACCAGGTTTCTTCTATTTTTCCTCTGGATGACATTTATATTAGAAGTGCTCTACACAAACACACAGGTTTAATGTAATGCATCATCATCAAAATATTTATTAGTCCTAATGTAATATTCAGATTAATTTTCATTTTTTTGCTGTTTTCAGTATTTGTCCTACATTATATGCACTTATTAGAAAATGAGATACCTTGCTGCATTGGGAACAGCATGGGATTTTAGGAAACAAAGCTTCATATGTGTTTGCTACTCATGTCTTCCATGTTAGAATCAAACAGCACACACATACAGAAAGATACTCTGTTCCTTTTGAGAGATCCACTTCTCTGCATTTAGCACAATTACACCTTCATATTTGAAATGATACTGCGCAATGGAATTAATCCTTCCACACTGGTTTGACTGCAAATAAAGGATATTCTAAGATGCCCCCAAAAGACAAAAATATTCTGTAAAATATTTTGCTACATGTGACTTTGATACATTGAATTATCTTATTAAAAAGTTGAGATAGAAGTGCAATTTAAATATGCACTTCAATATGCAAGGTAAGGGTAGTGACTTGACCAACGCAGACAGTATTTCAAGTGTGAGAAACTGTGAAAGGAACTAGACGTCTGAAGGCATTTACAATGAAAGATTTCAAATCAATTTAGAGAAAGGACAAACTGAAATTTGTGGTTTAGGTTTTCTAAGATTATTCACTTCTCCGAGACAGTTAAATAATATTATGAAGTATTAGATTGCCTAAATTTCTTGGAAACAGCAGCAAAGTATCTTTGAAGCTATTTCTGCACAGTCCCCTTCTGACCGAGTTTAAACATGAGTTTAAAGGTGATGAGAAGGAGAGTCTGCATGGCTAAAGGCAAGATCAGAGTTCATCAGAGGTTCAAGTGCTGATGAACAAGCCCTTTAGCTCTCTAAGATTCACTTGTTACAGCCAGAAAAAGTCACCTGCCATTTGAGCTATACCTGTAATGCCTGCCAGAATTTCCTTCCAAATTGTATTTGCTTTAATATTTTCACACCGAAGCTAGGAAAACTGAGATTGGAGCACACATGTGAAAGCCACTGAGACCTAGGTGCAATATAATTCAGAAATGTGTTTATCTGATAGTGAAGCCTGACAGGAAATGAGAAAAAGATGATACAAGCTAACGAGAAATTCAAGGAACTTCTCAGTAAATAAACTTCTTTTTTCTTTTTTACATAAGATTTTTTTCCTGTAATGTTAATTGGCTAAGCTAGTGGATCTCATAAAGTTTAGGAGAGTTTGCTGATCACTTGCATGCAGTTAAATTTTAATGACTTCTGTGAAATCTCTACCGGTTTACTGGCTACATCATTACAGATAAAATTAAATACTTAAAAGTGAACACACAATTGATGTCACATTATATAATAAACAGGTACATCTAACAAGTCATTCATATGGCTTTTTTTCTCTTATTACTATGTAGAAAGGATTTCAGTGTTCCTTCCGTGTGATGCAAATTCAAATATTAGGAATACTCAACATGTTTGAAAGTAAACTAACATTAATGAAGTGTAATTGTAATTAAAATAACAAGAGCATTTTCAGAAATGTTATTTTCAGATTTATGCTTTGAAGGTCTCTTATGCTAATGAAACTTTCCAACCTCATTACTTTCTTTTGCCACCAATAGGATTATTAAAGAAAAAAATGTAAGGACTGATCTTAAAAGGAAAATTAAAATGTAAAACATTTATTAACTTAAAGGAAAAAAAAAATGGAAGACCTAAAATATTTCTGTTTTTCTGTACATTAAACAAGAGCTTCTTCTTTGGCTCTCTGTCTCCCCCCTTATTATTATTCTTTTTCTTTTTAATACCATTTCATCTCTAGGTCAAATCAAGTTCATCTATGTCCACTAGATTATTCCAGTTAAAAGGAAAGACAAAGATTAAAGAGTATAGTAAAATACCTTCCAATCTGCCATGGAGGCAGTGTTTAATATTAAAGTCAGGTGACAGGACTGCATCTAGGCTGTGGTAGCTAACCTAGAGACCTCCGGGTGTTGAGCTGGAAGAGATGAAGTCTGATTTTGACTTGGTCGTATAAACAGAATGTCATCCACCCATCAAAATTCCACCCACAGTGAACCCCCAGCATGGTTAATGATTATAATCTTCACATTTAATCATGGGAACACAGTGACAGGCAAACAAAGGTTAGCTAAACTGACAGTGCAGGCTGTTTGAATGGAAAAGGGGGACTTCACAGGTTTTATTTTAAAATGTGTATCCTCTTTCAACTGTACTTTTCAGCTTTACACTAGAAAAGTGTACAAAGCCTGGCTGCTTGCAGGCATGGGCAGTGTACATAATTAACCTTTAAACTGCAGAAAGACTGGAAACTTTGATGCTTTCTTTAAAAGTGTTGCTATGCCAATACTACTTTCAAGGTTAAATTAAGCTAAGGGCACTTAAAGGGTAAAGGAAGAATAACTGCACCAACATGTCAAAGTGTCAGACAGAAAAGATGTCATTTTAGAAAAGACATAGTTATTTTTTAGAGATGCTCTTTTTTACCTACATTAAAGGACAGTGACAAGTTACTTAGAACAATATTTCAAGGTACACTTTGCTGTACAGTTTGTTGCTCATAAAAGTGTGTGGATTCTTTTGTGCCCTTTCATCTTCCTACTGTGATGTCCAGACTTCTGAGCAAATGCATGTACTTCAAACTTTCTTTTATTTAAAGTATATATCCATTGGTCTTTTAGGCATGCACGCAGTAAAGATACTCAGTTTTTGTATGGAATAATGAATAAAAGGGTAGCAATTGATCTTTACAGATAAAATGAACTTAATTTAATCCCTGCAGAAAAAAAAAAAAAAGAAAGGAAGTGATTTTTATATTAGATTGAACTATTCAGCATAAACTAAGCATTAAACAAATACTCAGTTGCTCTTTAAGTCATTGAGCTATTGCATTGTTTTTGATGTTATTCAGGGGGCACTATTAATTATGTACTATTAATACAGAAAATCACTGCAATAAATTCACTCTAAGATGATAATACAGTTTGTATTATTCTAACTGCTTTTGCAAAATGTTCAGGTGAATTTTTCAAGTACAAATATTATTTCAAAGGAGCAACAAGACACTCAAAACATGAAATATTGAGCTCACCTGCTCCAGGTGAGTTCCAAAGTGCTTTTCATGGCCCAGGACTTGGGATCTTTCAAGACGCAGGGGGTCTCCAGCCTGCAAGACCCATGTCTTACACACTTTCTTTGCCACTGGTAGTGCACTGTGTTGAAGGCCAACATCTACTTATGCTTTCCAGCCAGACAGAGCAGGATGAATGCATCACTGGTCACACATCTGTGTCACTGATGCCTGTGCAAGGTTAAAATATTGAACCTCCTAAACCTGCCAGGATAACAGGCAGGGGAGGAAATTATGGTTGGAATTTGAATAATTATGGCCTATCTAAACAAGATCTAACAGGTAAGCAGTGGCTTTCTGCAACACCAAGGAAGGAAAAGTAAGGAAAGTCATTAAGGGAAGGATAGGAACAGATTGTTGTGAAGTGAACCTGAATGCATTCCAGCTGAATCTTAGAAGTTTTCTAGTCATAAACATGGTAAGGAACAGGAATACCATTCTAGATTAAAAAACAAAAAGTAAATAAAATATATAAAATGTTTGATAGTTTATTTTTTGAAAGTAGAACTGTGAATGGCAGTAATAGCTGGGAGTAAAGAGTATGACCAAGGTCCCTTAAATCCCTTTTTTCCTATGTAATGAAATGGTAGTTCAAGTCTAGTTGACGACTCTCAGCACTGGTTGTAACTATGCTTAATGAATCCAATACATAATAAATTGGTTTCATTTATCTTTTGTCAATTTAAACTGCTAAAATATAAGATTGAATTATTTACTGAATGTCTGTTTCTGCCATGAGTTCACAGTAAAGAAAAAAGATCTACAGAAAACACAAGCAGAATTTTTATGTCCTCTGTCACAGAAGATTTGTTCTGCTAACACAAATTTAATTTCTCCTTATATACTGATGCTGACTTCCATGGTGACTAATTTAAAGCCCAATATTAGAGGTCTATGTTCTCATTCCTATATTTCATTTCAGATACTCTTCATATTGCTGTTTTATCTCTCAACACTTTTTTTTCTCCTCTGGAAGAAAGGCTTTTTGAGAACACAGTGAGTAACATCGTTCTCTAAAAATAGTTTATTCCAAGCTTCCATATTTTCCTTTTTATTTTGTAACCTTTTTTATGACTGGAAAGAAACTATTTCCACAGTTTACACCCTCAAAATAGCAGAGAGCAGCCTACCCTACATCTCAGTTATAGGGAATGCATACACTCATTGAAGTAGAGATGACAAATATAAATATGCAATCATCCCTCGCATGCTCCTAACAATGTATCACATTCTGAATAGACTACAAAATACATGAAGATTGGATTTACATGTTGGAACTGTGGGGTGATTTGTCACACAGTTGAAAGCCAAAAAAGAAAACAGGAACTAAATATTAAAAAATTTGCCATTTCAAACTTAGCTCTTTTCCATTCAAACAAGTACATTTTTAGTTCACTTGCTCTTTTAAAGTATTCTGGAATTTATAGGCATAAAGATACAGTTCTCACAAGAACTATTTTTCATGGTTATCTGCTAAACCCCTGCTAAACCCTTGCTCTGAGAAGGAGCAATAAAGCCCCCATTTGTTTTACAAGATAAATGTTGGTCTCTTTTTCAATTGCAGCATCAGCTCAGAGCCAGGGACCACCCCACTGCTTCAGATGGTAACCACTTTCTTATTGCCATTAAACTTCCTAGCACAGATTTGATGACTGACCCCTTGAATCCTGTCTATCATTATTGTGCCTCCAAGAGAGACAATTTATGAAAACTCACCAAGCTTTTTTTTTTTTTTTTTTAACTAAACTGCATCCAGTTACGGCCTTCTTTAGAGGTTTTTACCCACTGTACAGCTGAACACAGATGCAATTGCGCTTGCTTACATACATCTTAAGCACCACTATAACATTACAGTGTTGACTTCGGTGAATAGGAACACACCACAAAAAAAGATCTCAGATTTAATTTTTTTAAACACTGAGAAGACAAATAGCTATTCAGCAGAGAAATCAATAGGAAAACAAACACAGAAAGATTAAACCAGAAAGAAACAGGAGACACAGTGAAGGGAACTGTGTGAGGCAAAAGGTTTTGGTCCTCACCAGTCTTCTCTTAGACTTAAAAAGGATTTCAGATTCATGAATACTTTCTCCTTTTCAGTCTAATAACTGAACATTGTCTGATCTAAGCACACCATGAAATGTATTGATTGTGCTCTGAGAGATGTCTGCCACAGGGAGAAACATTTGCTACAGCTGTGGTCTGATCAGCTAAAAAAAGAGAAAGGGCAGTGAGGGAGAACAGCTACTTAAATTCATCCCAGTAATAATGAGGGCACCACCAAACTGCATTCGCTCTGACCTAATTAATCCAGGTTTGTCTGCAAACAATATTTTTATTCAGATTAACAAATCTTTGGGTAAATTTAGGCCACAGAATAGGTTTGAGTTTAAATTCTTAATATAACAAGAGCATAGATAAATGTAACAGAACATAGATAAACCAAGAATGAATTAAACATCTTGGACTGTAAATCAAGGAAATAATGTTTACTAATCAGACAAGATCAGCCTATAATGCAGTAATGTTTTGGGCTGGATCAGAGTACTAAAAATACAGAAGGTTTTATCCCTTTTATACATATAGATGTGAGAAAATTCATGTGTTGTGCACTGTATACAACACAATAAGAATGCAATTTTTTTTTCAGTTTACATTTCCCAGTGATTTTAAACTAAGAAGGAGCTCTCAAGAACTCTTCTGTTTCTCTTTTCTTTTTCTAGAAGAAAATTATTTGAGGATAGGTATTATAGGCACTTCATTTTTCCTCCTGCAGCATTTCTTTCCTCAGTTTTACTTGCAGCCAGATTAATATATAATATATATATATACACACAGAAAATGTAAGGATTTCCTTTATTTTTAAAAGTATAAAGTATTTTCAGAAGAAAATAGATACTAACAATCATCAGACAGCTGACTGTAAAGGAGAATATTCATAACTTGAAGATAGGACTTGTGCAAGTGATTCTAGACTTAGAAAAACTCATGAGAACTCAAAGCATGAGGATGGCAAGAAAGTCATAGATGAACTGTGAGTAAGGAGTAAGCTTGCTTTCTATATAGTTGAGAAAGCACAGGAAGAATTAGCAAAGCACAGCAACTTTGCTCCTACCTACACCTACTCTTAGAAGATGTAAGAGCAAAGTAGTCTTGCCCTGTTGACAATTCTTTGTCCTTTACCCTTTGCCTAAAGCTGTCTTCCTTCTTTCTATTAAAAGTGGGGAAAAAAAGAAAAAAAAGAAAAAAAGAATAAAGAAAAGCTTTACAAAGTTTTGACAGGCATCTCAAGAGACTCCAGAATATCTTAGAACCTGGATGTTGAGTAGCTCTCCAGGAGAAAACAGTCAATTGAGAGAAGATGTCCAGAAAAACACTTCAGGACAATTGTGATTGTTAATTGTGAGGTTCACCTGCCCTTTGGGATGGCGACATCTAAGGTGACATCTATGAGAGACCTTCATAGGCAATGCTCTTCGAGTTTTCTTTACTTCTAAGTAATGATGAAATCTTTTTGAAGTGGCTCCTCATGCACAGAATTGCTGAAAACACTGTGACCTTAACCCACAAAAATCTTGTTGTCTGGTCTCACATTCATCTTCATCAACAAGGATGATTTTTGTCTGCTGATACAACAACTGCAGCATATGGAAATAAAAAGGAAAAAAAGCTCAATTCTTCTTTCAATTGAAGATGTATGGTTTTAGGGTGAAACTGAGCCTACACCAAAACCTGAACTGGAACTCCTGCAAGAGAGAATTTCAGCAAATTTAGTGGTCTGAAGCTTTGCTGCACATTTGCCACCACATTTGTAAAGCGCAATGAAGCAACAGTCAGGACACAAAAAATTAAAGCTCATCAAAGAGAAGCAAAGGAACAATACTGTCATAGTATGCATTCAAATAGGCCTGGATGTTGAGGGGAAAGTTTGCCTTCAAAAAGTTCTGTAATCCTTCTCCAATCACTTTGAAAAAAATAAAGGTTGAACTGGATACTGAAGAGAAGAAGAATATACTTTCATTCATAGCTAGTTTCATGGGCAACATACAAATCAGTGGAACTACATTCTATGAAATTTTGACTGCAAGTACAAAGAAATCAGTTGATGAGCCCTGAAAATCTGTCTATATTAGTTTTCCTTCCAAGTATAAACTTGTCAAAGACCACCTTTTTTGTGCATTTTTTAGCTGCACATCCTACACAAATTACCTTATTTAGTTTCCTGTAGAACTTGGATCTATATATCTCCTGGAAGCTTCCTCCTTCAAACTGGGATCTGCCACTGCAGATCTCTATCTGAAAGCCTTGGTACTTTTTTATAAAATGCACTGAAAAGCTTTGGAGTATTTTATTTATTTTGTGATTCATTTCAATGACTAAGTCAAGACTGTTATATTAAGGAAAAAAAGTGGATTTGGGATTAATTAAGAAACTTTCCACCAAATGCACAAGTCCCAGCAAGGCATAAAAAATTGAAGATCACAAAGGGAGAATGAGAGAAAAAAGGAAATAACTGGCAGTCTAAATCCATCCTTATGAAGAGAACTGAGAAGGATCAACTCAAAATGTCCAGATCTCACACAAAACATCATTCAGAAATTCTCTCATTTTATGAATTACAGTTCTTCTTTAAGAAGAAACTGTATTAAATCTGTCATTTTTTTAATCAAAAAGCCTGTTGCAGTAGAAAACCCACCATTATCAGAGACAAAATGAGCCTTATAGAGCTAATTTATAACTCAATAAACTTTAGTCCTTTCTGTGTAACATTATCACACAAATATACACACCAAGCTGAAATAACAGGAGCACTCAACAGATCTGTGATATCTCCCTGAAGATGCTGGGCTCACAGAAACAAAAATTGTGGTTTGTTGAGAAATAGCTAAAGTATTAGGAAACTACTTAGCATTAATATAAGTTTTTCTGCTTACCTCTAACTGTATAAGGCTGACTACTTCAATCATATATTTTATGGAATTTGTGGATTTACACGCTTGTGGAAGGCTAAGAAAGACTCCTGAGAGAAATTACCCAAAATTCTGAAGCACTTAAAGGCTGGCCATAACACTTTCAGAAAATTCAATCTCTTCATATGGCTGAATAGCCACTGGAAAAGGAAACCATTGTTGTTTTTTTTTTTTTTTTAATGCCAAACACTCTCTATTCTGCTTTCTCAAATGATTTAGTGTTTCTAGTCTTTATTAAAGCTATTCATTCAAAATGTTGGACTTGTTTCCATTTCTAAATATCAAAATTCCTCAGTTACAATAAAAAGTCATATAATACCTTAAATATTCCTTTCCATAACTTTCCAAGATATTTAAATATGTTAACACATAAATCAAAATAATATGATTCATTTTTCAATATTTATTTCACATATAAAGATGATTTTTTAGGATTGTCAGTGAACATTGTATTTTTAAAGCAAATATTCTTAAAATAATGTAAAGAGGGTTGGTTGTTTTTTTTTTTTTTCAAAACTAAAAAAATATATACAGAAAAACAAATACATTTTTGTTTCATTTTTTTTATTTGCATTGCTTATCCACTAAGGACACATTTTTCAAGACCAGAATAAAACCCTGCCTGCTTCATCTTCACCTTCTTTATCAATTTTTTAAAATCTTATATTTTTCCAAGTTGTTTCCCTGACTGTGGTTGTTTCTTCATCTTTTACAGCTTTCAAGGAATAATTCAAGCTTAGTAAAAACACAGCTTACACATTTGATGTCGTTTCTCTCTTTCACTTCCCCCAAGAAGGTCAGGTTGTGAAATAGGACAGAGATGTCATCCAACTTTTACTTAATTCCACAATTACATGAGTAATTGTAGTCCATTTGAAGCTAAAACTTTTAAAAAAGGTTATAGGTCTTACATTATGAGCCACTATGAAACACAGAATAGCTTTACTTGAATTTGGAAATTTTTTTTTTTTTTTTACTTGAACTTGAAAAAATACAGACCAAGAAAATGAAGAGCTCATTATGTTGAGAAAGAAAAATTAGGTACTAGTTGCCTGCTACAATTGGGATCTGTATGTAAGCAATAATTTTTTCCAATTGCCACATTAACCACCATGAATGATGGTGACAGAGGAGGAAAATGAGCTTTTATGTTATATTTAGATTTGTTTTGTAGCACAAAGGAGCTAAAGTATATAATTTTTTATTTAAAAAAAAAAAAAAAAGAGAGAGTGTTATTCATTCTTTATGAGAACTTACCCTTTAGACTGGAAAAACTAATAGGAAAGATGTTTACAAAAGTAATGGGAAATAACAGGAAGACAATCAGAATGCTGACATTTTAACCAGCTGCACAGCCAGTTTCTAGCTCTGAACAATATCATCCCAGTATGAAAACAGTAATAAACCTTTTTTTGATGCACTCTGGCAATTTAAATATGAAGCCAAGAACAAAACAGTTTCACAAATACAATCAGGCTATACCTGAAAAGTAGGAGTAATACATAGCAGCACAGGTTAGTAATAGAACCCTGATGAGCACTGGTTTGTCATTTTCAACGGTGGAACTTACATTTAGCCAAATCAGAGCTTTTCTTAGTTTTTCAATTTTCAAAATTAATATAAACACCACCTTCCTGGCGTGATCATTTATAAAATAGGTGCTTAACTATATTATATTTCTTTCAGAAAATGCTGTGTAAGCTTTCACTGAGTCACAGATCTGTTGGGGCTGGAAGGGACCTCTCGAGATCATCCAGCCCACCCCCCTGCCATAGCAGTCACCTGGAACCCGTGACACAGGAACACATCCAGGTGGGGTTTGACTGTCTCTGGCTCTACCATACACAATGTAAAGAAATTCCTCCTCATCTTGAGGTGAAACTTCTTGTGTTTTATTTTAGGACCATAAATATTAATTATTATTAAACATATTACAGCTTGATGATGCTAGATGGCAAGACAAATGCACCATTACTGATAATGTCCTTTGTACTTCATGCTATATTAGAAGCCAATCTAGATAACTGGGCAATTAAAAATGCTTTATCCAGGGATATTTGTATTTTTATAGGAGAAAAACACAGGAATCTTAAAGCTTGTTACTGTCACAACAGACACTAACCAAAATATCAAAATTTCAGTGAGGCTGAGATAAAGTGGAAAGAATAGGGTGTATCTAACAAACAATATGACAGAGGCTGAGTCAGGATTTTCCAGCAGTCAGTAGTAATTGCAATAAACACAGAGTTCTACAATTAGGGAGAGATGATGGAAATAATTCATCCACAATTAAAAGCATGCAGACTGGTAGAGGCAATTATAATAATACATATACAGTCAATATATTCACTAATTAAAAAGGCAAGATGGAATATGGATGTATTGGGAAATAACAGGGAAATGCATCCTATTCAAATGTAATTCAGTATTTGAGATATAATTCTTTGGAAGACTCCCCATTTGGCAGCAATAGCCTAGAAATTATGCTGTATATTATATATAAACCACCCTCTGAGTGAATACTTGTATAACAGCACCAGTAATCTCAGTCCCAGTTCAGAAGAACATAAATAGTTTGGCCTAGTTCCAAAAATATGGAGTATGTTTCTGATTTTCCTCTCATTGAGCATCTGTACAATTCTCATCAGGAATTTCCACTCTGGGGCATTCTAAAAGCACAAGAGACAGATTTTCTGATTTGAATAATTGCCCTTTAATGAGCAAAATAGTATCTTGTGGTAGCATTTGCCTGCTGCAGATTAGGAAAAGACAATGGCAACAGTGCTGTGCCATTACACTGTTCATTCAAAGTCAAAATAAGAATTATATCACACAACAATCCTCAAGATAGGTTCTGCTTGAAATCCCTGACCTGCATTAGTATTTATTAAAATTCCCGGAGTCCTGGATTTCATTGATGCATAAGCATTGCAGAAACAATGTTCTTGATGTTATTGACGTTAAGGTCCAGTACAAACAGATAAGAGGTGCATGAAAGACAGGATTAAAAAAAAATAATTAAAAAAAAAAGAAAAGTAAGATTCCTGACCAGTATTTTCAAAAACTTTAGAAAGGACATGCAGACCTTGTAACATCATAAATATTGGTGGCTATCTTTTAGCAATCTGAATGTTTAATATATTTTTCAAGTTTAAAAACCACCAGCTTTGGTATTTCTTGTCTGTTGGTGAACCTCTGTCACTTAAACTGTCCAAGAATCAGTTTATCCAGTGAAATGCTCCTGAAAATATATCACACTTGCATCTCACATGCATTTTCAGGTGGTTTTAAAGTGATGATTGCATGAGATCATGAAGAGATAGAAAATGATCATCATTCAGCTGTAGGAGTCATGCAGCAGCTGCACCTCCCGAACACATAAAAGATGAAAGAAGGCAGGGGATCCCACTAACTCATGGAAAACATGACAAGATCTAGCCATGCTTAAATCTCAGCTTTCACTCAATTTGCCACATTGCCTTACCTAGCTGCATCACTCAGGGTGTTGGGCAGCTCCAGCACAGTAGAAACAATAATTACAAAGAAGAACTAACAGCATGGAGAGGAGAAAAAGAGCAGGATATGCTGAAGAAGGATGTTGAATGCTATCTATATAGCTGGAAACTGAAGCTGGAAAATCTTGTTCTTCATCAGTTTCAGCAGAAACTTCTTTCCATGAGACTGAGTCAGAATTATGGATCAGGTTACATAAAAATTCTGGTCTTCTGATAACACACAAAATGCTTTAGGAAAATCTCTGTAAAGATTAACACTTATCAAAGCAGGAGGTATAACATGGAAGCACACCTTAACAAATTTTATTGTCAGAAAAGAAGTGATAGCATGAAGAGCAGAATTCTTCAGGAAATTCTGAGTGACCTATTAAATAGAATATATGCAATAAATACACATCTGTGCCTTTTCAAAGTTGTATCCTGGTCTTCACACTCCATGACCTCATAAGTCAGAACTTGGGGTTTTTCAGCTCAATCTCCTCATTTTAGTTATAAAAACAGTCCTTGCCCCCAAAGTATTAGTCAGACATATACATCTTATGATGTAGTGAGGAAAAAAGCCCCAAAAACATGATGAGTAATAGTAACTCCTAAATTAATACTTCAGAAAATCTCCTGATTTCAGTGTGTCTTTTCCAAGTAGGCTAACTATATAAGTAGGATTGGCAGTGTCAGAACTGTCTTTTGGAGTTTCTTAAGTACTTTATCCTCTCAGTGTCTGTGAATTAAAGAAATTTTTGTCTGAGATACTTCTCTGATACATTTGAGAAGACTTTACTGGAAAGTTTACAAAGAAAACAGTTGTTCCTTATTTGAGAATAGAATAACTATAACCATGGGGGAAATAGAGTTGTGAATTTACTAAATCCATAAACCAGAATTCAAAATGAGCAAATAAAGGTACAATAGCTGGAAAAAGTTTGGAATTTCCAAGATAAAAAAGGTGGAGGATGAGAGTTTTCAACTGATCTAAATCACCTTGCTTCTGCATGCTTGAGATGTACCACATCCATTATCATGCAAGAATCTAGTCCAACTTTTTTTAATAATCTCTTTTTAAAATAATTAATTTTAAATAATTTATGAAATTCTACAATGAGATAGTATTTTAGGCTACAGAAATATTTGGCCTATCTCTTGCAGTAGTGAATGGAGGATGCCCAGAAAAACAAAGAGGAAATCCACATTTAGACAGAAATTTGAGGTACTTTTTATTACTAGGAGGTTCTGATATTTCCTGATCTGTATTGCAATACACACAAGTACATTTTCTATTTATTTGTTGTTGTTTTCCTGAAAGTATCCTAGTGCATATGTTGAATTATTGTTGAATACTCACATGATATTTTCAGAGATTACAGTTAGTAAAAGTTATTTTCCTGAAAAAAATCTCTGAATCCCTGAATATTTTGTTTCCTTCATATACATTATTTTGCATTTACAGTCATTTAATTTCATCTATTTTAATCACTCAGTCACTCTGGCTAGACTCTTATGTAACTCTCCAGAGTTAGGATCAGATTTGATTACTCCAAATAATATTGTAGTGTTTAAAACCCTTGGCAAGTCAATTTTCATTCCTTTTCATTTCATGAGGAAAATTACAACAATTCGGCTGTCAAAATTGGTAACTTTCTGATTCTTACAATTTAAAAATTATCATGTACTCCTACCCTCTTTGTCTACCTGTTAAACATTTATTAATCCATAACAGATACACAGCAGCTTGGTGTCCTTTGGTAAGAAACAGCATGTAAAGGAAAATAACTAATGTACCTTAGTAGACTATAGACAGGATCTGTCCAGAAAGACACTGTTTTTCTTCATTACATTAGATAATTTGTTAGAATAAATATAAATTCAGTCACATAGGAAGATTTCTGTAAACTTGAAAGCTTTTCCAACTTTTTCACCTATAAAAATTAGACTAATAAAAGAATGCCACTATTCCATTCAAATATTAACCTCTTAAGATACTGTGGCAACACCTTCTACTGCAATAATACTTATCCAAAGCAGAAGTGTAATACATTTCTCAACTTTAATTTTGTAATAGTTTTCTTAGAAACTATAGCAGGGTTTAAATATGTGGTTGCACAAAATCTATGAAATCTAATCAGTTGGTAGAAAGTAAAAAACAGAAAATATATGTTTTGAATCAATAAGAATTGTTATACTTAGTTTTTCACTTGCTAACTAATTTTCACATTTAAATTACAGAAAACCAAGAAAATGTCAGCCAAAAATGTCAGAAGTACAATAAAACCAAACAGATGTTCTAAGAAAATGATTGTCAGGTTGAAAGGAGAATCATGTAACTTCCTGATGAATATATTCCTTAGTCTGCAGCCATTTCTGCAAAGAGCTGAAAGCACTGTTTTAAGGCATTGTAAATGAGGGTGGTAAAGAGAGAAGTTCTTTGCTAGATTTGTGTTGGGCATTCATCCATAGCTGGCTATGAAGCACTGCCACCAAGATGCATTACAGCACAAGAATTTTTGAAGCCAAATCTGTTCTATGAACCTATTTTTCCTAAGGCACTTTCATTTCCTAATCTATATATTATATTTAAAATTATGTAAGATGCTAAGCAAACACCTTTCCCTTGTCCTTCCTGCCACACTGACAGGAGAGTCCGACCCACAAACCACAGGACAAGGTGCACCATGCTGTAGTGTTGGGAGGCTGGAAAAATGTCAGCAGTTTCTGCTCTACTTCTAATAACTCCAGTTGATTCAAGGGGGTTTTTTTGTTGTTTTCTTTTGCTTGACAACTCTATACTATTATTTTTTGATGTTTTTTTCTGCCTGCAAAGAGCTGAACAAAACCAGCTTCTGGGTGTCTGGATGCTAATATTATTTTGCCTGATTGCTAATCAAGAAGAGCAGACTGCTCATTTTCTCTAGAAAAGATTATTTGCTTTTTTAATTATTATTCTAAACAAAACTTAAGCTTTATAAGGAGTCATTAATTAATAACACAAAACCAAAAGTTTTTCCAAGCCTCATGGAATTTTTTTTTCCACTATCTCTTCACCACAGAGTTCCTGACACCAGCACCAGCCAGACTGTGTGCCCTTTCACACCAAGGACAGGACTGTCAAGACAGCTTAGTTTCTTCATGGGCACCAAAGCAACTGCCCATGCATTCACAAACACTCATAGCTTAGCACCTCCAGTATGCCTCTGAAGACCATGTTTTTCACAGAGACTCAGCACTCAAAAAGCCAAGCTCCTGAAACCATTAAATTTGATGCTCCAATAATATCTGAGCTTTTCAGAAGTTCTGGCTGAATAAATCATAAATCCTGAATATGTCACTAGCTCCTTTGTTCCTTCACTGTTCAAGTACTGCTGTTTGCTGTTCTTTCCACTTCGGCTCCCACTCTCCATGGAAAAAGTAAATAAATTTTAAAAATTGTCTTATTTGAAAAACTGAAAGAATAAAAGAATGTACCCAGTGAGACTTCCTCAACTGCAATAAACTGGGACCACCACTTTTCCCTTTCCTTGCTGGAAACATAAGAGATAAAATAAGCAAGCAACTTTCTGAGTATATCTTTTTTTGTTTCCTTTTCACACCAAGAATGTTTCTAAAGATCTTGTTCTGATTTTACAGCTTAGAAAATGTAGAAATACTGAGGGAGTTAAAGAGGAAATAAAAAGCCACTATTTAAAAAAAAGAGAAAGGGTAAGAAAACAGCGCTGAAAGCCCAAAGTATACAATATCAATTGCATGGCTTTTCAGAATGTATTTTATGAAACCATTAATATTTAACTCTTTTGGTTAAAGGTCCAGTACTAAAATAAATCAAAATCATGCATTCTATAATTGTAGTATAAAATATGCTCACTTGCATCTCTCTGGTTAAGTGTCAGAACACAACCTGCTTCTTCCATGAAACATATGTTACGGTTCTCATCAGCAACACCCCACATGAGCATCACACTGCAGTTGCCAAGGAATAATCAATTGAAATTACACATATACTCTGAGCACTGGAATAGTGCCTGGCACACACCGACTACCAACAGGGAAGACACCGCAGTAAGTTCTGCTTTGATGCATTTATCATAAAACATAGCGGTGGTGGCTTCTGCTCATCTATTAAGACACAGAAAAATTTTCTAGAAAAATTTGCATGATTAGATCATTTAAGGAGTGGGTTTTTTACAACCCAAATAGTCAACATTCGTTGTAGTTGCAAGAGTAAAGTAAACATTTCTGAGATATTTTGTAATCCCAGACACTCTCCATGTGCAACTTAATTACTTGCATAGATAGTAATATTTTTTGCATGCTCAGAGGCCCATCGCTTCACAGCATGGCAAGCACCCAGATTTATCCAAAGTGATGGCATTCATGTATATCTCAGAATTTGCTGTTGCCACTGCTTGTCTACAGCTCTGGTCTTTCCACGAAAATAATAGGTCCCTTGCGACGACTATCAAGGGATGGATGACTCAAGGAAAATATTATAACACATATGTAGCTGGACCATCTTGGAGTTTTCCTTCCCTCACTCTTTTCTCTCCAAATTCTCATATTTAGTGCCATATTTTAAAAGTAATTATGAATCTGTCCTCCCTTAGATCATTCAGCTTTACCCTGCATTGCTCTCTAAGCAATCCAGATTACACAGCACAAAAAAATAAGTGCTTGCTTTAATCATGTTTTTCTAAAATTATTGAATGACCACTGTCTCTTAATTTGGAAAGATGAATTACTGTTTTCTTTTACCCTTCTCCAAACCTCTTTTGATTTCAGAGCCTGTCTGTATTAACTGTCTTGGTCCCTTCTTTTCCATCTGGTCGATCTGGTCCACTCAAACAACCCGGTAAGTGGGTAATCAGATCCGTGCATTTTAAATAAATTTTAAATAATTTTGAAAAGCACTCAAACTGCTTTTAAAGGAAATAAACTCTGCAGGTAATGCTTACCATACAGTTAAATACCCATTGATTTCATATAACCTGCAGTTCAATGGAAGACATTTTAATAACGATCTCAGAGCAATGCATGGCTGCAGATACTCGAGACACGCACTGATCTAATTGCAGAAGCTGTTATCTGTGGCTCTATTCAGCTCACAAGCAGCCATTCACTGCCTGCAGAATTACGGCCCCACTTACGCTGAACTTCAATCTTCCTTTTCTCATAGCAAATGTTTTGAAAGTGAAATCCACTTGACTAAATTAAGACGAGATATTTAGCAAACCGTCTTAATTAATAATCAGTCTGTAGTTTTACCCACTTGTGCTTACTCTGTGTAACAAACATTTATTAAGATTTTCTTTTTTATATCATGAATGCTGCTAATGCGCTTTGAATTTCTCAGAGAAAATCACATGTAACATTTGGCTCCAAATTGCAAAAATCTAGATTTGGAGGTTCTGTGTTGCAGGTTCTTTGCCCCCCTTCCTACCAAAACATTCTGAATCCACTTGGTAATTTATTTTGGTTATCAGCCTATTTGTATAATTTAAATACTACGATTTTTAAAATCACATCTCAGTAATCCCTCACTTATTTAAGTAATTATGTATGTGAGTCATAATAAATTATATTTGTAAGCATTTTATTTTGACGCTCATCATTTATTTCATTATATACATAACTAAAAAGCAATATTTACCAATATATTGCAAAAGCAGCAAGTTCATACAGTGTTTATTTACAGAACAGCTGAAGGGTTACTAGACATACAAAACAATTAATAAGTTAGCTTTTTTTTCTGTTTGTAACTTATCTGGAAGTGTATTTCAATTTATCTAAAGTATATTAATTATTCAAAGAAATTAGGCATAGTCTCATTGTCTCCTACCCACTTTCTCTCAAATTCTAATACGTTAGTTTAACCCATTGCAGTTAATATTAGTCTAAAATATTTTTTTATTAAAATCAGGGATTTTATTGAAATACTTTAAACACAGTCTTATTTTTATTTGAATTTAATAACACTTTCCATTGTATAGTATTTCTATGAATTAAAAATCAAAATACTCCAATTCATAAAAAAACCCTGATATATTCTGGACAAAAAGTTGATGGCAATACTTTAATTTCCATTGTCCTTTCTGCATTTTTTTTCCTATTCACAATACAGAGAATTAAAACTTTTTACTAACCATGTATCATGTGCTTTCAGTTCTCACTGCATCCCTGAGGAGCCCGTAAAGGCATCTGGGTCTCTTCCCTGAACTGTGACAGCCTGGCTAATCAGTGGGGACTTCTCAGGCTGTAATGTAATGCTCACTTATATCAGCCATAGCTCTTATTAGCTACTAGGGGCAGCAAATCTACTCCTAACCTTCACATTGCAAATATTTATTAAAAAAAAATCACAGGACTACATTTTCATTATTTACAATCATATGAAATCATGATTGGCAATAAAATAGTTTTTACAAAATACTGAAGTACAAAACATAGAAAATAAGTGAGAAGTTTTGTCAGTGCTCCATTATGTTCACCTATTTCTTTGGGGTGCTCTGTGTATCCACCCGACGTGCTGGGCAAATTGACTATCTAAAAAAAACAGAGGCTCAAAACCTCTTTCATCAGCCGGACATAATTCAGTTAAAGAGTGAAGCCTGATGCCCTTGTACAAAAGTAGGTATTGATTACTCGGTTAGACAAAGCCTCCAAAACTAAATGTCCTGTGGTTTTGAGAAGTGAGCCTACATGGCAACTGGACAATAAATGCTGTGCAACCAATTAGTATCTTTTAAAAGGGCATTCCTAGTCCAGCAGAATCCTGATAGAGGGAACTTTGTGATCTCCCTGAAACCTTGGACCCACAAAATTATATATCCCAAAAAAGGACAAAAAAATTTGACATTTTTGACTTACAGTGAGATATATCCACAGTATACACTATCAGGCTGTAAAAGAACCAATAATACGTAGCCATATTTACCTAGGTGAGTCATTGAAGCTTGTTTTTGCTTTTGGTTGAGCATCATAATTTGTCCTGGGTTACAATATAAAGATGTATTCTACTCCCATCCTCAAGAGCTGCTGAAACCAGGAGAGGCATTGTTTCCTCCTTGTCTCCTGTTAATAGGCCCATCAATGCCTTGCCACATGACTCAGTGATAACACCTTTCAGGAACCATTTCTGTTTAATAGGCAATCAAGGAGCCACCATATGACTCACAGAATGATTACAGCCCATATTGAGATGCTCCACCCAGGGGGGAGGAGCTAAGCATGCCCACCTGGATGTAATCTGGGTTTTGGGGCAGAGCAGTCAGACTTTCCACTGGATGCCCAGAGGAATGGCTGTCTTTTTCACTGGATCTGCAAAGGATGATTACACCCTTTCTACAGGATCACTGCTCCAACAGATCCACATTAGAACTGTAGCCACCAATCCAACTGGACTGCTACCAACACCCTGACCAACAGAGTGTCAGGTTGTGTTCTGACTTTGTCAGGGGTTTTTCTTTTCTATTATTGCATGTATTTTGGTTTTCCTTTTCCCTTCTCCTGATAAATTTTATTTCTGACTTGGGATCTCTTACGGGTTTTGCTTTCAAACCAGAACATAATTACAAGTGATTATCTCAGTTGACCAGGTATAAAGAAAAGACATCTCACAACTTTCCCTCCAACACACTCAACCAAGCCAATGTTAGTCTATGAATATTCCTTGGACAAAATAAATCCCTGAGCATTTTTAAGTCCATCTCAAATTCCAGTTAAACTCAACAAAATATAACAGAAAATATATTTGATAATGTAGGCAGCACAGGAGTGTGTTAAAAATACTTTTTAGTACATTATTACCTATAACTTGATATTATTCTCCTCTTTATGAAAATTCAGGGAAATATTGTACTGTGGAAGTTTTATGAACCCTTCTAACTCAAGTTTCAGCTATATAACAAGGCAAATAAAAATACTGCATTTTAAATTGAAAATTGGAATATTGCAAAGCAAAAGTACTTTGTACTTTCATTTTCAATGCCTACTTCAAATGGTATATTTGGCACATTATATGAACAAATAATTTTCGTTTTTTCTGAAGTAAGTATATATGTATTTATTTTGTTTGAAGAAATGTATTCTCTAAATATGTTTATACTGTCCCAAAGTTGCTAGAAATCATTTTAAGATAAAAAGAAAAGGTGTTTTTAACAACCTAATCACTACAGATGGAAATGGATGTCAGGAAAAGATAAAGAGCAGTTGAGACAATTTTTAGCATAAGTTAGAAGTTGAAGAGTCTGGGATTTTCCTCTTGATTGATCTACAGACCCCTCTCCTCCCTCCCTGATCTTACACAACTTTTCACCCATTGTCTACCTCCAATTTATTTTATGGGTTTAGAAAAAAACTCAATAAAAGGTATTGATACTCCATTTAAGTTTAATTTAATTTCATAGAGCAAGGAGCAAAATATGTGTTAAAAATATGGGCAATATATAAATTGTCCTGATTTTATGAATATAAAAATCAGGAGTGTTTTTTGTTTAGTTGTTTTTTTTTTTCCTCTGGTTTTAACATGTTTTTCAAGTCTGCATCACACAGAACTGTTATGCTGTACCCATCTTGCTGAGTATTTGAATACTATTTTGGGTATGTGAAACTTTCCTTGAACTTGTAATTAAGCATGCATATTCATAGCTGAGATTTAGGTTTCAGAGAAAATATGTCACAAAGTGGATAATATTTTCTTTAAGATCCACGTAAGCACAAAAGTTCTCATAAAAGAACAAGACCAACATTTCACAATATTTTTTATGTACAACCATTTTTGAAGCTCTTACAATTAACATTTCTAGTATCTTACTAAAAGTTGAGCTTTCAGCCTTCTGGTTATGTTTGCTTTGTTTTTGCTTCAACCCTTGGACTTGGGAGGGAAATTTAGATTGAATTCATGAAGATTTCAAACCCAGGACAAGGTACTCATATTTAAAAGAGAGAGAACTGACAACATTGGAGCAGGGACTAAAGCCACTACTTTTCATTTTTTAAATGTTTTAAGGCAGTAGTATTGGCTGAGTCCCATCATATTCTTACACCAGTCCTGTCTTCATCCTAATCCATGCTGACTTTCTTCATTAGAAGTTTTACAAGCTACTTGTCTTACTGCAATGCTACCTCTAAAATAGTTAACTTCTTCATCTTTATAGTACTTACTAGTCTTTAGTCCTTGAACTTATTTCCTAAATTTTAAGCATTTAAGTTTTATTGCCACCTGGAAAGGCCTGCTGCTACTTTTATTTGATCACACAGAAGTCCAGAGAGGAGAAAGTCAGTGAGAGGATCTTTACACTTTGCTGCAGTTAAAATTTAAATTGCTCCCCAGAGACAATGACTTATAGAATTGTACTTCAGAACGGTACTTATCTTCTTTTTTTATAATATGATTAAAATACTTCTTCCTATCAATTAATGAGTTAGATTAAAAAAAAAAAGTAATCTGGCAGCTACAATTTAGGTTGTGCAAAAGCTAACTTTTAGCCATTTGTTCCAGATGGATTCCACAAGTGTGTGTTAGGTGTGTGGGAGTCTGAAAATCAGTATGTTCTCTGGCAAATCAAAGGCATATTTTGGCTGTGATCTGGATGCCATCAGGGTGCCAGCTGCCAGAAAGGCGATAACCATTGTATGAATGAAAACCTGTGGCTTTTAGAGGGAAAATAACACTGTCCAGTGTTTCAGTGTTTTCTAGTTCCAGTTAAAATTCACTTTCATCTCTGCCTTCATCTGTCATGGTGCATTGACAATCTCCTGGGAGCTGAAGCTTTGAGCCCCCAGGTAAGGAAAAGCAGGGATGTGGATATCTTACCAACACAATTGGTTGGTGGTAGCAGTGCACGCACTAAATTCTGTAAAAGTCACATGCATCATCATCAATGCAGCTCTGCCTCTTGTAGCTCTGCCCTGAACACAAAAATATTTATCATTTTCACCATTCTATTTGATTTTTCTCTAATAAGAACACATTCTGGCACCTCCATTCTTTTCTTAGTAAAGAAACCCCAACACAAATTCTACTCTATGTAGTAATTTCTTTTTTCTAAAGATGTTTGCACTGTGAAATCAACATGAACTGACAACCATCAGTATCACTTGTTCTGAGCTGGAGTCAGATCAAGTGTAAATATAAGCTCTGTAAATATGACAAAAAAAGTGCACAATGAAAAACAAATACATGCATTCATAGACCAGACAAAGAAGACAAAACCCAATAACATTACATTTAATATGAGGAGAAGCTTGCCGTATAAATGAATGATCCAAGAATAAGGATTTGATTTGTCTCAGAAAAAAAAAAAAGCAAAACAAAAAACCAAAACCAACAGACATCTTGAGTCAACAGTTCACATGATGAAAAATTTGTGTAGTGGGTTGAGAGATACAGTGCTTTAAAATATCTCATCTCCATTTATCAAACACACAGACTACGCAACAGCTCTCTAGAACATGAACTTCTTGATTTTTAATTTTGTCTAGTATTTGTACTTTGGTGCCAGAACCTAACTGTGGAGAAGGGTGAGGGAAAAGGACACCCAAATTTTTCAAATTTTTTGATTAATTTTAGACCTCTTATTTTTAGGTAAAATTTTACTTTTACAGGGAAATATTTTGAACTTTTGTTAAAAGCTAACTTTAAAATAATCAAGTGATTATTTGTTTGACTTAAATAACAATTATAAAATTAATTAAACAAGTTAGCCAACCTAATTGTTCATAAATGACTAAATAGACACTGACACAAAACCACACATAGTCACGTATCATATTGGAAGCAAATGGAGCATGCTAGGCATTGGACATGTCTATGTCAAAATGAAAGTAATACTTTTCACACTAAATTAAAACTAGAACTTATAATCACTTCCATTATTTCCCAACAGTTTAGAAGTAAGCCAACTGTAATTTTGAAGGACTTCTGCAAATACAAATACAAATATACAAAATAATACAAACTATATGAAACATGTAATTTCATAGAAGAAAGTACACTCATCAAGCAGTAAGGATGGAGGGCTCTGTGGAGGAGAGGATAGTGGCCATCAAGACATCAATAAGTACTACTTTCAAAGAAAGAAGCAAAAAAGTGTCTACTGAGACATGACAAAAATTCCTCCCTAGGTATACTTTCTGGAAGAAACTCACAGTTCTAAATTGGATTTTGATAGTTTAGGTGATGAATCAATCCTAATGTTCCTGCACATGCCTTTTGTTTAACCCATGCTCAGTCTTTTTGATTTTCCATTTTATCGGGTATAATTCTTACCCTACTTCTGTTTATTATTCTTAGTTGTGTATCACAGTATTTAAAAAGAAAAATCTTTTCAGACACATATAGGACCTTTTTTACACATACCCACTCAGATCTAGCCTGATGACCTTAGAACTGAGACATTGCTGAGCACTGAATGCAATAAAGTAAGTCAGAATGTAAGCCAAATTTAGATTCCATCTTATTATGTATAACAAGCAACTCTGTTTGAAATGAAAACAGCAAAATAGCCACATATGTTTGAAAGAACTGTACTTAAATATCACTAGAATGAGCAGTGAGATATTAGTGTCATTACTTTTGTCTGGAAATTTCCTGAACATCTGACCAATATAATTAAAACAAAAGGGTTAGTCTGTTTCAAGCACTGGATCCAACAAACTTTTGGATAAATCAAATTTCAATGCACTAGTGTTTACTCTGGACCATACAATTTTAACTAATGAGTAGGTTTCATGAACAGGCCTTTAATAATGGATCATAACTTTAAACCATGGTTATAAGATCTAACTAATGAATATGATGGCCTGACATCATTTGAGTTTAGCTGACTTCAAGGTTCAGAATATCAAGATTGCATGCAAGCCAACATGCTGACCACAGCAAAAGTGCCCCTGAGCAGCAAAATGCACTAAGGAGAAATGACATCTAAAGCCATGTTGGCTGAAGCACCTCTGCCAAAAGGTCTGACTAATTAGAAATTGGGAATAGCTACTTGCTCAAGTATTTATTTACAGTACTTGAGAAATAAGTTCTTTATGAGAGAGGCTGGTGTCTGATGTTTAATTACCCAAGTGATTGAAATCTACATTTGTAGAGATCCTGGTGCATTAGTAGTCTACAAACTCTATATTCCAGTATTATTTTATATTTTCATTCAGTATTTTCTTGAAGGACTATAGACTGTCAATTTTCATCACAGTTAATTAATTGAGATTTTTCATAATGCATTAGCTTTACAAGTGATATTTAGTGGTTACAAGTGATCAACAGAAAAAAAATATGAAGAGTAACTTCAGGTTCAAGCATGGTTTCTATGCTAGGACTCAGAAAGAGGCTCCCCTATCAACTCTGAATTTGTTTCAAATAATTTTAAAGTGAATTATATTCTCAATTTTTTCACCCAAAGTTACAGATGCCCAGTAACTTACTAAGAAATGTATAGACTTCACTAAAACAGACCAGAAACAGCACAAAAATACGGCTTATATTTTGTTAAACTTCCTAAAATCTTCATGAATATTTTGTATACAGCTAGATATAAAGCTATAATTTTGCTGTCCTAGTAAGCAACAGGTATAAGGATGCACTTTCTTATAGAATTAACCAAAGAAAATTTGTTTTAAGTTTTCAATTTTATCCAAAACATTTGCAAATTACCTAACTGCTAGCCAGCATATATTTTCAAATCACGGTGTTTATTTAACCTCATGCTTTTTTCCAAAGTAATATAGGCATTTCTTAATATTTAATACTCTTAATACTTGAACAACTTTCCTTTAGATAATTTAGACCATTTCTTTTCCTAATAGGCACAATGTAATCATATTGCTTACTACTAAAATTATGGACAGTGAGACTGAAATGTTTAGCAATTTTGTACACCCAATCTTTGCACTGACCTTTTTTAGAATAATAACATATTTTCAGGAGCTACTGATTAGTTTTGTTATCAGAAATGCTTCAACTGTCTCTTACTGTCAGTTACATAAAAGGTTGTTGAAAAGAGACAGCATGCTACATTTAGAAAGACCTTGAACAAAGTTTTCATTCAAATAAAATTCCACAAAGAAATCCTTAGGATTCCCACAGAATTTTTTTTGATTGTCCTGTTTTTTTCATGACTTCACATAATTCTACAAAGATAATGAATGCACTCTGGATATTTGTTGCGCCATCACTATAAAACCATCACTAATTATGAACAGAAAATGTCATCACTCTGAGATATGTATAACTAATTCAACTAATACTGAAAGTTTTGACTGTCAGATTCTCATACTCTCCATTTTCCCATTTTTTAATTCTGTTCACCTGGCATTCTTTCTATCATCCTACAATCTTGTGTCTTTACCCAGAAAGGAATCTATTAGTATAAAATAATTTTTAACAGATCCATCCAAAAAAATCTTTTATATAAGAATTACATTATACTTTGAAGGTCATTACAGTGTACATTCCCTTGTATAAATGTACATCCATCAAGAGTCCTTTTCTGTTTTCTCTGCACATGCAACAGCAGCAAATTCTAGTCACTACTTAGACTTTTGATTTTTAGAAAAACTTTATGATGCGAACATGTGAAATATTCATTATTAATCTACAGGCACCACATGATGCTCTAAAGTACAGAGTTAATTTGAAGTTCTCAAATTTATTTTTTCATTGCATCTTCAATTTCATGTTCATTTTATTATATCATTTGATATCTTTCTGTCCTTGAGACTTATAGGACAGGTTGACTGACAAGAGAAATATAAAATAATTTATTTAATTCTCCTGCCATCCTCACATTTGAATTCCTGAACTGCTCTCTTTGCTTTTTAATGCCTTAAAAATAATTAATAATCTGTGATTAGTGCCAGCTCTGGATCTGTCCAGAAATTTCACCTAGAAAATCAGTGACAGATGCATTTTGATTCATGATGTTATCTAATTGTAAGGCTACTTGCCACTCCTCCATCTACATCATCTGTATTTGCAGCATTTCTTTAGCACTCAGTTCCTAGAAAAGATCTCTACTCAATCACTACCAGGAATCATTGTGGAACACATAGTAATTTTACTCTACTCTAATGGTAAAACACAAGTGAAAAAGCTGCTATGTGCTCCAAAGCTGCATGCTCTACTTATATAGAAACAGCTTAAACCTTTTAGAATTGTCTTAGCATTGTGCTTTCAAGAGATAATTTACACAGAAATATTTGAGGAACTGAGAGAAAGGCTGACATGATGAGTAGAAAACTGGTACCATCACAGAGCAATGCTCAAAAGGGATATAGAAATTATGTTTCTGGTGATAATCTTGCTTCAGGATGATATTTTTTTCCCTACTCTGATTCAAAGCATTGAGAGAAAAAGGAAAATTGTTGTAATAGAATACATGTATCTTGAGAAAAAAATAGGGTTTTTGGACTATTTAAGTCACTAGTCAGAATAGACATAGTGAGCAGTGGCATAGAAAGAATTACTAATCCAGGTTTTTCTGAGTATTTAGAGCTTTTCCAGTGGCTATTGATAGATTTCCACCTATTCCAAATATTCTTCATATTTTTTACTTCTCATTTACCTTATCTTAACAAAGAAATTAATCATAACATCTGTGTTGATAGAGAATATGGTTTTGCAGATAAGTTCTATGAGAAAAGTCCTGAGTAGGTTGGTTAAGATAGATGATAATTACAAGAAAAAGTCCGATCTAAAAACCTGGCTGAGTCAAACAGCTGAAATTAGGAGCAGAATTCGAGTGCCTGACTCAATGCCATGCAGAGAGTGTTGCATAGATTTGCTTCAATAAATCCAAAATATATACCAAGATAATTTGAATTAAAGGTATTGCCCTATACGAGAACGCAGAGTATACTTAAATTGCGTATAGAAATATAAAAGCAGCATACCAGTGAAAAACTGGACAAGAAAACAGTTTATGTAGAATTCAACAACATCATCAACATATGTCTTTCTGGTTATCTGACATATGCTAGCATCAGCTTTCTCATTATGGCAGAGTTCTCAGTTGTTGGCAGTTTCTTCGGGACAGTGTAGCTCTGATAGAGAGAAACGATGGACTTAAAAGGTTCTCTCTGTATGTAAGCCTAACACAAGATTCAGCATGGAGAGGAAATGAAAGCTGAAAAATGAAACTTAAAACTTTGAGAAGTCATAGTTGCATGAGATTACTAGATGCATAAATTCAGGATTTAGAACACAAAAAAATAAAAAGCTAGCATTAATGATGGCAGAATTCAACAATAGCCATCTGTCTGCTGTTGTTAGCTGGCATTTTCTGTAGTTTCATAGTAAAAGAAACCTTGAGATTAATGTCACCTGCTTGTGGGTCCTTAAAACCACAATACCTGAACTGACTTCTTATTTCAGGATGAATATGACATTAGTGACTGAGGATCATTTTTCAATTTAAATTCAGGAAATTTTAGTTCTGAGCAACTACTTAGTACAGGATAAAGAAGAAAACCAGTAGGAATCAGGAAGAAACTTTTAGGACAAAACAGAGAAGGATTACAAATAGTTTTAAATATGGAGACAATCAATAATACAAATGTAAACTATTAATAAAGGATCACATCAGAATCTCTTAGTTATTTCTTTTATTTCAATCCTATAGAACTAAGACTTAAATAGCAAGAACACTCAATATGTGGAGTTTTGTCATGGGACTGTAAAACATGATGCCTCATAGTACCCAAATCTCTATCTTAAGTACACTTCTTCATATGTTAATTAGGGAAGAAGAAAAGTTATGTCAGATAAGTACTTTTCAATCTTCCATTCCAAAAGACTGAGGGAAAAAATAAAGGAAAGAAGAATGTCACAATTTTAAATGGTCATTCATCAGTACTTTGTAGAAGTTTTGTATTTGGCATGTGAGTAAACTGTCAGGTATAGTTCTAAAAAGTTTACTGGACACAGTGCATAGTTAACTTTACTAGTCTCATTGACTGCTTGGAGTTTCAAGAAATTATTTTGCCTAACTATTTTATTAAAATTTTGGCCAAAGACAATACCTTAGAAGTCTATAGGACATCTCACTAAAAGACACCAAAGAACAACAGAAATCTACAGGTTTAATTATCATAATGATGAGATGAAGATATTATATCAATATTCTAATTTAGTAAGTGGGGATAACAATTTGGAAAGTGACATTACTTTTCCCTCGGTCATGCATACTTCATACAGGTGGTATCAAAACAAAATGCACCAAAGAAGGGCAAAGTTAATAAGTATCTTGTCCTAATCAGTTGGCTCGATTTTTCTTGTCAATTTGTCATTCAGAATACACTCACTCATCTCTCTTTGGGCTTTGGCAGAGAGTCAGGTATTTTTTCAAATTCTGTGTCTCCTGCCAGAATGTCTCTGAATGTTTCAGGCAATTGTCACATTCAATTTTTGTTTAAAACAGCAGTGCAGTGTGGGCTCTTTGAAGTAGGCCCACATCTAAGAAAACCCCAATTCAACTGTATCTTACATTCCAATATAGCCTAAAGAAACTTGAAAATGAATTTGCATCATGTTTAAAATACACATCTATATTAAAATTCGACTGATTTATAAAGCATGACAGTACACTATACAGAGTAAAGAGTGAATAATTTTATTTTGATCCTTTCAAACTGTTACAGAATGTAATGGCATTTTCCATTTCCTATTTTTAAAAGGCAATAATTGCTATCTCAATATAAGAAATTAGGAAATAGGTGTTCTTTATTTTATTAATGAAAAATCATATATTATAGATTATGATGTGGGGATATCAATGTCCAATAACCATTACAGCTACAATATTTAATACAGAAAAACAGCTGCTACTACAAATATGCTCACTACTCAAGTTCTTTGGGTGATTTATACTTTCATATACAGAGTATAACTGGTACACTTTGTTCACTATCAAAGTAAATGAACATCAAGGCTGCTTCAGACATAATTGCGAATTCTTGTCATCCTCTTTTCTCTCTTTGTGGTCCCAGAAAAATGCTTTTCTTAGACTTTTCTCTGGTGCAAGATGTTCCTTAATAATAAACTGTTGGAGGCTGTGAGAATATTTTGTAAAAGTCACATAAATTTCTGTTGTATTTCAAGCTCTCCCCTGCATCATGAAGAATAGATTTGGCAGAAAGCTTGAAACCCATGTAATGCCTTGGAAAAGTACATATATTGTTCTATATAATGAACAGAAGATGGGTAAAACTTTGGTCCTATGCTAAATCCCTGATCTTCTTGGTAGAACTTGTTGACATAACAGTGACCTTTGGAATTCACCTGGAAAGGGACATTCACCAAGAAGGGAGAAAGTTTAGTGCTCATTCTTGTTACACATAGACAAAGCTTTTCAAAACGTGCTTGTTTGCCTCCACAACTTAGAAAATATTTAGAATATGAAGAAAACAGCATTTCTATTTCAAATTTTGGACATAAATTTAAAGATGGCAACTAGGAAAATAATGATTGGTAAGAGAAAATGTAATTTATCTCCTGCCTATGTACTTATGTAACTTCTATGTCAGACACAGATTGCACTGATTTTGGACAAGGCCCCAAATTCCTCAAAGCTACACTTGCATACACTCTGTTAGACAGTCAGGGTACTGTTCTAGATAACATTACATAATCTGCCAGACTTTCAACTTGTACCTTTTCTCAACTCCACAGCCTAAGACATAGGCAAAACTCCATCTTTAGGAAAGTTTGGACATACCGTGCCCCACACATACATAAATTGAAACCCCCCAAAGAAATACTCCTGTGAGCAGGACCATGCAGTTCTCTGCCATGAAAAATAAATCTAACCACACCAACCTCTGCAGAGCATCCTGCAAGCCATGTCTTTCTCTGCCAAACCACACTGGCTCCTTTCACAAGGAGTCGCTCTGCATTCAAATGAGAGCAAAAATATTTTTCACTTTGTTTTGGAGCATTCGTAGTTTTGCTCTCCATAGATTTTCTGTATCTAAATATATAGTAACTCTGGTGACTATGCCCTCCGTATGTCTTTGATAATGACAAATTACAATAAATCTACTTTTTACATTTTTAAATATAAACTCTCATTGTAAAAATAATCTGTATAATAAGTAAAGGTATCAAAACCATCAACAGTCATTGAGCATTTGAGGACCACTGAAAACCTTCTTGTTCCTCTTTTTATCAGTTTTCTGGGAACAAAAGCATAGATCCTGGAGCACACTTTGAATCTTTTTTAAAATATTTTTCAGTTTAATTGAGATCAATGCTAAACAATCAGATTCATAATATCTGTACCTTTTGTTGTTCTAGGCTTGTTTGCCTTTTTTTATCTAAGCCATCAACATCTGAACTAAAATAGACAGTTCTCAAATAATTGAAAATTTTGCTTTTCTTGGATTCCATGTCTTTGGTACACATGAATAAATAACAGTACAAACACCCTACTGCTGGTTTGAGTGGAATTTTACTTGGATTTAAATGGGAATGGAAGTACATAATGGTCTGACGGTGACTTCATGTTGTCATAGGCTTCTTTTACATACTTTGAGACCTTGTTATACTACTGGTGACTTTTGACACATTCCTGGCTAAAAAAACTTTTAAAAAAATTAATGCACATTTCAAAACAGCAGGAGATAATTAGTAGCATTAATGAGGCTACTCATTGGATTCCTCAACAATATCTTTCACAGCAGGAGAATTAGACTAGGTGTGTGTCAGGGACACTTACCCTTGACATTTTCTAATTACTTTTTGTAGGTTTTCTTAACTCACCTTAACTACCAGGAGACATTGACATTGAAGCTGACCATGGTGGTCACTGTGCTCAATCAGTTACAGGACAGCAAGGTTGCCAGACTGTCAGACGCAAAATGTCTTAGTACTGACCGAGGATCAGTGCTGATCTTAAAGGAATTTATATTCTGGGCTTAAGAACTTAAGAGTTATGCCATTATATGATAATCTATTTGATTTAAACTCTGATTTATATCAATAGCATAGAACAAACATATTACAAATAGCATAGAACGTTGAGATGCTTATTTTACACAAGTGCAACTGTGCCATGCAGTCACTTTGTGGTTTCTCTTAAAAATGAAAAAATATTTGGATTATAATCAAACTTAAGGAATTTTTGAAGATTTGTATAGGTCCTACAAAATATTATAGAAATGAGCAAATTATTTTTTAATTATTCATCCTTGACCTAACTCAGCTTCTTTCAGGAGTTTTATCATTTACTTCGGACAAAAATCAATTAAGGTACCAGTGAGTGATCTTAAAAACTCTGAGTCAGCATAACTGAGATACCTTAAATTTAAAAGAATCAGTATCTTCATGTAATTAAATAAGAAAAATTGAAAACAAAATTCTCATAGCTACATTTTCATTTGACTTCTCACTCCCTGAAGGAAAAATGAATGACATGTCAAGTAGCAAGAAGAGGTTTTCTTCTGCTATCATGTGCCTCCCCACCTTTTCTCTGTTTTCTGTATACAGTGCTATTAAAATTCCTGCATCTACTTCTTGGCTTTACAGCTGTTGCATTTTATATTTTCTTCTCATTGTCACATTATTAGCTATTTTTGAAACATCTGGAAAACATCCTTTTTCCATGGGGATTTTTCTCTGATACCTGCTGAACACACTGGGAGATTTTAAGGCAGATAAAATACAGTCAGTAATAAAATAGTGAAAGTAATTAGAAAGTATTTAATAATAGTGTTTTTTTTTTTTCCTAGGGTACAATTCTTGCTTTATTTGGGATATTTCTAATTAAATTTCCTCCCTAATAAGCTGGTGGATTGCTTTTAAATTTTCCATTTTCTGCTCACATGTAAGCAAAAATACATGTGCAGAAAATTCCAGGAGGGACAGGAGAAAGTTAGATAAGGATAGGATAGGTAGCATTTACGCTGTTTGCAATCTTTTAGGGCACTTAGGTTTCCTTTTTACCTCTGTGAAACAGAAAATAATGATGCTCTTCTTCTGATCAAGCTGCTACAATCCAAAAATATTTTCCTTCCAGGGCTTCCTTAGACAATTGCCCACCTCAAAAGACTCTGAAAGATACAGTATAGACACAACATACACATTGCTTGACTGAGAAAGTAGCACTGCTATTCTTCAGTACTCCCACCAAAATTCCTAACAGCTCATGCATACCAAAATAACAGGTAAAAATTTCCCAGTGTCTCATCTTGTGTGAGCAGGAAGTGAAGTTGGTTTTTTTTTTTGTTTTTTTGGGTTTTTTTTTTCTGTTTTATAGCCACTAATATAAAAATATTCACAGATAAAAGGTTTTTAAAGTACAAAAATTTAAAGAACAGGATTTCTGGCACATTTTCTGTTGTGTCTCTTATCTTTAATAAGTACAAGCTCTTTGATTGAGCAGGCCACTTGAAAAGATTTTCCATGACTGTTTATCTTTCTATTTAATTCTAAATTATTGCAGTTATCTAATGATCTGAAACACTTTTTTGCCTTTGCAAGGGAAATAAAACAGTAGAATATAATGAAGACCATCATAGTATCCAAGATTAGTGTTCTCTACAGATTTTGTACCCAGCTTTATTAGTGCATCTGATTTTGTAGCTAATTGAATAAAAGCAATTCTACCAAGAAAGAAAAAAAGAAGAAAGACTAAATGACTTCTACACACTAAGGAATTGGTGCAATAAAAGAGAAGGCCACTTCTCAAAGCCTTGTCCTATACCCTATTTCTATTATAGGAGCCCTACCACTCTTATCATGAACACTTGAAAACTGATTTAATTAACTTCTGAATTTCATCTGACTGACACATGGCTGTTACATTTACCCTGCCTGTTAAAAATAGTCTCATGGAAAACATTTCTTCCCAATTCAGAAAGCATCTAAATAGCAGGAAATTTACTTTCCAAAGTCATATGACCCCTCCATGAGGCACTTGTGCGATATTGAAAAATTTACATTCCATTGAATAGACATTTGTTTAATTTTTCAGTTTCTCAGAATACAAACTGCTTCCTGAAAAAGTCAAAACTCAGACTGATCCCTAAAGGTCAGTGGAAGTTTATGTGAATTTTTTTCATTGCTGTTGTTAGTATTTTTTTGTTTCCAAATAATGCAATCTTGTCCCTAGCACAGCAAGTGAAGGGATATCAGACAAATGGATTTCAAGGATTATATTCAACACATACATTTTTAGTATTTGGTTTGGCTTCAACCCTGGTTTTTCACATCCTGAGAATGAAAGGTTTTGTTATTTGTCCATAAGCAAGCATTATTCTTTCCTTCTCCTGGAATTATTTTCAAGATACTTTTCTAAATATTTATCAGCACTTTTTCTCATATCTTTCATTTGACAGATTTTTTCTGGTTATGTCAAAAAGAAATGGAGTCTTATTTTGCAAATCCTGATAGCCTGGTAGCAATCACAGGATTCTGTGTTTGTTAAGACCATGACATTTAATTTATCATTCCTACGGCTTTTTTTCTGAAAATATGTGGAAGTCAAAATCACACACTAAATGCCAAAACCCAGTTCCACTGTCATGAAGGGAAACTCCAGCACAAGTGGCCCCCTGTTGATATTCTTTCTCATACTAACGAGTGGGCTACAGTTAAGTTTCACTTTTATCAAGAGAACTTCTTGACCACAGTCAGTATGAATGGAAGTAAATTGACCTTACCTGTACTAGAGTTAAAACACTCACACATACACACATAGAATCAAAGCATCACAAAGACCACATTTAACCTTTGAAGACATCTAAGTTAAGGCTCAGAAATTCTCCCTGGAGACCTTCAAACACTCCTTTTTCTTTTCATTTACTGTACTGGACTTAGCAATTTACCTGTGATTTAAAAGCATGGATCCAAATGCCTAAATTAGATATATCTGGTCTTTCCCACATTTTTAAAAATGTTGCATCTTCTCTTCTATGTGCTTATAAACAATTTGAATTCTTCTAAATGTACCAAGACAAATAGACTTACTAATATGATAAAAGTAGAAAAATACAACTGGGAAGAATATTTCAGCATGTAATGACCTTGTGCCTATATCTATACAAAAAAGCTGAAAGTTCTCAGGGTTCCATTTTTAATTTCCCACATGAAATTTAAAAAGAAAAGCTTTCAAAAATATTTATATACAAGGTTACATGTATTTTGTGGTGGATACACACATACATATACTTAGTCCACAGGTTTTCACTTTGCAGGTATGAATGAAAAATTTCAAACTGGTGCTGTTTTTTCAAGAAGACAATATTTTCTCAGCTAATATACAATGCCAGCAGTATGCACAGGTGACTGTAGTATAATAGGTATACCTGTCTGTTAAAGGCAAACACTTTGGTTGGTACAAAATACTTTGCAAAACTGAGATAAAAAAGAAGGAAACATTGAAGAAACTAATATAAAATTTTACTTCCTTGAAGTGCTGCATAGCCCTTTATGAAAGGCAAATTTTAACAGCTTTGACAAGAAGATGGTGATATTAATCATAATTCAAACAGCAGTAGTAACTGATGCTGTGAGGAAAAGATAGCAGCTGGTGTATTCCAGAAAAGACCCTAATTTTGACATTTCATTCACCTCTGTCTGGGCAAAGGTGGCTCAGCAATATACCATTTGTCTTCATCAGTCTTCCCAGCACTGCAACTTGACAGGATAACAGCATGGTTGCTTGGTGGTCTGCAGTGGCAACCTGCCCTTTATCTACCTAATCACAGTTCAGTGTAGCACAAGGAAAGTAATTTTACAGGTGTGTAGCAAAATCTGCATCCTCCTGGCCACCCAGTCGTGGGATTGCTTTACAAGGAGGATCTAATCATAGCGAGGTATTTCTGGTCGGCTACTGATGGCTGCCAGCCTTTGAAGCTGCACTCATGTCAGATGTAAATAACATAAAATGAAGGCACAGAACATTAAAGGCAGAAACTATGTAAAACCAGTTGAGCTGATTAGAACTAAATTACTGATGTTCCATCTGCCGGGGTGGTGATACTTGTTTTCAAACTGCCTGACTGCAATGCTTCATTTCACAGAGAGCCCATGTTCGATGGGCCTATAGGGAACACTTAATAGGCACTGACAATGGAAGGAGATAGTGACAAATACATAATATCTCTTTGAGAGTGCAGTGTGTTCATTAAGAAAACTAGCAATTTGTCTGTGGTACAGAATATATATATATATGTGTGTTCCCATATATGCCTAGACTCTACAGACTTGAGAGCACAATTAAGGAAAAATTTTTGGATCCTCACCACTTTGAAAAACAAGATAATCTGTAATAAATAGAAATGTAGAGCATATTAAGTTAAGAAAAAAAGCAAAAAACAAAACTGAAACCCAGCAAAAAACACCACAGGTAATTTCTAACCTGTATATAAGTTTCAATATTTAAGAAATTCACTTTGACATTTTTAAGGATTGTTCAATCACCTCAATTTATTCATGTTCTTCAGAAAAGACAGTTTTTTAGAAAGAACTAGCAACACTGTTACCACTGGCACACCCTTAGACAATATCCCAAATGTAATACTGAGCAGCACTTAAAATGGGATGGGATTCTAATGAAGTAAACTAGGAAGCAGAATTAGGAGCAATGTTAAGCCACACCATAACATAAAAAGCTGATGGAATATGCTAATACAATACTATCTGGCAATTAGAATTCCTCCTCCTTAGATCTGTCTCCTACAAATACCATCATGTTAGCTCCCACACTGCTCTTAATGATTAAGAATTCATTTATCCTATTCACTAAATAACTCATTTTATTCTTAGAGCTGAATTACTCCTGAGTAATTCAAAACCTCCCATCTTTACAAATTCTTCTAGAAGTAAGTTTTCAGAAAATCCAGATTTTCTAGAAAAGTTATAACTAAAAGTGCTCCAGGAGACTGCTGAGAAATTTGAAAGGTGTTTCTGTCTGGAAACCCCACGAAAGAGGAAGTTCAACATATTTTTTTGTCAATATGTGTTGTTGTCGCATGTTACAATTCCTAGTGTAAGTCATATTATTTAGATTTTCTTCTGCACTGAGTTGGGGAAAAAACACCATCATGGAATAATGATCCATAAAAGAAAGCAAATAAACATCAGGCAGTAATCTTAATTTGACACAAACAGTAAAAAAAGGTGAAGAATTTACCTTCCTTATATACACTGTGCGAATGAAAACTTTGCAGTTATAAAGAGAATGGATACTGTCAAACTGAACAGCTATTTGGAATCCAGTCAAAAAACCTGAAACATTGTGTTATTCAAATAGGTTTGGTCTGTGAAAAAAGAAAAAAGAAACACTAATATAACTCTTTGATGCAACTAATAACACATGGGAAAAGGATAGCTCCTGCAATCAACTTAGAAACAACTTTAGCAATGAAAACAATATTTTAATTTGGAATGGAGATCACTCCATGCATCTCATGTGTAAATAAATAAAACAATATCCTGTAACTTTCTGTTACAAAAGACGGGGAAGAAAATCTGAAATATAATCTAGGGAAAGGAGAAACCAAGAGGAATCCTGCACTCATGCAGGCACAGCAAAGAAAGTTGCTACACTGGAAAAAAAATACTAAAAACGAACAAACGAACAAAAAACAGCCTCAAAAAACCCCCAAAAAACTCCATGAAAAGACAAAGTTTCTGTCTTAGTCATCCGGGGTCCTTCAACTTTGAAAACAGGAATGCTGCCACCTGTAGAGACAGGACTAAATTAATAAATCAATCCCTGAAATGCACAGACATTAACTGTAAAAAAATTATTAGGAAGCTGAGCTGCAGTCCTGAATATCAGAGACACCTTCAGATTTGGGCATCAGCAGCAAATAGACCATAGAGATAAGGCATCTAAAGACAGATTGGATAAAGCCCTGAAATATGCTAAATTAAAACTAAGATGAAAAATTTTTGGTTATTTATATATCTTGCTAAATGACATAATGTCTGCATTAGGATTGTACCTTGTCTTTGTACTTAGACACCTGGCAATTGGAAATATGCACTGCTGTAAGTGCCCATTGTTAATTAAAAATAACTGTGAAAGTTATAAGTGCATTAGAAGTCTTTCACCTGAATTCTAATTTATCTCCCATTTGTCTTTGCAGAATGGACTTTAGACAGTTTAAAGACAAATTTGGATGGCCTCTCCAGCATCCAGCTCCCTGGTGACCAAGAAAAATGTCCAAAGAAACATTTTTTTCCCATAAAACGTTTGTGCTTCAGAGAAATTGTACTGTGTCTTGTAGCTTCCTTGAGTGTCCAGCACATGAGCAAATCTAACAAGAAAGGAGCAGATATGACACAGCCAGAAGGCTTATTTATATTTTAGAACTATTAAGAAAGCTGACAAGGAACGTGTGATTTCAAATTATCTAGTCTGTGGCCTTCATTTGCAGACTAATTCAGTTACAGTGACAATGTCACTAATGCCAGAAATTGATTGAATAAAAAAACCAGATAATATTAGATATCATCAAGGATTTTGAACATTTATTAGTTATTTTAAATATGCTAATATGTATATTGTGATTTTATTTGATAATTGTATTTAACATATTAAATCTATCAAGTCAAATGCAATAAATGCAACGTAATATTGTAAAGTAAAGGTTAGCAAGCTTTATAGTGTATTCCCTACATGACTTTTATAAGGCAAAACTGCATTTTCACAGCTTTTGATGCCTTATTTTTTATTAGCGTGCAATTACTGAAATCATTAAATATATTAAAAAATCTCTTAGTAATGGCAAAATAATATTTTTTTTTCAAAATGGTTGCAAAATCAAAGATATGGACTACTTTTTCTTTATACTGATGCCTTAGGTTTTAGCTTTTATATTTTTCAGATTCTGTATTTAGTGTGTATTTCTGGGCTATGTATTAACAGATGATACATTCTCTTCACAAGTAGGTAGACGAAACAATTCCTTTCCTAGGTTGGGACCAAGGACAACCACCCAAATTTTGAGTGCAAGAGCATAAACAGTGTGGACTGAAGAGAGAAAAACAAGAAGGATGGGGTTTCATAACCTAAAGCTGTAATTGGACAATAACTCCAGTATGCTAATAGACCAGAACTTATAAAACTGAGAGACCTTGTGACTGATCGTACATTTGGTGACCATTTTGGGTTCATCTTGAGTGTAGCCCTGGCCAGGCTCTTGTTCTGCCCAAGGTGTGTCTTTTAATAAATATCGACTTTAACTCTGCCTCGCCTCTGTTCTAGGTCACCCTTGAGAAGGCATCAATACACTCAGTCACTAGACAATGATCTCAGTTCACAGCTATTTGAAAAGTCTTTAAAGATGAATTCCATTGTTATAGTGAAAAGATCAAGGAGAAATAGCTTCCATCTCTTATCAGGGTATCAATGTTGTAAGTGAGAGACTTTCTTGTGATTTCCTGTGACTTTCGTTTGCTCACATGTGCATTTCTTAAACTTCAGCTAATGTTCAGATATTCCTGCAAGCTTAAGAAAGATATGAGAATAATGAAAAAGAAAAACAACTTCTCCAATTTTCCCATTATTACTGCAACATGCAAATATAATTAACCCCCACATACAGACTCTTGACTGATACTAGACATATATTAAAAACTGTATTGGGTAGTATATAGACACATTTCTCAGTCAAATATACACAGAAAAAAATGTACATATAGATATATGTATGTATGTATGTATAACAAGAATAATTATAAGGAATCATTATATTTCCAGAAAAAAAAAAATTGTTTCCTGATGTTCATTTTCTCAAATGGAGGCCCAAAAAAATAAATCTTTTGGTCCTCCTCTCTCTTTTCCTTTTACAAATTTAGAAAGCAGACTTCTTAAAACAAGGTCTTAGACATTTCTATAATTTCTTCCTAAAGTTTCCATTTTACTTTCATTTTCCCTGATTCTAGACTATTCTTCATGCATTTTCAAATCCCTTTGCTGGAAGAAAAACATGTAGATAACTGCACAGAAACGTGGGAAATTCACATAAAAAAAAAAAAGTTAAGTATTTTTTACAGAAAGATCTCCAACAATGACTTGAAACTTAAGATACCTGTAACGTGCCTTATTATCATTGTTTTTGCAATAGGCTAACTTTATTCACAATAGACAGAAGCCAAAGAAGGGCTAGCATTTGAACAATAACCCACAAACTAGCCAAATTGAAATAAGTTTGTCTCATTAGCATTGTCAAAAGGATAGAGTAAAAAAGGTGAAATAATATTGCTGCTGATTTTTTTATCTCAGAATTGAATTGCATGATCCTATTATATTTCTTTGTTTGTAAAATACACATTTCCCTAATTCCATATGATCTTTTTGTAATAACAGAAAAATATTGTATTTAAATATTGTTTTTATATGCCAAGAAGAAAAATTGTAGCAGTTTTATTATTAATCAATATTTTTTTCATTGAGTTGTTAACTCTGATAGAAAAATATAATACATCTAAGTAAATTGTGTTCTATAAGTATTACTTTCATTCCAAAGATTCTGAACAGAATCTAAATGACTATTCAAATAAAGCTGTTTACCTAGCAGACATCTAAAACTGGGTTTCATTTAATCAAACCTTATGTTCTTGAAATAAATATACTTAAAAGTGCTTGAGACCTAAGTAAAAACACATCCCAAACAGAATACATTAGATATTATACCTTGCTATTATCACAGCAATATATCTACGAACTGCATACTATCATTGGAGAACTTGAACAAATTAGCAACACATTTGGACACATTTTACTGATTAAACAGTTCAGTGTTTTTATTTTACTATATGAAGGGAAAAATTTCTTTATATGGAATTCTGCAACTTAGGATTTCATGTTTCATAAAAGCCAATATGTTCCATTAAAATCAGTATGTTCCATAGAACAGCTCCCAAAGCAACTATATTTAAGTCTGTTTTACCATATTTTGCAACTGAAGTGCAAAAAGATTCTTTTATAAATTTTGTGTGATGCTGTATGTACTGTGTGCAATAAAGCACAGTTCATAACTAAACCTCAATAATTTGAAGTTATCCTTGGTAAAGCAGAAGTCAGAGACATTCAGTATCTTCTTCATCTCAGTTGTTACAGGTGTACCTTGCTGCAGCAATCTCAGCAAACCAGTGGGAAAGGAAAGCCTGGGGTAAGGGAAGCTTATCCTCAGTGCAGATTATGTATGACCTGAAAGAACTGAACACAGAGAGGACAGCGATGGGCACATCCACAAGTGCTGAGGGAGCTGTCTCAGCTCTCTTGATACCATTGCAAGCCCACCCTTGATCATCTTTGGAAGCTCATGGGATCAAGGGAGGTCCCTGATGACTGGAAGAAAGAAAATGCTCCCTTTTGAGGAAGAGCAAGAAAGAGTATCCAGGAAACTATAGTCTGGTCAGCCTCACCTTATGAAACTGATGAAACAACCAATCTATAAACAGTTTCCTAATATATGGAGGGCAAAAAGGTGATCAGGAATAGTCATTGTGGATCTCTGAAGTGGAAGATATGTATGTCTGACTGATCTTTCAGCCTTCCATAGTGAGAAGACTGGCTCAGTAGGTGAGGGAAGAGCAGTGAATATTGTCTACTTTAGCAAGACTTTTGACACAGTCTCCCATAATTTCCACATAGGCAAATTGATGAACCATGGGCTAGACAAATGGACAGTAAAGTGGTTAGGAAACTTGCTGAATTACTAGACTCAGAAGGTTAGCATCAGTGGTATGGAGTCCAGCTGGATGCCAGCCATAAATAATGTACCCCAGGGGATGATATTGGCACCAATGCCATTTTGCATCTTCTTTGACAATCTGGACAATGGGGCAGAATGCACTTTCAGCAGGTTTGCAGAAAATGCAAAACTGGGACAAGTCCTTTATACACCAGATGATTGGAGAAATGAGCTGACAGGAACATTACAAAATTCAACAAGGGTAAATGCCAAGTTCTGCACCTAATGGGGAATAATGCTATCCGCTAGTAGACATTTGGTCAAAGTGGTTGGAATGCAGTTTGCCAAAGAACGGCCCGACGGTCCTGGTGGCTGCCCACCAAGCAGCACTGCAAAGAAGGCCTGAAGTATCCCTGGCTGAGTTGGGAAAACTTTCACCAGCAGGCCAGAGAAGTGATTCTTCCCCTCTGCTCAGTCCTGATGAGACATATCTATGTTTTGGGCCAAGGCCAGGGCCCCCCAGCACAAGAGAGAAATGCACTTACTGGAGAAAGTCCAATGCAAGACTGTGGAGACAATGAAGTTGTTGGAACATCTGTGACATGAGCTGAGGACGAGAAACCTGGGAGACTTCCAGCTGGAGTGGCTCATGAAAATCTCATCAATATGTCAATATCTCTTCTGATGGAAGAAGCCAGACCCTTCTTAATGGTGTCTAGTGACAGAGCAATACTCAGTGGACAAAAAACAAAACACAGGCAATTCCACTCAAACATCAGAAAAAATTTAGATTTTTAATTTTTCTTTTCTCATGATTGTGGTCACACACTTCAACCTACCTTTGCAGGTTGTGGAGTCTGTGTCCTTGGAAATATTCAAAAGCAAATAGGCACAACCCCGATCAACTTGCTCTGGGTTACCTTCCTCTGAGCAGAAGGGTTGAACTAGATGAGATGATTTTCAATTTCATTCATTCTGTGATTCAGTTACCTCTATCCTTCAATGTTCTAATGGAACAGTTGTGGTCATGCTCTGATATCCATAACTTTGGTACTTATTTAATTGTATTTTTTAGGTATCTAATAGTTTGTTTATGAATAAAATAGGAGTCCTCTAAAATGGAGTTTTCCTGCTTGCTTTTAGTTAATTAGTGTATTGTGATATATTTATACTCCTATTTAAATTAATATGTAGGATTTAAGGAACAAATTCTTATCCCAAATAATGCGAATTTTATGTGTGCAAATAATTGAGAAATTAAAAACCTGAATTTCTTTTTTTATACTGAGTTTATAGATAAAATTCAATTACTTATGCATTTGAGATAGAAGAAAATGTTTCTTTTTTTCCCTCTTCATGTCTGAATTAATATGAAGGCAATGAACCAAATCCCACTCTCAGGTACACAGGTATAAATTATATTTCTAATTTCTGTATTTAATAATTCATAGAATTAAATTTATAAATAATAAATTTCCATATGTGTATATGTAAAAATAGAACTTAGCTGGGAAGAAGGTCAGGAAGAAGATAAAATTTAAATGCCCTCTAATTATAAAAGTAAGCTCTATACAGCAGTAAAAAAAAAAGTTTCCAGAAGATAATAACTTTGGTCAACTTCAGTAAGTTGGGAAAACTTTCTCTGGATTCCCTAATTGTTATGGGAGCAAATAGGTAAAGAATAAGTTGTTTTGTTTAACTAATAATAAGAAGATAAAAAGATTCTCTGTAATGATGTCATTGTCTTTATTCTCATAGTTAGAAAAAGTTGTACACTAACATTCGTGCTAATTCTAGTATTTCTCAGTTTTCTCTGAAACAGGAAATATCAAAATTATCACTAATTCAAAATCATTGTACCTTATTGCACACATATTTCATTGTTGCATTTACATTCATCCTTCTGTCCACTTTAATCTTTTGCCTTTATTGGCCTTCCCCACTGAAATCATAGAAATAGTTCCACTGTCAGTCACAGTTCAGTGTTTCTTTCTCTACAGTCCTTTGACTGACATTTGTGAAGAGATTTGCACCTTAAATGGTGCTCTGTAAAACCCAAACAGAGTTACAGGGAAACCTGAATCACTGCTGATTTCTTTATTACTCTCAATTTTATTATTGGCTAATTAGTTATAGATACTATGACATTATATAATTTCAAATATTTGCAAAATTTATCAGAGTACATCTAAAGATAGATTTCCTATAGGTATTTTTGGTTTTTATTTACTTTTTTTCTGTTCCTCTTTGTTAGAGATGATTGTCTGGTTTTCATCTGCTTTGCTTGCTTCCATTTGGGATAATTTAATATTGCTGTGATTCAGCATTACATTGATTCAATTTGTGAAGAAGACATCTTCAGTGCTGTCTGTGCACAGAAACACTAGACTGGGATAACAGATGAAAATAACCCAAAATTATTTATTTTTCCTGTTGGATTTCTGCCTTGCCCTCTACAAAATACATTGAATACTTGACATTAGTCATCCACAACATGCTGGCTTACATGGTTGGAGCACTACAGAACCATGCACAGTTCAGATTTATGGAAAAATATCTGCAGGAATGAATTTATTGCTTTTAGGAGATCTTTTAGATGGATCTACTTTAACCCTTCTAAAATTGGTATGGATGTGTTTTACACACCTTCTGCAGACACTGCCACTTCAGGCAGAGAACTTCTGATTTCCTTCTACGTAATTTTCTAAAACTGAGTTTCCATTGAGCCAAACTTTGGTGAAATACTTTGGCCAGATTGCAGGGAAGGCTTTTCATGTCCCTCTGAGTAAATATGTAGTCTCCAGCTCAGGTAAAGTAATTTCTACTGCTCTCAGACTAATGGAAATAGAAAGCCAAGACATAGGATGCATACAGCTTTACTCCACAATAGCATATCTGCAGTATTCAGAAGATGAAAGATCTCTGCAAAAGGGTTTTTCACATTAACATCTTTTCTGAAGTTTCCCTTGGTATTCTGTGGCTATGCAACTAACCTGCTTGGGTTTGTTGAATAAATAATGTACCCAAACATGATGTTTGTGGTTTATAACAGGTCTTACATCTTCTACTCAATAATTAAGCAGAAAAAAAAAAAGTAAAAGAGCTTTGGATTCACAATTATTTAGTATGAATATGTTTTCATGAGTTAGTCATCAGAATTGGCACTGCTACTCTTTGGAAAAATATTCTATTGATGGGTAATGAAACAGTGACATTGCCACAGCAGGGAACGGGAAAGTCAAAAGATTTTTCTCAGTCTAGTTTGCTTGATTAAGCAGTAACCAGTGACATGGTTTAACTGTATTTCCTTGAAATTTTTTTTACTGCTATAATTATTGGTGGTGGCTAGAGTGTGAGCAAAGGACCAAAGACATAAGCATTCATTATGATTTGGGGGAATGAAAGTCAAGAGAAAACGTGGGCAAAATAAAAACAGCAAGTTGCTTGTAGGCAGTAATCTACATTCAAACTAGACAATAGGGCAGACACTTCTCACGCCTTGGATGCTCTCACCCCAGTAGGCATGCTATGAAGAAAGACACATGAAGGGCAAAAGTTCCATGTTAAAATGCAGGACCTTTTCTCTGCAGACAGAAATATGGTTATGAGAAAAAGCAAAAATCTGGGCAGAGTGCGCTGAGATAAACATGCCTTGTGATACCATGAAATTGAATCAGTTTCAGATGTGGTACATTGCCCCAGTACAGAAAATGATGAGAGATTCTATCAATCTGAAATACATCCTGAATCTTGAAAGACTTGGGTGAAGAGGCTCAACCTCTCCCCTGCCAACTTGTCTGGGGACAAATTCTACCATCACGCTCTTTCCATGAGACTAAATCTCTTAGAATAAGTGTCTGAGTCACAGGCATCCCCTAACCATTTCATCATCATCTACAGCCTAACAGGCCTATCCAGCCTCTCCTTTACTGTCTTCAACCTCAGCAGAACAACTCAGGATTACCGGCTCCCATTTTCCTTCTTAAAGGCTTTTAAATCACCTCTAATCTTCAGCACTTAAATTTTGTCAGGGACATTCTTCAATTCACAGTTTTCACATGTTATTTTAAGAAGCCTTATTTCTATATTTCTTTCCTGCATTGACTTTCTTCTAAATCTTTTCTGTTTAAGTCCTTCTGCCAGGCATAGTAAAATCTAGCCTATTAAAATGTGCATTTATGAAGCAAATATAAATTGTGATATAAAAATACACAATCTCTGTATTCATAGGCAGGGAGGTATTAGATAAAAGCATGTCAAAAGAAACAGTTGACAACAGGTAGTTTATTCATATTTTATATATTTTTCATATCCTAAAAGCAATGAAATAATGAAATCATCTAGGATGTTCAAGTTTAATTGATCCATATAAAATAAAATCTAAAAGAAAAAGAAGGACAACCAGCAGAGGATTTAAAAAATAAGAATAGAAATTCAGATAAAGGGTCGTATTCAAATGTGTATTACCACCATTGACAGAATAGACCTTCTTCATCCACAGAGTGAATGCCATAGCAAAAAAAAAATTAAAAATCCCATAAATCAACAGTCAGGAAAACTGTTACAACTGGAAGAGCAAAAATTTGTGTTACTTCTCTGAGCTTGACCTCAGCAAAAGGTTTCTTTAGAAAATTTCTTCTTCCTCTGACATCTTAAAATAAGTTTAACTAGTATAACTAAATGCAAATACCAAAGCAAGTCAAATAAAAAGAGCACATTCTTCTCATTGTCTGAGTTACTTTCAACAGGTTACCAAACTGAAATAAAATATTTGGTTTAAATAAGCATTACATAGCATGCCCTCAATTTCACTGGTCTAGTGTGTAAATTTACTCTTAAGAGCACAAGTATTATATTTGGAAAAGGTGAAGACAGGAACTGCAATAGAAAATCCACACTAACTGAATATTATAAAAGAAAATAAGATACAGTTTTGTGTTTTCATAAATTTATGGCATTTAAGGCCAGAGAACTATTATATTGTGTCATTGTGTCACAGGCTGTCCTTTTTCATCTCACTAAATCTTTGTAGAAGAATATCTTGTCTTTGACTGAAGCACAGGTTGTGTTTACCAAGAGCACCTCTTGCTGGAAAAGCATTTCATCTTGATTTAAAGCCATTAAGAGGTGGAAAATGAACTACCTTGTTCAGGAGCCTTTCTGAGAGAGTAATATCTGTTGTTTAACAATGTCTTACTTTTTGTAGCAGTCAAGCATATGGCTTTAGCATCAAAGTCCTCATTTTGTTATATTCTCCTAAACTAAAAAAATTGCACTACCCATTCTCATTACTGCTTTTACCTTTAGAAAGAACTTATCTACTGCACATAAGTAATCTTTCAATTTAATATTATACTGAATCTCAGATTGTATATTATTACTATTAAATACCTAATTGCTTTTTCTCAGACTTTTAATATCATTCTTAAAATATAAACATACATTTTTTTCAATGAAAAAAGTAATATATCTCTCACTAATAAAAAATTATTTATGTATTTAACCACATTGCCCCACTAGACCAAATATGAGTTGCTAGTTTATCCTGACACTCTTTGCAAGTTGCTGCCTTTCAGAGGGCCATTGCATCCTCTGTCATTATGAATCCTTTTAATATGGATAAACATTCAGTTACCTGGTTTGATTTTCTTCACTTCCACAGGACTTTATACTTGTTGACCTCAAACATGAAAAAATGAACTGCAAAAGTAAAACAGCAAAAGCTGGTAGTGTCTTATATTGTCCAAAAAAAGCCAAGCAGGAATCTTCCCAGCCATCCAGAAAAAAAGAGGTAAGCCATTTTATTTATTAATAAAATCTTATAGGTGATTTTCTGAAATATTTCTCTTGAAGTTGTTTCATTTTGATATCCAGAAACTTCTGTGAGAATGCCAATAAATAAATCTTTCAAAAGTCAAATAATGCATTTTCTTAAGATATTGGCAGAAAATGCTAGTAAATGTTTATCTTTAGAAATCACTGTAGTGAATGAAAATCATCTATATGAATTGAATCTATTCATCTTAAAATCAGAGAAATATTGGAAAATCACTGGGATTTTTTTCTGATTCTGTGTCTGAGTTGCCCTTTAAATACCTGTTTATTAAAGCATACTCAAGTTATCTAAGACCAAAAATTCATGAATGGAAACAGAGCAATTTAAATTTAACAACCTAAAATGTTGGTTGGGGCATTTGTTTCTTTTAGGTTTTTGATTTTTTTCAGTCCTGCTTTGTTTATTTATGGTATAGTTTTTTTGTTACAAACCCTTGATGTTGGCAAGGACACCTATCAGCAAAGCAGCTTGCCCATCATCTGGCCTTGAACACTCTTACACAATCCTTTCTACCCACGGATTCATGGAAAGTATTGTACAGCAGTGAAAAATAAATCTGCAAGTAAGCCTGAAAATAAAAAAAATTGCAAATTACTTTCTCCAAATTAGTGCATGTAATGGCAGTTGTAGAAACAATGACTAAGTGAAGGTGAGCCATAATCACATCTAAAGCATCCTCAATGTCATTTTTAATTCACTTTGTTCAACATGAGAAAAAAATAGCAAAACCTATGCAGTAGAAAGTCCTGCATTTCATCCAAAGGATTGTTCTCTACAGTTTCCTATTGATTACCCTCATGTATTTTAAGATCTCAAGAACAGAGTACTGGAAGTGGAATATACTTTTAAAATTCTTCTTTTTCTCACAAATTCTTTTGTGAGAAAAATTCAGATTACTTATTTGAATTAAGTTTCTGCCTGAGTGTTTCTTTCAATTAATTCAATCCCTGTGGATGGATTCTCTTTTTTCAGCTGTCTGGCATATGTCTTGCAGATAAATTCCCACAAAAAATGGCACATTAAAATGAACTCTGACCTGTTCAGAGGTAAGAAGCCTGCCCTGGAAAATGTCTCTATAGTCAATAGACCTTTGGCATCTCATGTTCTAGAGATAGCATCTTCCAGTTCTGGAAGAAAGCCAGGTAGCCCGCATATGCAAGGAGAACTCTGGCAGGGTGCCAAGCTACCTGATTGCTTTCTCTTGCCTCCCACACTTTTTTGAACAGCCAGTCCTCAGAAAAGGATGTTCACTGATCTCTAGAGGAAGCAAAATTTCCAGCTCATAAATCAGTCTGCAAAGAACAAAAGGAAGGCAATATGTTGCTACAGTGCCTTACTATGTGGGTTTGATTCAAGTGTCTGTAAAATAGAGTTGATTCTAAGCATTTCAAGCTGCAGCTGCCAATTACTGGATTTGTGGATGGATAGTTAATGTAGATTATTGTTGTCTGTCTTTGGTGCTGAAACAAGATGCTGGTCAGCTTCTTGAAACAAGGTTTCTTTGTACTTGTCCAATTCCTTTTCATGAGCAATTTTGGAATAGATTTACTGGAATCATTACTTGAAACTTGCACTTAGAAAGTCTTCACATAATGTCTTATGGATAAATTGGCTAAGATTGACATTCCACAGATGCATTAATTCCTGCAGCAGTTGTTGCAAGAAGAAATTATTAAAAAGGTTTTGATAATTGTGTTCCCTAAAGTACTTCTCATATTCCTAAGAAAATCCACCCAGAAACAGCCCTGAGAGACCTGAGAAGGCATCTGCAGCTCCATAATTTTGGGAATCATTATATGTAAATTCTCGGTTAGTGCTTGTCTGTGTCAGATGGCTGTGGTTTCCAGGGAGATACACCTTAAAAGTGTCTTTCCCTTTTGTTTCCTTTTCTTTGCTGCTTGTAAAGGATACAAGGGGACCTACCTCATATTTTGCCAATTGTCCTTTGGGAACCTTCTTGTGCAAGAATATTTTTGAGTGAAAAAATCTAGGGACTCTCTGCTACTTTTGCAGAGTCAATACACAGAGCAGTGTGCCTGCCTGTGGTAGGTTTCTGATATGTCTCAGATATATTGAAATTTGATTTATATGCTAATGATTTGAGTTAGATATTAACCTATTAAGAAAAGAAAAGGTGAAAAAGAAAACTAAGGAATCCTTATTATGGCAAATTTTGATGTCTCTAAGACTTTGTAAAAAGATGTGTTCAAGAGGTAGAACAAATTAAAGAGAATATGAAGTACAACCTTGTGTAATGATATAATTTTTAAAAATACTTTCACCAAGAGTTAAAAGAATTGGGAACAATTTGATGAAATAAATAGCTTCTGAAATTATTTTTCCATTACTGGGAAAAGACTGCCCAAAAGAATCCAACATAGTGCCTTCTGTAAAAAGGAGACCACAAAACAGTTTGTTTAATTAATGTGATTTTTGTCTCTGAACAAGACAGAATTTCCAGTTCATATGAAGTTATAGGGTTTTTTTCAGCATATTTAAGTGTTGATTTACTTGGTCTGCAGTCTTCTGGACTTTCAACTAATGTCATGTTTGGATCTCAGAACCAAAGGCATATAATTTCTTTCATTCAAAGGGGTGGTGGAATATGGAAAAAAATGAGGCAAATTAAGACATGAAACAATACAGTTTTGGAAACCTAAATTTTATTGTATTTATTTAGTCTGTGACTTCTCAGACTAAACTAACAGTTTATTCTCCTTTGCAATATATATGGAGGGAGTGCATTGGATATTCCTTAGTTAAATTATACATTCTAAAAGTACAGAATCCTCTTTCAGAAACTGCATTTGTTTTTCGACCACCACCATCCCTTGTTAGATTGAGAATTATCAGGTCTTCTGTTATGCTTACAGCTGGATGTATCTGTGTGCAAATGATATTTTGGTAATTGACTTTTAGTTTCCAGGAATATTAAACTATTGAAACTATTTAAACTATCAAGTAGCTTTGACAATCACTGTTTTCTGCATTATGACATTTGACTTCGACAGATTTTTCATCCTTATCTGAAAACTCAGTTTCCTCAGAAATCTCCATAATACAAGTCTGGGGGTTTGTTTGTTTGTTTGCTTGTTTGTTTGTTTGAGTTTTTGGTGGTTTTGTTTTGTTGTTGTTGTTGTTGTTTTTGTTTGTTTGGTTGCTTTGCTTGATTTGTTTCAGGATGTTTATTTTGAATTGTTTTTAAGGAAATCAGATAAAGAGGTTTAACATTTCAATTCTTTCCTAATTTATTTCAGTTAACTGTAAGGTACATGTAGAATTCAAGGCTGTCCAGGGTCTGTACTCCAAACTAGCAGTGTTTTTATTCACTGATAGTTATTTCTACTAAAATAGTCCACAGGGAATGTGTGCAGCATGTGTGAAGACATACAGACAAACATGCAGACTACACTGCTTCCCTAATTGAGATAGATATCCTGCCACCCTTAGCTGGTGCATATTTCAGACTTGGTAAGGATCAAAACTCTCCTAGGTCATAAGGAAGGACTGTGGAGTAGAGGAGAGCCTTCATTGTTATACAGCTCTTCTCACAGCTTCTCTTGCAACTATGGCACAAGTTCCAAGCAGTGCTGAATAGGGGAAAATCCTGATTTTACGTCCAGTTTACACAATAAACACAACATTTTTTTAAAAGACACTTCTTCTTTGTTTGTTGTATGGTAATACCAAACACATTTGTTCTATGTAGGGTAACTGGTGTTACATTGTGACTCTTGTCAAATAACATATTTGTCTCACATTTACCCCAAAAACCATGTTCAGGTGAGGTCCAGCACGATCTAGAGAAAAAAAATTGAGCTTGAATATGATTGAATCAGGCATCTACTTCCTTTAGCACCATAACATGGGCTTTCTGATAGCTCAGCCAATTGAGATGTGGATTTCAAATGCACATATCATGGCCTAAAAGAGAATTAATTTTTTGACAGTCTACTTTTACACTAAAATTAAAATCTTGTGGTTGTGCATGCAGTAAGTTTCATGCAAGCAGTAATTTAAATAATTAATCTCTTCCTCATTTTCACCCAGCTTTAAACTTTGGCTTCCTACTTACCTCAGAAAGGCTCCTGTATCCTAAGAGGGTGATTTAAGATAAAAAGGGATGAAAAAAAAAGGGAAGAACATAAATTAATAATACATTTACCACTAAAAATGTAAGTAGGATACTGTTGATATAATAATCACAAAGTTAGCAAGCTAAAATCATAGGCAGTAAAAACAAATTATCCGAAGGAAGATCACAAATTTCACCAATTTTCTTACAAGAGCCAAAATATTTTCTCATCAGACTGTAGTTGTATATAAAGAAGGACTTCTCCTATACCTAGGCAAGTTCAGCATCCCTTCACTGATCACTTTTTAACAAATATTTTTCTCTTCACTTATTTTTTCTATTCAATTTTTTTTAAAAGAAATAGATCTGGTGAGACAAAAGTGACAAATATCCCAAGTCAGTGATATATCCAAAGAATTTTTATAATGTTTCAGATGTGGCAGTGTGATTCTTGGTTGATTTGAGAGACAGGTGGCTTTCAGCTAATATGTGAGCACTGCAGAATAGGTATTACTAAAAATCAGCATTTTAATTCAAGCCCTATCAAAGTAAGAAAGACTCCTAATAATTTCACTAGTTCTTTGATTGGATCTGAACAAAAACTATTGCAGGATCAAGGTGTAAACTGCAGCTCAATTTTATGTTTTAAATTAGGTGCTTGCTATGTTGCTACCTGAGAAAATTGCCTACATTCCTGATTTTGAGAAGACGAAAGCACATTCATAGGAATACATATGTGGAAAATCTTTAAGGGCACACAAGTGCTTGCAATTTCTCTGCACAACAGAGAATTTGAAATAATGAAAAAAAATCAACTGCCTTTTATAAGTGTTTTTTCTTAAGCTGAGCATGTTAGACCTAACAATAAAAAAATTCTGTCACAAAACAACAACCACACAAAAAACAACCAGAAAAAGAGTCTTTAAGGACTCTTCCAACCTGAGTCATTCCATGATTCTGAGACTACCACAGGTTATTGACATAAGACTCAGCTTCACCCTTGGGTCCAGTGCCATATAGCAGATGCAAATCTATTCAGCTTCTGTCTACAGACACTCTTCTATCAAGAGCTGGCTGCAGAAAATCAGTGGCATCAATTGCATAGAAAACATGTAGCTCCAGATTATTATAAAACACTTCAGCCTGGAAAAAAAATCATTTGAGAAACTGTCAGTTCTGCCATTAGTGTAACTTGTAACAGCTGACATAAAGATACTCTGCCTTGGACCTTGTTCAAACATTTTAAAATCACTTCTCCTACTTTAAACAAATAAACCCATGACATAATACAGTCAAAGGTCTTATGCTGCTCTTGTTCATTACAGCAGATCTTTATAATCCACTGTAGATGAGTTTGCATTGCCTTTAGAAATAACTTTCTGTCAATGGGGAATTTTTAAAAATAGCAATGAAGTATAAAAGCTTCATGATTTAAAAACAAAGAAAATAAGGTTTTCATCTCATCAGGTACACATGGGATGATGGAATTGATGAGCAATGCTGTTGAGAATGCAAATAATTTTGAACTAACTGAAATTCAATTGTTCTGAAACACAACTCACAATTTAACAGGTAAGGAATAGACCATGTTTTATTTTTGTCTTCCCATTTTACCTATCAAGACAGCACTCTAACAAGCATTTATCAGAGTGCAAGGGAAGAAAGTCTTTCCTGTGAATAAGTTTTAACCTGAGAAAAGAAGCTGTCTTCGAGGGCTGCAGCTAGATCTGCTTAAAGTAAGTGGAGGACATTTCTGCTGACAATACTGCTATTTCTCTTCTGGCCAGGTAAGTTCCAGGAGAAAAAAAAAACAAACCAACGAACAGCAAAAAATAACAACAAAAAGCTTAATAAAATGTAGCAAAGATACTGTTTTCTGAAGTTTGAGGGTTAACACATATGCGCCCACCAAAACAAAAGGGTAAGGGATGTTGTCAGCAGTCTTGAAAAAAATATTCCCCCCTCAGTATTCCAGCAGGAGATTATTTTTTCAGAGATTCATATCAGCTTTATTCCACTCTAAATTTGTTCACTCATAATTTATTCTCCTAATTCATAATTAGGAGAATTCTTAATTTTCTCACTGCATTAATTTGTTATGTATAACTTTTATAGAACTAGATTCTTTATCAACTTTATTATCTCCAAAGACGTAAAAATTTTCTGGAGCTCCTGTTATTCATGTAGCTCTTTTTTATCCCTTTTTGATTTCTCATAATTGTAAAGGAAGTTTCAGAAAGGTCTTGTACAAAAAAAAAATATCTCTCATAAGGGCCTCAACTAAAATTTCCTTGCTTTCTCCTTTATCATAACATGGAGTCACCCTGTGACTACACAATATAGCTAGGACTTTCTCCTCATCTGTCATTTCCAGTGGGTCTCAGCTTACAGAGAAAAATTGCATTACTGCATAGATGATCTTGTACTTCACACCAATAAATTTTGTCCTATTTATATTACTGGTGGACTGCACCCTTCAGACTGAGTCAAAAAGGTCAGCCATTTCTTCCATCTGCAAATTATCCACAAATATATAAAGCGAAAAGCTATCTATCAGTTGACTTCATGGTCAGAATTCAGGTTGTGTTGTAAAAGGCACTACGTCATTGCACAGGTCCCTCCCCGGAGGAATAATGCAATAAAGGGACCTGCACAGGTTCTTCCCTGGAGGAATAATGTTCAAGAAATTGTTGCTATGAATATGTATAACAGTACATGGCAAGATTACTTGCAACTACTGCAAATGCTTCTGTTAACAGTTGCGATTCAGAATTTTTTTATTTGTGTGCTGTGATTAACCAAAATTTCAAAATATTTTCTGCTCCTAAGTAGGTTAATTTTCTCTCTGAAATAAAAATTTAAAGAGTTTGGATTCTTCAAAGTTACTTTGAGCTATCCCCAGCTCAACATCTGCTTAGTAAATTCATACTTCTGATTCCAAATGTGCATGAAGTCAGGACAGGAAAAAGATCATGTAAAAAGCACTACAGTCTGAGTTCAGAAATTTAAGGGAATAATGGTTGCTTAAAGAAAACTTCATCTCAAAAGAAAACTATTTCTTATCACTATATAATTGAAAGGAGAATGTGGTATTAGGTGGTACATTACCGGCTGAGATAAAAAGGAAGAAAATAAAGTCTGTGTTTTTGTGAAAGAATACCCCTTATGTGACAGATGTAAAGATACCAAAGCAATAGCAATTCAAATTCCTTGATGTTATATCAAAGCCAAATCACAGTCCCACTGCGTTTTTGTTTCACTTAAATTCCATAACCCTTTATTGAAGAAAAATTCCTTAATGAAAGGAAACCAGACTGATGGAAGAGACAAGAAATATAGCCATTGAACTCTAACAAGTATGCAATACACAACGTTTTGAGAAACAAGGTGGGCTAATAGACTGTAGAATCTCCCAGTTAGTCCAAACTCTTCAATAAAAGTACAAAATATTCCTTTGGGGTTCCTTTCTGGCGGTCAAAATGAGAAGAATAACATACTGATGTGGAATATTAACTTTCAGCTCCATTCAGGTAAGTGTAAGTAAGGACAGAAATGTAGTGAGAGAAACCTGCAAAACCTCTTTATTGAGGAGAGTCAGCATGATTCAATATATTACTGCTCTTTGCAGAAAAAGTACTTGGAAACACATGGATCTGGTATTGGAACAGATCAGCCCAGCAATAAAGTGCCAGACACAAAGACATTAAGTTCTGCTCATTTAGATTCACTGAATTTGACACATCCATGCAGGTAACCCACTCTCAAAACCACAAGGTTAGATCCATTTTACTAGCATGGAAACTTCCTTGGTTTTCTTTCACCCTGAAATTGGGAAGAAGTGTGCTGTTTGAGCGTTGTTTGACATGCCTCCAGTCCTCTCCAAAAGGATTCATTTCTAGGACTCTTACTAGAAATCTACAGCACATTTATTAAGTAGGAAATAGAAATCTATTGAAGTGCTTTCTGAGAGAGCAAGAGCAATGAGCCATTACAATATCTAATTCACATAATACTGAGAGTAACTGCACAGGAAGAGTGAGCAGCTGATGGTAAGTTATATGAGCTCATCCTTGTCAAGGAACCATTAAGGGAGCTAAACTTGAGACACAATTGGATTACTGAAATTTCTTGTATAACATCAACGTTAATAAAGTAATAATAAGTGTATTTCACAATCACAAGCATATTGGATTCTGTCCATTTTCTGTACTCTCTTTATTTGTGCTTTATGTACTGTCTTCTAGTAATTGAAAAGTATTTATTTACTTTCAAAGTATTCTTAAATCACAAATGTCGGAAATAGTTTTTATATAGCAGGTTTAGATCCTGAAACTTGAAACAGTGGTGACCTTATAAAAAGCAGTGCAGTAGAGTTTACTTAAATAAAATTAATTTAAATTTAAAGGAAATACATTCCAGAGATGTTTATATATATATTTTTAAATGAATACAATAAATCCCCAGTTTTTTGAAACAGATATAGTTATCAAAAACTTGGTATAAAAAGCAGACCTATGTAAGACCTGTCCCATCTAATGAGGAAAACAATATTTCTCCTTTACAGCAACAGCTCCTCTAGATCCATACAAACATATGTTCCACCTGGCGAGGTAGCCCTAATTTGGAAGTCCTCAAAAAAAATTTGAATTTGTTGTACCAATGTACCAGAGTGAGTCAATGTAAATGTATTGATTTCTTCCTGTAATCAAACATATCCTTTAAAACAAGTGTCCTGGATGTAAAGTCAGCTTTTTCAGTTGTTGTGCACCTCTCAGCCTTTCTTTGAAAAACTGACCACTCCAAAATTTTCCATGGACAAGGTAATTTTGTTGTTGTAGATGTATTTTCAGTAGTCCTCCCCAAATCATTCTTTATATCTCTATATCTTGATACATTAGATCTCAGGAAACGAGGAGTCACAGGACAAATGTTTGAAATACACTCATAGTAACAGCACCAATAGAAAACCAAATGCAGTGAGTAGATTGAATATATCAGTATTTAGGACTGGAAGTTCACTTAGCAGTGAGTGCTGTTCTTTACAGCATTGAGAACAGAAATCTCAGGTTTAACAAATTCGGATTTAACTCCTCCCCTATCCATGCAGTTAGTTCTTGATCTAAGACCTGAACCTCACACATTATTTGGTTGGTTTTAACTTGGCTCATTATGCAGAAATCACAACATGCTCTCCTCAGGGCCTGCTATATGCTCGGATGGCTACTAAAGGTAGTAGACAGATGGCTTTTGAAAAGGATAAGTTCTAATAGACTGGCTAGGAGCAGAGATGACAAAGAGGTAAAGGTTATGTTGTTTTTTGTCTTTCTAAAATAAGGTTGATGTAATGCTATTATTGGATTTAATGAGTTTGGACAAGTGTGCGGGCTTAGGCTAAATCTATCAGGAAAGCCTGATTTTCTGAGCCTAGGACAAAGCATGTTTAAATGCTTTACAGCTTAGTTAAGCTGGTTTTCTCTCTTCTCAGCTCAGTATTCTAACCTCTCAGTGTCTCCAACTATTTACTTGTTGAATTAGGAGAGATACCAGCACAATATACTCCATAAATTATCTGAAGGAGTACTCAAAGAAAACTAGATCAAAAAAAAGATCAGTCCTTCCAATCATGACAGGGAGCTGAATGTTACATGACAAGCACCTATCTGTATAAGCATGTCTCCAGTTATTAAAAATTTTAAATGAAAAATGTTCTGGTTGGTATGTTACCTGATAAGATTAGTAAACTGATGAAACTGACAGTCATATGGCAATGGAGATGGTATCTGATTTGAAATGATAAGAATATTATAAAGAGACCATATTCAAAATTATGTAAGGCATCTTATATAGAAAAAAAAGGTGCTCTCTTTAAACATCGTGTGGAACATGTTATACAGTCTTAAAGTAATATGCCTATGTGAATATATGTGGAAGCTGCTCTGACCTTAGGTTATCCATCCCAGTGCAAAGAATGCATGTAAGTGCTTCACACACTTCCTCCTTTTTTATGTTATCTTTAATCCTTCGCATCAAAATATGCACACAGTAACTTCAAAAGAATTTCATTGTAAAACTTTGCAACAATTAACATCAGGTCCTTGCTTTAACAGGTCATCAGCAGTGAGATATTGCCTGCTCTGAGAAGTAACACTGTGACCTGAAAGCTTCAGGCCTGAAAACATCTTGGCTGTAACACCTCAATCTACATAAACTATTTTTTATACACCTGGTTGGTTGATGCATTCCACCATCCCACTCATGTTTTATGTAATTGCTGCTTTGAAGATCTTAGGGAAATAGACTTGATTTTGACAGTTATTTCCTGGTTTTTGGAGACTGTGATTGTTAATCTCTTGCAAAAGACATTCTCATTATTTGAATAAATCATAATCTGAGGTTACTTTTCTCTTATCACTTTTCTTTTGACTTATGAATTCTCTTTTTCATTTCCTCTGAGCTATTTTACTAATTGACAGGCGGTCCTGATGTGGTTCACTACAGCAACCTCTCTCAAGTTACTGGATGACTCTCCAGATGTTTAATTTCATCATTTTGATATGCTTCAGTGACTTTCTAGGCTACTTCTACCTAGCACTGGTACACTTATCCCTCTGTTCTGTTCTTTCCTCCCATTAGAATAAGTGGCTTGGTGGTGGTTGTTGTTGTCGCTGTTGTCTCACAATTAAATTAATTCCCCTGGCATAAACATGATGATTTTAAAGAATCCCTCAAAAAGTTAGTCATGGAAAGCCCTCAAATCTCATCACTTTTCCATCTGAAACGTGAATATCTTTGTGCCATCGTGTAAAATTATGATGTTTGATAGTACAAAAGGCAGCAATACATTGTCATCCCCACTGAGATTCAAGATCCTTTTTTTACAGACAGGTAGAAAGACTGCATGGGATTTATGAATGCTATAATTGTTTCAAAATTTTGTGTTGAAAATGCATTTCATTTATTATCCCTGGGAACTGTAAATCTCTCTTTTGTTTGATATGTATGACACCTATCATGACAAAACGTTCTGATCTGTACCATTTTGTCCAGGGAACATTTTACAGGCTCTGGATAAAGAACATAATAATTGGTCTGCAACACCTGAAGACTCCTATAAATTGTCTTATGCTGCCAGCTTTCCTGTATTACATTTTTCATGCCATAGATCTGTAAATGAAGCATAGCCTTTAAGGTGACACTTAGTTATTTAATACATTGCTGTGTATTTGGCAGTCCTCAGTTAAATTGATTTACTTCCATGGGTTCTATAATGTGGTGGCTATTCTACTTAGGCAAAGATCTGCATTCAGCTAAAATTTAAACCTACAAATGTTCATGATGTAATCTATTTTATTTACCACTTTTGAATCATAAAAGTTTATAATCCTTGTTCTTCAACTGTGTCGTGTTAAAATTAAAATCATGTGCAGATATTTTTTGTAAAATACTGCAGTTTTTTAGAACTTGGATGTATATCCAAAAAGTTTCAAGGGACCCCTTTCTTAAAGCATTTCTAAAACTAAAAAGCCTGCCTATGACAAATTTCCTCAAAAGATTTACAGACATGTTTACCTATGAATTGTTCAGATAACGTTTGTGCTAACTTTTGAACTGAACATTCTGGGAGTCACTTATGGCTCTTTCCTATCTCAAGTAATAACTACTTAGGGAGAAGCATACATTTTAAATTAGAAATTACCTTAGTTACCAAGCGAAAAAAGCTTTCAACAACAGAAAAGTGTTTTTCTGCTAGCTATATTTCAGTTACTCTAAGAAAATAATGCAGGACTATGTACTTTGTTAAGGACTAGAGCAGTGTTTTTCAGCTATGCCAAGATCACAGCAGTCCATGATTCCCTCTTCTAGTTTCTTCATGGGTTTAGAGCCCATACCCATGTAACTATGCTTTGTCTCACCATCATATGTCAAATGTCATAGATCATAGTCTCCTAGTGTGCTTTGTATTGCAAGGGGCCTTCAAAAGCCTGTAGTTCCACCCGCCCTGTTCATGGGCAAGGGCATTCCCACTAGACCAGGTTGCTCAGAGCTCTATCTAATCTGGCCTTGAACATTTACAGGCATGGGATGTCCTCTCAGTGTTTCAGCAGTCTCTGTGTAAAGAATTTCCTCCTAAAATGTAATCTAAATTTCCTCCTTATCAATTTAAAACCCTTACCCCTTTCCCTGTCAATACATTTATTACAGCGCCCTGAATGAGGTCACTGGGGTGAGAGAAGG
>JAHXMQ010012338.1:90671347-90735658 GCA_020466415.1 Ammodramus savannarum pratensis | reverse complement strand
CATACATTCCCTTATGTCACTCCATCTTTCTTACAAGTCCCCCTTAGGTACTGGGAGGCTCCTCCAAGGTTTCCCCAGACACTTCTCCATATTGAACAAGCCCAGCTCTCTCAGTCTGTCTTTGTAAGAGAGGTGCTTAATCCCTCAGATCATCTTTTTGTCCCTCCTCTGGACCTGTTTCACCAGGACTATGACTTTCTTGTGCTAAGAATCCCAGAGCTGGACGCAGTACTCCAGGTGGGGCCTTCTGAGAGCAGAGGAGAGGGGGACAATCAACACCCCTGTCCTGCTGACCATGTCATGTCATGTACTCAACTATCTATTCCAGTATGTGTTTCAGTACACTGGTTCAGGCTAACAGCAAGTATGGGCAAACAAAAAACCTCATGCCTGATAAAAAAAATTAAATGTTGAATAAAATTATTCCAATTCAATCATGAAGTGAATATTTGACATTACAGAAAATCTTAGGTCTTTTTTCTTTAAACATGGTTGTTTTTTTTTTTTTTTTTCTTGCTATTAGAGGACACATAACTTGGGGGGGGAGTGGGGGGAATAGAAGATTCTATTTACAGTGTTACCCTGCCTTGAAAGTGTGAAGTTTCACAAAGTAAATGAAGCTCAGCAAAAAAAGGTACATGACAAAAATATAGGATCCAGAGTAGATATTTGGGAAGACCTGTAGTAAAAAAAATATGCATTCATTACAGGGTCCAAAATGGCTGAGTCTTTGTATCTAACTAAAATGAGAAGCTGTTTTGTGACTGAAATTAAACTCAATATTTAATGGTGGAATTATTTAAGAGTAAGATAATTTTTCAGATGAAAAATACATAAATTTAAGGCTTCATTTTTTTCTTTTTAATCTGTCAAAAATAGTCCTTCATCATAACAGTAGTGAGAGAAAATGAAGTGTGAAGTCACACTACAGTGTGAACTTTATCACGTACTATTCTGTGAAAAGTAACATTTGGTTTCTTAAAGAAAAAAAGAAATTTAAACAAAACAAGAAAAATAGGAGTCATCACATTCAGATTTTATTCCTGAACTGCAAATTCACAAATGTCCTTAGAGAATTTGGGTGTTATAATGAAATCTTAGCATTTCACTTGGATATACCTCCATGAGATGATAGCTGAAACAGACACTCAAAAATCCTGAGAGTCTTTTAAGTCGGGGAAGAAAATTTTGAAATTTCCAGTATGAATGTAAAGTACCTGTTATGATATTCAGCAGTTATATACAAATGTTAAAAATATTACTGTAGAGATTCCATGGTTAAAATTATGTCTATGCAAAACACACTGGCCTAAAAAAACCGAGGTGGAACATGTAATGGAAGATTTATATAGCTTACATAATTTATAAAACAGTTTTATCTGTAATAACCTATACATGCATCATGGCTGCATGAGTCTTAGGCAAGAGACTGCCAACGCATTAAGTGTTTCACTTATTATTCTTTATGTGATGATTTATTTAACATTTGGGGAGTTTTGACTTTTTTCATTTCTCACATCTGTGTGAGAATCAACCAACAGCTAGTTTCATTCTAAGTTGCATTTTTAATAGAAGCTTAAAAACCATAGAATTTAGAGTTCTGTAGTCTGCCTCATGGCAGTTCCATTAAAAGGCAGCTGTTTTTCCTGTAAAGATCAAACAAATATACAAACACAAGAAAATAAAAACAAATGGACTTATAGACAGCTTTAAGTTAAAAGCAAGGAAAAGCATGTTTCATTATTTCTAAATCAAGGGATACACATGCCAAGAAATGTTTTACATATATGCCACAAAGAATACTTTGGTTCACAAGGGTGATAATTCAGAAAATTTAGGCCTTCTTGTCATAGTTTTGGTATCCCCTGTGTAGACTGTTTACACTGCAGGAGTACATCTGTGCTCCTGTTATTTTCAATGAGAATTCAATTCATTTGGCCAACAAATTTTAAGATAGAGATTATCCTAAGATAGACTTTCAGAGGAAGAGCTAAGCAAAGAAAGAGGCAAATAAGTTGGAATAGGAGTTAGAGACAATGGTTTGTAGCAAAACAATGCTGCATTGAACAGGGTGGCCATGTTCAACGTTCATGAAGAAATATGTCATTTTACAATATGTTAATATATGAACTGAGGAAATGGCGTGAAGCTGTGTCAGAGAAGGTTTAGGCTGGATATTAAGAAAAGGTTCTTCCCCCCACCCCCCCTCCGGAGTGTGGCTGGGCTCTGGAACAGGCTCCCCAGGGCAATGGTCACATCACCAGCCTGATGGAATTCAATAACCCTTTGAACAATGCTCTCAAGCACATGGTATGCCTCAGGGGCTGTCCTTTGCAGGGCCAGCAGTTGGATTCCATGATCCCTGTGGGACTCTTCTAACTCAGGATATTCCATGGTTCTATATTTTATTTGATTTCATATAACATATTTCTTACATATGCAAATTCATTAATTTGCCCTCTATATCCAAATATTGTTTCTTCCAACTGGTAGCACTTAAGCAGCACAAGGTATCAAAAATGGCTAAAACTAGTTAATTAAAATTCCCTAGTTACACCAAATCTGTAATCTGGCATCTCATTCATTGTCTATGCCCATTAATTTTGGCACAGGACATGAGAGGACTCCTCATTTGGCAAGAGAACAGACTGCACTATAATAACTAACAGCATGAATGTTACAACCTTATGTGTGTCTGAAGCTGCTTTTAAATTTCTGTAAATTAAATAGCCCTGATTCTTTTAGACTGAGAAAGGGTAAATTTCAAAGACAACCAGGGGGCCAGCTTACTATGGAACAGCCCATCATTCGTTTCTGTTCTGTGCCTGCCTAAGTGCAAGTTACCTGGACTGTTGTATATTTGATTGATAAGATCATATACTAACACAGATTCACCTCATTATACTTGCAATCCATCTTTTTCATGAGGTTATTTAATAAACTGTAGCCTCTTGGTAAGATAGCCATAATCAATGTGCATAAACTAATTTTTTATTAGTTATAATTATATGAGGCCATTTTATTGGTGCCAGATTTATAGATAGCTCTATAATTGTTTTCAGAGACACAGACAGCTATAATACAATTAAGTGACAAAGGATTGATCCTTGCTACATCAAATCAATTGAAACTGATGGCATGCAGAAAGTCACAGAAAAGCTCAATAGACTTTAGGATTTAAGCCTAAAATAAAATCAGCCCACAAGCTCTGCCCATTTTTCTCTGAATTCTTGTTTTACTCTGTATTTAGTAAAAAGTCTTTAAAAATTTAGAGTTACAACTGTTTGGTGGTTTTTTTTTGTAATACAACATAGATGTCTAAAAAAAGCCATTGACACAGTCTTTTCAATACTTTGGATTCTTTGTTGGTGCTACAAAGCAGAAAGGCTAAAATGTTATCTAAATTTGTGAAAAGTCTAACCCTTTATTTCAATGTGACAAATGTACTTGCCTTGAGCACTAACAAGGCATGGCTAATTACTGATACAGTTGCAGAAAGACACTCTGACAGCCATGATCTATGAGCAAATTTGTCTTCCAAGTGACAAGTCAACCAGAGGTTACAGAGGATCTTGGGCACTTGGTGGGTTATAAAAAATTTTGCACATTCATTTTTATTGCTGTAAGGGAAATATTTCACCTTCCACTCAGATGATGTCAGAGGTCCTTCCATTCTCATAATCCTTCCATTAAAGGCCCCAATATTTATTTCTATATACTGGCAAGAGGTCTATAATCGAAAAGATTTTTGAGCTATCATTTTTCCTAAGTTATTTCATTATGGTTTTATCATAAAGTATGTATTCTAGTGTTATCAATTTATGAATAATTAAACCATGCACCATAAAATTCTTCATTTTTAAAAAATTAGAATATGTAAAAATGTTACCCATAAATTTATTTTAAAGTGACTATTTTGAAAATATCTGAAGCTTTATATTTTCTCATAATTTCAAATACAAGGAAGACTTGTGAGAACTTGCATTTCAGTGGAAGTAAATGAAAAACTGATGGTAATGTTGAAGAATAATATAATTCTATTAGAAATTTAATTTTTAGCAATATTATTACTGAAATAAAGTGAAAAACATAGCTAAAAATACTTCCATTATCTCTATTGGAAGATAAATACAAGATAAATATTGAGGATATTATCTATCCTCATTTTACAAGGGTTTCAATCTTGAGATAAAAACATTCTCATTTTCTTCTGTCTAAAAAGAGTTCTAATAAGACCAAATAAATACACTGTTCTTCATCAAGTTGAAATAGTTATTTCTATTTATGACATATGTGAATAGATATTTCTAATGGTCAAAAAGTTTTCTCACTGTTACACTGGCAGGTGTAATTTCAGGACTGAAATGTACTAGTAATTTGAAGAATTTTTTTAATCAGCGTTTACTCTCCTCAAGTACACACATTATCTGTATTTATTTCATAGATATCAGAAATCTCCTTTTAAAGCTATCGCAATGCCTTTGGGTGTAACAAGATTGAACCATTGGGTCAGGTCCCAAATGGGATTAGGCTTCCTGGCACAAAGCATTGCAGCAATTCAGTGTTAGGCAGTGAGCCCAGGTGTGTAATTCAGGGATTTCTTACATTCCCACATTCCATGTGCAATGAAAGAGGAAAAACTGGCACTTCATAATGGGAAAAGACGTGTGAAAAAAACTACTTAAACTAGGCAATATGAGCACCAAACCCCCAACAAAATGAAACTTCATTTCTCTTTTGTGCTCTAAGTGCTTTTGTCTCACCAATTTTCTGAGCTTAAAACATTTGCTCCACATTTTTTGCTTAAACCACACTGACCATTTGCAAAACCTTTTCTTACTCTCTGAATACAGCAGGAGCTTAGTTTCAAGAATATAACTGCTTTCATGAATTTTAAATTCACTTCATACATTTGATGTAGAGTTATGAACCACATAGGAAAAAAACCTGTTTGTTTATTCCCCTTTTATAAATCTAGTGTTAAAGATTGTACAGAAATGCAGCTCCTCTTGGAGAAATGGGAGTTCCTTCTTCCTGGGTTTTGCAGCTTGCTGTAGGTCCTTCACATAGAAAATGCGAGTCCTGACTTTAAATCAAGAACACCAAACCCAGTTCTTCCCCCCTTGGAATAATAATCATTAACATTGTTATAAAGTTAAAATATTATTTTTTTCAATATTTCTCTAGTGAATATTTAAGTTTTACTTTATTTTAAAGCATTATGTTACATTAAAGAACATTTTATTTAAGAAGTATCATTCATATTCATATTATATGCTTTTAAACTGATACTATATCATGGGCTAATTGAGTTGCCAAAAATTACAAAATGAGATTTTTTCCTTCATTTTTAAGATTTGTTTTTTTGCAAAGGTCCATCACAGCTCCAGTTTATAGATCCAGTTGCATTACTGCAGTGTAAGAAACATTCATACCAAGTGACACCCACTTAGTGAATACCCATAGAGGGAATTTTGGGTGGTGTGCTTCTGAACATTAGACACATTCAAAGACCCTTCAAATAACAAGAGGTTTTCTCCACTTCTCTTTATTCTCTGAGGAAACTGAGAAGATACCTCTAGAGTGCTATCCCCAAATGGTTTTTTCATGCTTTGATATGGAAAAACTAGTGAAAAAGTTCTCTGCTTGAGAGAGATTTGCAGAGAAGTAGTGTGGCGGTCTATAGACAATATGCACAGGGAGAAGTTGAAGGGTATTCTTTGCAGGCAAAAGGAAAGGATGGGAATGAAAATGGCTTCAACAAATAACCCTATTAAAGTGGTTATGACTGTTTTATCACCCTTGAAAACCTGACCATCTCCACTGGGGCACAAGTGATCCTTAACATGTGCGAAATGTACAATACTGACATTATGCTAATGTTGTCACCTCTCCAAACAGGGAAAGTTCAAATTAATTTTTATTAATTTTACAGACCTATTTTTCCATCCCCATAACATCCTTTTAAAAATATTCATGCTTCTGCATAGCTAACATAAGAAAAAGCCAAACAAACAAAGCAAACCCCTCAGCCAGAGTGAAAAAGTAAGAGCTCTCTCTTTGCTTACTTACAAAGGCTAAGTACGTGCACCATCATGTAAATAAAGTATATTAATATGCGTTTTCATTTTATGCAAGGCTTTAACCAGAAAGATTTTGCTGATAATATTGATACAATAACATCCTGCTGTTAAATGTTCATTCCTGACTGAACTTCAATTCTCTGTCCTCTCAGCTGTGCCAACACAATGCTGGAGTGATGCTGTAAATAGGACTGGTAAACTAACCCAGAAAGTAATTCTTCATTTAATAGGAGCTATGATGTGCTGCAGGTAAATCCAGAAGTGTAATGTTAATGTACTACGTTATGTTCTGATGAGAATTAAATAAAGGGCTAGCTGAAATATTGCTGTCAGCACAGCATCTGCTCGTTTGATCCTTCAGTCATAATAATAGTGCTAATTTACAGCATATCGAAGCAGACGTGGAAACTAACACACACAGTGCATCTTCTGAATATTCCCTATGAACTGCTCATGAGCAATCTGCAGGCCAAGAATTTATTCACTGAGGAAATAGATGAATATTTTCTAGGTAATGAATAAATCCACAAATTTTGCCATATGTTTGTGGACAACTGGTGAACAGAAAAAAAAAGTTGGTGAAATTTAACCCAATAAATAATTCATTGCAAATTTCTTGCCTAGTCTAAATTTAAACACACAGATTTAACTACCTCCAAGCTCTTTTTTATGAGTAGCACTAGCACCCAGTGCCTTCATTCATTATATACTTTGCCGTCACCATTGGTTATCATCAAGGGCCTTTCATTGAGGCAGTAGAGGAAGAGAGCAATCCCTTCTGGTTAAAATGTTAAATCATATTACATTTCACCTCACTATTTCAACACTGAAGCCATCACCTGCATTTGAATGACCAAGAGACTGAGCCAGATCACAGGCACAGAATAATGCAGTGGGTTGGCTGCCACTTAATTTGCCTTGACCTCTGCTTTGTAACCTACTACTACTGAATTTTAGAGGAAAAATTACTAGAGATAGACAGCCTGGCAGAGTGAAAGTCAACATCATCATCTCTCTCCCTGCAGGTCAATAGTTCAGCATCATCATTCCGGAAGAGCTAATCTCGTTTCTGAAACCTATTTCTAAGTTTACAGTGGTTATCTGAAAGAGAATCTGGATACTTTTTTTAATGCTATCAGATGGAGGAAGTTAAAACAAAGCAAAACAGAAGAATATAGAAATGAACTTCCACTGCCCTTTTATGTGGAGAGAAGAGGTATTTAGGATCAATTTTTTCACTTAGAGTACAGGACTGTTTTGCATAATCCTTCCCAAGAAGGTCTGCTTGAGTGACTTATTTTAGTTTATTGACCAAAGAGTGGCTTGCATCTAATGAATAATGAAGAAAATAAAAGCTCAGAAATAACAACTTGTTATGAGCACCATCCTGGCAAAGAATATAATGGCTGCCACTGTAAATTATCCCGGAAACTAAGGCCTTAATTTACTTTCATAGGACGAACAGCAAAAAAAGTAAAATGTAGTGATGCACTGTCTTACACAAAATTTTAATATAAACAACTTATAAAATAAACTGTGTTTCCAGCACAGTTTACATTTTATCCATTTTCCTCATATAGTCCTTGCCCAAATAATTCTGCAGATTCAAATGGTTGACGCAGATGCTGGTGTGGGAGTTTTAATTGGTTTGATATGGTTCAAGTCCTGCTGTAGTCTCAGGAGGGAAAAGAGTGAGAAACATAAATGCATACTAAGCAGTGAGGCCTTTTGTGACTTCGCTTAGGATGACAGAAAAATTGGTAAACTCAGTGCTTAACTGTAAAGACCCAACATTCAGACAAGCCAGAGAGTTCTAAAAAGGGTGATTTACAGGGGATTATTATCTACAAACCTCATTTTATATGATTTCGTTCAATAAATAAGTGAGAATCTGCAGATACCCTACAAAGTCAAAGGTGATTTTAATACGTAAATACTAAAGGATCATGATTTAAATTTTTTTTTCAACTTCACTATGAATGTTTGAAATCTGCTAACTTCCAGTAAAGAGGATAGAGCCCTGATCTTTGATAACAAGCATACTTATATACCATCTACTGGCATCATTGCATCTAGCAGTGGGGGGAATATTAAATTTTCAAAATCAATTCTAACATCATCTATATTATCACTCTAATGTAAAACTACCTTTTCAAGTCCTTTCCTTTGAGACTTTGCTTCTCAGGCTGTTTTTCAATTCAAAAGTGAAGAAATGTTGAAGAACTTCTCCAAGTGTTTCTGAATTAAACATTTACTGTAAGGGTTTATAAAAATGGATCTTGATACATTTAATCTAATCTCTTAAAAAATACAGATTTCAAAAATTAAATGGAGGCCTAGATTACCACCAGGGAAGTAACAGCACAAGATGTTGCCCATAGATCACCACTAGAAATATGATTCAATACATATATCCTCAAAAAAACCCATTGAGATGTTTGATTCCTTTTCAAAAGGCCTCCATTCACCTTCAACCATATATTTAGCTGAGCTAATTATCACATTGAAAAAATTTTACATGTACATAAAGTTCAGGTATTTGTATATTTTTGTTAGTTGTGGTCAATGATATCAGTAGCCAAATGCACATTTCACACCCACAGCAAAAGACTCCAGAACAGCTGCCTCCTTGCCACTGACTTGGCAGCTATTGCAGTTTTTAAGAAATATCTCAAAGCATCAGTTTGTTCTTCAGCCCAGCTCCTGACAGTTTTGTATTACTCTAGAGTAATTTCCAAATTAGGATGCCTCTAATCACTGTTGTTAGAAAACCTATAGAGCACATGTGAATGAGTAAGCAGCACAAAAGGATGTCACTCTCCTCTCCCAAACTGTGATTTTCAAGCTAATCTAAATTCCCATGGCTTAATTTATGGTTCTTGAAGGTTTGCGGTGAAATGCTGCCTTTCTTCTTAAAAATAGAGAAGTTAGCATTTATTGCCAAAGGCTAATTTTTCTGTTTACAGTGTCTCCAGGAAATGTGCAATAATACTGCCTTTTGTTTGCTTCCTTCCTTTTAAAAAATAAGGTAGTTAAAGGAATAAAAATAGTTCAAAGATAATTAAAAAAAAAAAAAAAACAAATTGGGCAAGCAGGAAAATTAAGATTTCTAAGTCAGAAAGCTAAATAAGAAAAATTAAGAAAAGAGCAGACATAAAGTTACAAGTAACAAGTCAATCTAAATAACTTAAAGTCAGACAATAGACAGATTTAATTCCTTTTGTCTTCCATATTTTTATACTGATCTCAAAATTGTAAGTCCTAACAGAAAATATGACCATATTTAAATTCTATTTTACTGTTGCAATGAAACAAACATAAGGTTTAAACCACATTTCCTAAATAATACATACCTATTTAGCTCTTCATAAATTCTTATTTAGAATTTCTGAGGAATAACTACAAGGTGAGGCCAAACAGACACATTAGTCAACCAAATTTTAAAGCAGCATTTTGAGTTTTTGTAAATATCATTTTCCTCATTTATGGCTCAAGATAATCAAGTGAAAAGGGTTACTTCCCTCTAAGGAAAAGGAGGTAATATTAATTAATTACTTTAAATTGTTTTTCATTAATATGATGTATACCTACAATTTAATTATGCTATTATAATGGTATTTTATACATAGTATTTTTATTATCTAGACATTTTGAATATGTAGAATGTATTTGTGTAATTTCTAAGATGTTATGAAGAAGTCAACATAAAAGGAATAAAAGGACAGACAAAGCCTATTTCTGTTAATCAGATAGTGAAAGATGATTGCTGACAAACTGGCAAAATAAAGTCCTGGTGTAAATGCATGTAGTATTACAAAACCAGAACTCAGAGCCAATGAAATTCAGCTCCTAGAACTTGGAGGTAGGTCACATTTTAAATTTTGCTATATTAAGGTTCTTGCCCTTTCTTATTTATTAGATAGTCACACATTTGGAAATTGATAGATAATTTTTGGCAGGCTTTAGTGCATGAACACAGACTTGCTTTCCAGTTTAGCAGTAAATGGTAAGCCTCAGAGATCTGGAAAAAATATATCCAATAATAAGAGTAAGTAGGTTCTCTGCCTTTTGTGTTTTCCTTTATTTCTCTAAAGTGATCAATATAATATGTTGTGGAAGTAAATTTCAGCTCTGATCAACAGTAATGGAGGTCAGGCTTTGGCAGTTATATAAATCCAATGAGGTTAAGTAGCCCATAAAAAATAAGTGCTGAAGTGTTCATTTTTTGTGGGTTATACTGCTAGGTGACTTGCTTTTCCTGTTGTAACCATTTTATTACATGTTTCCACAGCAAAGAAAATGCTAAGTGATTTCTGGAGAAGATATGAACTGTGAAAGTCACTGTAGCTTTTATATGATAGATAATATTTGTCTATAACAGAATGAGCCAAATATAGTTCTATTAGGTTTTTTTTTCTACATAAAAAAGTAAAAAATAAATCAGATAGAATGGTTCTATATTTAGTAAACATTTCTTAAAATGGCAGGTGAAATACATCTTACATTCCTGATGGTATATTTGATTATGAGATAACAATAGCTTTTGAAAATGTGGTAGGGTTGGTTTGTTTGATTGATTGTTTTTCTATTTCTGAAGCCAATGATTAAAATAGAAGGCTGGGAATTAACTGATTAACTTCTGTTTTCCACTGACAAATGTCAGGATGTTAGAATTTAACCTTTTTTTTTCATAAAACATTCAATATTTGCTTATAACCTTATATTCTGCAGTTACTTTCTCACTTTCTGCAGTTATTTCATTCTGCTCAGAGTTATGCTGGGAATTTTCCTTGTTCTGTCTGAATGAAAAGTTTGTATGTGGGCTAAACTTGTGGCAGCAGAACCTTTCCCTTGTGAGAGGCATTTAAATCTTCTTTATAACCCTTATTACATAGTCATATCTCTTTAGCTTCCAAAACACACAACATTTACAAGCCAAAAGTTACATACTTCAGTTAGCATATATTTAGATGGTTTCTTCTGGAAAAAGAAGGAAAAATTAAACAGTATTTAAATTAATTTTACATTTCCCACTTTCAAAATGAATAATTTTGACAGTGAACCTTATTTTCATTACATATGGGATTAGGTATACAGTAACTAGAGGATTTTGGAAATAGATATTTCCAGATTTGTATGTATTGCATGTATTTGTATGTATTGCATGTATTTGTATGTAGTTGTATGTATTTGTACATATTTTTATATATCAGTTAGCAGAATTGTTCCTATGATAAATATTTAAGAGTTTTACTTTAAGGCATGGAAATCTTTAAAGTGGCAAAATCTGGCAGAGTTTTGAAATTAGCAGACTATTTAGCAAAGTATTTTGCCTTTGTGAATTCAGTTTTCTATGTTTTTCATAAACAGCTTAAATAATCAGATTTTAAAGTTTTGAAGTTAAATAAAATTTCAAGAGGAAGGGGTAACACTGACTCTATTCCACGCAGTTTACTGAATTTAAAGTTTTATGGTTCCAGTAGTTGTATCCATCTCTGTCATTGACCTTTCACCAGGCAGCTGAACTATCTCAGCCTTTTTTGTCTTTCAACTCTTCAGTCTTTTTAGTCTGTAAAGCCTTCTAGAGGAGGATCTAGCATTTTTAGACTGTGCCAGTAGATCCTCATGTGGTGGATCCCCATTGACCACTATGACCTCTGGCTGATGTCATTTTACAGGTAGCAAACAAGAGCTGTAACGTCACAGGCTGGAGTTCTTCCATGCAGATTTCAAGTCTCCCAAGAAGTTTCTTGAAGCTCTGCATAAAAAACAACAGAAACTTTGTAAAGGCAGATAATGGTTTCTCCACAGAATAGCAGGAATATCCCAAAAGACTCAGTGTTAAGCAGGAATACTAAGGATATTTTTATGAAATGAAAGATATCCTCAGATAAAGTCATTACGATAAATAATCACTGTTAATCTGAACCTATTTCTCTGCAGAGAATGAATTGACTTTAAAGCACTGAAATCAATGGGAACTTCTGCTTAAAACCTGATGGTGCAACCATGCTATCAATGGTTTACATTTTCACTCCACAGTCTGAGATTTTCACTTGATTGTATTTTGGGTTAGGTATCAAGCTTCTAGAATTGTGGCCCAAAGTTGATCTGATGTAGGATAATGCTTTATTAGCTTCATTTCAAGCAAGTTCTACTCAAAGTAACAGCTACATAGCCTGACTTAATACAGTTCTCTTCATGGAAATTAATTATTCTATGATCACATACCCTATTACCCCCCTGAAGACCAGAATTTCCCAACTGGAATTTTTTAATTGAATGTGGTAGCTCTGGAGTATTTTATTTAGCATAAGTGACTGCTGTTTCATATGCAAAATCTTTTCAAGTAGTCTACTTTAATGCTTTGGGAGGGCATTGCTCACTACCAGAGAACAAAAATACTGGCCTATGTCCTCTGAAGACAGGAGGATCTGAAGGACTGATACATTGCTCTAGATATTTCAGCCTTCTTACTACACACACTAAATCAGTAAGTTTCTGTTTCACCATACTTCAGCATACAGAAGGTGACTTAGAGGTTGCATAAATGGAGAAGAGCAGAAAAATATTGGAAGAAAATCAATAGCCCGAAACACCTGAAACACTTGAAATACTGTTTTGAATTTAAGCTGATTGCTTATCAACTGTTCATTTCATGTTAGCTTGAACCTTTCCAAGAAGCTAATGAAAAGGACATAAATGTGGACTGTTAGAACCACAGATCTGATTCAGGATAGCTGTTCTGCTGAAGTTCTGGGAAAGGTTTTGCAGTGTTTGTTGTTTCTGTTTTGCTGGGGTTGTTATTATTAGTAGTGGTATTTCTAGCATTGTCTGGTGCAATGTATCTTTTTCTGGTAAGACAAGTTTCCTACAGAATAAATGGCAAGGATTGCCAGACATCTTTTTGTGTGATCTTAGGGAAGCTACACAGGTTAATCTGTTCATAACTCCTTGGCCTAGTAAAAAACAAATTTGGTCACCATAACAAAATAAGGAATATCAAAAGCATAAAATATGTAATGTAGACTTTAAATTTAAACTCCTTAAAAGCAATGGTACAATATACAAGATAAACATGTTTGGCTTATATCAAAATATAAATCAGCAGATAAATTGACTTAATAAGAAAATTAATTTGCTTAGAAATTACTGAAGAACAGAATAATTTAGTGTATTTTAAACTGTAACTCATTCTTATAATAATAGAATTGAGTCTAAAGCTATTTCAAAAAAGGAATTTTTTCTGTCCTTCTGCATGTTTAATTCTATAGACAAATATCATGACTATTGGAAGTAATAATTACACAATGAGGTTTTATTAACTGGTCAATAAGAATAAGGGAATTTTTAAAATAAATAAAATTGAAGAGTAAGTGCATTTTCTCCCTTCTCTAAGAATTGCCTGTCCTAGTTTTGAGCTTACTGTAAGTCTCTCATACTCACAAAAAAAAACCCTCTTCATTGCTCTGCTAAGTCTGATTTGTAAAAGGCGGGGTGAAGAGTTCAAGCAGGCATCTAAGCACACCCTGAACAAAATAGCTCTGATTCCTGTACTGTACATGAACAAACAAGAGATGCATCCCATCAGACTCTCGACAGATCTGTCATTGTTTACCATTAGCTCTGTCATCTTTGCATGCCTTCTCATTCTGTGCAGCAGGGCAGGGGTTGGCGCACTGCCCAACTGCTGATGTGCAGAACTGACTGTCTCCCAGCCTCCGTGGATGCTGCAGACAGCATAATTCCTGATGAAAGTGTGCTCCCTAGTGTTACACTGCTACAAAGGCCAGAGAGCTCTGGTTAGGAAGGCAGAGATGGGGAAAAAGGTCTCCAAGTATGATTTTAGCAGATCTTGTTTCTGGAAGGCTTACTCTGTTCAGGGTATCTGTGTTATCACATAATTTTAAAAATAAAAACAAGTTCAGGAAATTTTCTCTGTTAAAAAAATGGAAGGACTGTTTCATTGTTTATGACTCAGCAGCAACTTTTTAGTATGGCATAATAAAGATTCTGTGCTTAAAAAAATTTCAGTGACGCATTACCGGCTGATATTTTATATTTCTCAATGTGAACAGTGGCTCCCAATTTCCAGAGACATTTTGATTATCAACTTTCTTAAAAAAAGGCTCAAAGAACTCAGGTGTGCTGGTGACTCAGCTGGTTTCTATTACCAATTGCACCTGTTGTATATTAGAGGATGAAAGTTTAAACATTATGTTTTTAGCTCAAACTCCTGCAGGATAGAGCTATCCATATTCAGCCCTTGTGTACTGAGTCTAGAGTGATGACAAGTTAAGCCATCCAACTTTCAGCCTTTAAACTTAAGATAAAAGACCAAGCTTTTAATTTGCCATCAAGGTATAGCAAAGAGATAGACAAATCTCTCAGGTAGCTGTCCATTTTAGCTGCATTAGAGACTCATTTTAGTCTGGAATTCATTACTCTATCACCAGATTAAAATAGATGTTGAATTTTTCACGTGACCAAAGTCAAACAAGGTAAAATCTGCTGTAAGTGCTAAGTCATAAAATTTTTACGTGGTAAAATGTGAATACATGTAAAATTTTATATTTGCTCATTTTTCACAGATGTACATTGAGGTACAAGGCGCCTCCACGCTGGGGAATAAAACAACACAGTATTTAGTGATGTGGATGCACATAACGACAGAACTGTTGACTGCAGTGAGAGTGTCCCAGAGGCACAGCACACAGATCTGAATCCAGGTCAAAGAAAGCCATAACTAGTCCCACAGTCCTCCAGCACCTCTAACAGAAATTACTTATTCTGGTGACATCCATTACAAAGAAGTTTAAAGAGTTTTCTAAGAACACTGATTTTGAAGAGCAAAAGATATTGAACAAATTCTGTATTTAAGTAAGGGTTTAGAAATAGAAAATGACACCTTTGTGAACTTCTTCCATCATATAATTAATATCTGGTAGAGCTTTAGGCATCTGCTTTGCAGGCACAATCACTTCCTTAATTATCCAAAGGAAATTATTTGCCTTTACCAGAATAGTAGCAAGAAGGAAGCCTATATTTTTCAAATGCAGTTAAATGATTAATACTGATATTCCTACTCAGAGATAATAAATAGCTCACTATGCAAATTGCCCAGATGAGTACAACAACAATACCAAAATGTGAGACAATAATATATTCTGGAATTCTTTTCAAATTCTGACACAATACTGGAAAACCTGAACATTAAATAAGTGATTGAAACTCAAATTTTCAGAGTTTCTCTTATAAGAAACTCGTATTATATTTGCTAACATAGTCAAGCAAACATTTTAAGGGATCTGTTGGCCATTATATGGGCTAGGGAGCTAAGTATAGCTTAATATCTATCAAAAATTGAACTGTCATAATGATTATGTATATGATGGACTGTTTAGTAGCTGATATCTTGGGCTCCTTTCCAAATACATATTTGCCTAGTCAGTAAACGTACGGGATATTTAAAATTATGTTCTTTTTTTTGCTTCTTTTTGATATTGCAATCAGTTTTTACGAGTAACTGCCATCAACAAAGATTCACATTTTGTTTCATACAGGAAATATGAATGCTGAAGTAAATATTGACATAGACTTACTTACCTCTTGACATAATGTTATATGTCAATATTTATTTCAATATTTAGCCATGGAAAAGGAATTAAAGTCTTTAAATTTCATATATATTTTTACTTAAAAGATTCTGTCCATTTAAAGAAGAAGTAGGTGTTAATATATGCTATTCTATTTATCTACTGCCTGAAGAACAAAATTTTAAACTTTTCATGCAATATATTCAATTAAAAAAAGCAGAAATTTAGGGGTAGATAGTTGTGTTGCTAGTATATTCATACCTCTTAAAGTTCATCCAAAAATATTTTCAATTAATTTCTGAGAGAAAGGGAGTTTTCTCTTGTCTCCTGTTCTTTGGTATTTCAATCTTTGGTATCTCAGCACTCCTATTTAACAGAAAATAAACAATATTCTCATGGTACAAGAAATGGTCCTTATCCCACAGTACTTACCATGCAGGGAGAATATTTTAGAGTTCCTTTGAAGCCATTGAACTTTTATGGTATTGCAAAGAGACCCATGATATAGTAGTGTAAGGCCCAGGTTCTTCTGAGTTTTCAATGCAATTTTGACATTTTAGAATATATATATGTATATGATGTATTAGTAGAGGGTGGAGAAGTCACTACATCTATACTTTCTTCTTTCGATCTTAGCACAAGTTTAATGTCACAATGAAATCAAAGGATGGAGCTCACTAAGCAAATTTAGCACTGGAAACTCAGCAGGCTAATAGCAAGAATGTGTTTCAACACTGATGTGGGGGAAGCAAACCTGGGGAAAGCCAAAGTGGTCTCCTCACAGGCTTTAAAGGGTTGAACCCACATATTATAGTAAAACTGGTTAGTATCTGGTAGTCTCCATTACTTCATTTGGGCTCCAATGTTACTTTTAAATGTGGGGGATCTTTTGCCCCATCGTGTTTTGCTTCCACAAGTATTTAAACAGTCCAGAATGTAATATCAGAAGGGTTCCCATCTTACATGGTGTTTCCTGTTTAGCAAGAGATTAAAAAAATCTTAGATTGTTTTCACATCTCAAAGACTCCACATGGAAGAGAAAGAAAATAGGACATGAAAAGCCACATTGACGTCATATTATTTTGTCAGTTTCTTTATTTCTCATGCTAGTTAATATATGCTAGACTTTGGTATTAAGCTTTAGCAAAGACAAATTAACCTTTTGCATTCCTTACTGTTCTCATGCGGTAAACAGGAAACTACAGAGCTGGAAGTGCTCTTCTAAGGGACAGGTTTTCTGATTCAGGATAGGAACACAAGTCTACTCGTCATCCCAGTATTCAAATCAGGAGTTGTTCAATAATCACTGAAATATTTTATTAAAAACAAATTATTTCATTTTAATTAGACTTACTGCCTTACTCAAAACTTTCTTCAATATTAGGTATTCTGCTTATATTTATTATAATTATCATCCTTCTTAATCAATTGATTTTAACCTTTTAATTTGTGATTTATGGAGAGCAAACAGAGTCTGATGTGTGATCAATCTGACCTATTTATAAAAAGGGATAATTTAAGTTTTTTAAGATGGCTGCAAGAAACAACCTGTAACTAGTGGCATGAGTTCAAAACCCCACTAATTATTTAAAGTTTAATATTATATTTGAACCTGCATTTATTTTGATTTTTGCCTATCCTGCACATTCTATGAGGCAAGAATCATATTTTTAAAGTGTTGCTGTAGCCTACAGCTCTGTTGCATTTTGAATGACTAGCCCTTATCCTTCTATTTTTCTGCCAAAACAAGGTTCATCTAGTGTGTTATCACTGCCCAAAAAGTATGAAGTCCTGTCTGATTTTAAAATTTATATCTTATAAAACACTTAGAGTGACATTGGATTTTACCTCTTGGTAGCAAAACACTGAAATGTTTTCTTCTAGCAATTGACTTCATAACAAAGTTTACAAATCACTTTATTTACTACCCATACATCTTGTAACAAGTTCTCTAAGGGTTCAGTACCAATGAAACTCAGATCAGGATTTGGGTTCTACAGTAAGCTTTCTCTTTCCACTTAAGTCTTGAAATATTACAAACAAGTGTACAAAACTAATACCGCTTTTGCCATACATTTTAAAGGCAAAAGCCCAAAACAAACACTTAAAATTAAAAAACTAACAAACAAATAAACAATCCAACCAAAAGAACCCCCACAAAACACCAAACAAAAAACCCCATTACATGTGGGAATTAATTTGGCTAAGGTGATAGATAATATATATTTTGGGGGGGAAAAATTACCATAAATTCACTATTTCAGTGAGCAATATATTGTAGAAAGTACATAATAATCACCTGACACTCACAATTAATAGACCGCTTTAACTGAAGCTATACTTGCTTTTCATGATAAATGGCATGATGATAGTTTTTTTATGATAAATGTCATAGATAGGAAATTTTTATACATTTAATTTTACTACAGTAATGGTGTGGAGTATTGTTTTTGGTGCAGGTTTCTTATATAATCCTCAAACAATTTGTACCAAGGATTAACAAACAGAATCTAATTTACTCACTATTCCACAGAAAGATTATCTTACCTTTGGGTAACCTTTTCTTTTCCACCAGTTCCCTTTTTTTCCTTCCCTACCCTCCAGCTAATAGGTAGGTAACCTTAAGTGCACAGTCATTTTTAATGCAAAACTCAAGTGTTTATACCAAAATGTAGATGCAAAATTCATCTCAAAAGCAGAATGGAAACAATGTGTGAAACTTCCTGAAAATTGGAAAGTACTATCTGAAATAAAAAATTATTTTTGTCTGTAGCTGTCCTGATCTGTGGTGCTGCTGTATAGTGGAGCTAGAAGAACAGAGAGACAATTCGAACTTTTCACTTTTTATCCCCTGCACTTTACAGGGATGAGCATGATTTTCAGTATGGAGTCCTATCTATATGACTCTATCCAGAAGTTTCATAAGAAAACTTTTATTCAGCTTTGCTTATAGGAAATGTCCTTGTTTCAAAGCATTCTTGATTGATTTTTAGAAAAATCTCTAGATACAATACTTTACCACTGGCAAAGAAACATATGTTAATATATCTTACTGAACAGAAAACTAGGATTATCAGGTTTTGAAAAGTCCAAAGTATTTTTTTATAGGTGTAGGTTTGGGCCTTCCCCGCTCTGAAGAGCTCTTCCCCCAGTTTTGAAATAAATGTTCAAATACCCAAAAGAAGTTTGTCTTTTCCCAGGCAACTAGAAAAGGACAAGAGCACCAAGGTAGGTTCAGGTTGGAAATAAGAAGGAATTTCTTCAGAGAAAGGGTGATTAAACATTGGAATGGGCTGCCCAGGGGGGTGGTGGAACCACTGTCCCTGGAGGTGTTTAAGGACAGAGTGGACATGGCACTTAATGCCACGGTCTAGCTGACATGGTGGTTCAGTCATAGCTGGACTTAATGATCCCAGAGGTCTTTTCCAGCCTAGTGGTTTGCTCCTCTGATTCTGTAATACTCTTCAAAAGGATATTTCTTGATCTATGGACAGATAACTGTAAAGCTTCCATCCTAGTTCACAGCTCAACCACATTTCTTATTCGCAGTGTGAATCTTATTTAAATTCTGCATCACTTTCACTCACAACAATAGAGAAAAGGGGTAGCTAGTTTTAAGGAGAACTGGTTATATCACTCCGTTCCTACATGTCCTGTCTGATGTATGGAGACTGCCAATGGCTCTGAAGTTTGCATCTGTTTCTAAACTTTCCAATTCTGACCTCTTCTCTGAGTTACAAGACTTTCTAGGACAGAAAATGTACACCTAAACTATTCTGGAGAGAGAGGGTCATCTGTCTTTCCCATACCTTGTTTCCACTTGTTGGTGCAATAGCCCAAATATGGTCTGTAATCATACATAAATTTCCCAAATTGTGAATGCATTTACCTCTGGGCACTTCCTGCTGTTAAGCAAGAGCAAAATTTTGAACAAAAAAAGGTTTGATTTCCTGCAGTGAATGAGGATTCATGGCTATTCTCATCCTACTGTGACTCCTCCTTCTCATTCTTTCTAAAGTTATTTTGCTCCACATTATTGTCTAGCCCTTGCCAGATGAAATGTCATTTAATGAATTAGATTAAACAGTGCTGTCATCACAATGAGCATCAGCAGTTCTGTTTGACCTCTGGTTTTATAATGGTTCAATCTCCCTTAGGAATTTAAGGTCAGGTAAAATTTTAATATTTTTGCTATTTGGAATTATAGGCATATGTTTTGGACAAAGACAATGAGAAGAAAATTACTGAAACTGAGATAAAGGTTTTGCAAAGAAAACATCTCTATTTTCTCCACTTGAAATCATTACTAAAACCCCAAAAAAGCCCATCCAAGCAAAATTTCCTACAGCTAGTTACTGTTAAGTAAAATGGTTTTTTTGAAGAAATATCTTTCCGGGAAAAATGTAGGAGGAAAACAACCGAATAATAAAGGAGTGGATAAAAGGTCTAGAGGAGGTAAAGGGAGATGAAGAATAAGAAGGAAAAGGAAAAAATAACTTCAACCATCATAAAAATCTTTCTGACCATGAAATTTTAAAAGATTGTGAGAATATACCAGTAAAATAATGAAAGAATTTCATTATTTAAAATAAATAATGGGACAATGAGATAACTATTGTTATAAAAATTCAGGCAGGACTTAACAGGCTCTAAATCCATCTTTACATCTTAATAACTAGAGGTCTTTTTCAACTAGAAGTGCAGATGTCTATTCAGCATAGAGTTTTTTTCTGAACATGAAATGATCATTCACATAGTTTTGAAAATCAATAACATTTAAGATTTACTCTGTGAATCACAAAAAAGGGCCATCAAAATAAACCTAATTTAGAGGGACCCTGCTCTGACAGAACATACTGTTTAAATGGAAGATCAGGCTACTCTTTATCAAAATCAGGTCTCTGTGGCTGAAGACCGTGCGGCAGACAGTTTTCAGAGAACATTGTTCCCTGGAGACGACACTTCAGGTACATCCCTCAACATGAGTGGCCCCAGCAGTGGGGCCCCTTTCTATACACCCCAAACTTTTTTTTATCCATAGGGCTACATCTGAAGGCTGAGTTTTAGCTGCCCAGAAAAGGAAGAGCAATAATGAGAGCCAAATAACAGTGTGCTGGGCCTAGATGCAAGGAGACGACAGACAGGCATCCAACTCTCAAGCTCTTCTGCAGATTGGACAGGGCATATATGAATCCATGGCTCTGAGTACACCAAACATCCCGTCTGCCACAGAGATGAAATCTCAAATGTCAGGATTCAGAATCTGCAACCATGGGGTTCAAAGTTGTTCTGTCCAGAAGAAAAGAATATTTTTATTGCTCAGAAATTGAATATGTATGAGCACATATGTAGGAGCCTATAAGAGAATAGAATAAGTTTTGCCGAAAAGATTCAAAACTCTTCACCTGAAACCCAGCTGCTTTAATATTTTGATGCAAAAATTGAGGCTTGGTTTTCACCATTTGAGATTTTGCAGTATCAGTTCACTCAGCTCAGGTTTCGTTATAACCTCCTAGTTTTACTTATAACTGACTATTAAACATTTTCTTTTGGTAAGGAACTATTTTTACTTGGTTTCTGCCCAAGAAGGAATGACATTGGAAAATCTGAGCAAATTCCAAACATATGTTTAAATTAGACTGAAGGGGTGGGAAAAGGATGGCAATAGACTTTTTCATTAACAAACTTATTTTAAAATTACAGTCTTTGAACTGGAAATACATTTATATTTTTGCTGAATAATATTTCCTTGTGTAATGAAGAATTTAAAGGATTAAAAAAACAATTGAGCTAAAGCACAAAACCAACAAACAAATCAGGAAAACCTATCAAAAAACCCTAACACATACAAAAGTTTGACTGAAGTCATTCTTGTATTACAATACACACACACACACACACACACACACACACACACACACTCCAGTTGTATATACTAAGAAATGATTCTGCAAATCTTCCACTGTGCCAGATAGCTCTAAAACCAATCAATCAATGGGCAGAGACAAGAGTGAATGGCTCCAAACGTGAATCATTGCTGAGGAAGCACAAGCATATCAGCACACCTTTGCCAGAGCACAGTGGTGCCATATGTTTTAGAAACTTGTCGCTCTACTGAGCTGTCCTAAATAATGTTCCACAAGGCAGAGAAACTACAATTTAAAGTGGAATATTTTATTGAGGAACTTGAGGGAAGCATTTGGGGTGGCAGAGAGTGGGAAGAAGAGCAAATCATTCTGAAGGTATTACAGAAGAGCTGGACTGAGTACATTGTCGGTGTAACAGGCATGTCTCTGATTTTCACTTTTTCTTTTAAACTGAGTTTTGCCAGTTTATTTGAATTTGCCCTCCAAAGTTAGATGCAATACATCAAAATGCATGGTTCTGGATAAAATGTATCCTGAAGACAATGACTAAAACAAATGAGAAAGCTGTAAGTGAGTAGACAAAATCACTTTTGAAAAGAAGTAGCTCTGTCTTTGGAGATATACAGACTTAATGTGGCTATTTAAATAATACTAGCTAGTAATAGAGGATATCCATTTGCATCTGCAACTGATCTAGATTGGATCATTTCTTTAAAGCACTATTCATTCTTGTGGTTCAGGGGAAGAGATTAGCTCATCTGCTCCTTCAGAGCATAAAGGTCATTATAAAAATGAAGTGCATGCAATGTAATAAGAGGACAATTACAAAGTGAAAAAGGAAGATAAGGATTGATATTTTGAAATATCATAAAATCATAAGTCAAGGATAGAAATACATCCAGTGAGGGGCTTCTATTAACTATTTAGATTAATCCTTCAGCACGCACGCACACACACACACACACACACTTGCTTTCACCCATATACACAGAGTTTCTAGTTAGTGCAAGAGGCAGTTAAGTTAGTTCAGCACTTAGCAGGTCATGGTGTGCTAAGATAACTTCAATTGTTTTGTTCTGAGATTAGTGAATTTGTTATTTTTAAACCTGTTCTCTAGCACCAGAACCTGCAAAGACGAAGAGATTATAGTCTTGTAAAGTAAATTGAAACTTTTTGGCTTTTAGAAAGAAAAAGGTAGCAATGAATGTGAAGAGCATTGAACAAATGTGCCAACGAGCGCCCACTGACAGAAATGAGTTTTACTTATCTTGGTTTACCCCTAAAAAAAAAAAAAAAAAAAAAAAAAAAAAAAAAAAAAAAAAAAAGCCAAGAGAAATTTAAAAATATCCCAAGGTGGAAAGAGAAAAGAAATCATTCAGCTCAGAGAAAAAAATATTTTTCTCAACAAATTAAAATCTAATAAATTAATTTCATTCCTAAACAATCTTTCTGATCACTAAATCTATCCAAGTAAAGAAGTAGAAAAAGCCTCCTTCTATAAATCCATTGTATCCATATAGAACTGTGACAGCAGAAAATGGAGCCATTTACCGAGTTTTCATTTTGCTAACTGTTTTTCACTACATTGCTGGAAGTCACTCCTCATTTTAACACCATCATTTGCAATTTAAAACTGGGCAATTTATCAAGAAATTGTACTAATAAGATTAAATCTTTTCTGCTGGCTTTGAGCAGAATTCATTACATAAAATGAATTTGATCCAAAATCAGTACCTAGACCACTGTTTGTAAATTGCTTAATTTTCCTGTCTGTATCTGGACAGCCCTTGAGTTTTCCTTGGGCAATAGCAGTCATTTTCTGCAAGTGGCAAGATACATCTGAAAACCTCGTTAATATATTTGAGGTTTTGTTTCTAACTTCAAGTCAGGGAGTAAAAAAACAAAAAGGAAGAAACAAATGCATTGCCTTCAGTCAAACAGGAGTGATTTCCTACCCTGCCTCTGCAATCCCCTCATGACATAATATTGAAATATTTCACGCATTCTTTTTTTACCCTTAGGTTTCTAAATTGTGGGAAATTTTGGTTTTCCCCCTGAACTTTCAGTAGAAGTAGTTCTACTACTGGTTTTTCTCCCAAAAGTCAGCTTAATGTGGGATTGTTGATTTTGGGGATCTAACTGAAGGCAGATTCTTTAGTGGCACATTCTGCATAATTTCTGACCAGAAATAAAAGAGGAATAAGTTCATTTTGCAAGTCCAGCTGTCTTTGCAGGAAATCAGGAAGCATACTTGAGGTGCAGCACAACTTTTCTCAGCTTGGGTCCAAACCAAAAGTGAGCATATTGCCAACTTAGCTGTCCAGAGACAGCTGGCTATAACCTTGCTAATAGTGTATGTTGAAAATAAGGACATATAAAATGTAAAAAAATGCACCTAAATTTCAATACTTAGGAAAAATTTTGAATCCAGACAATGTATATCAGTCTTAAGGGAAAAGTTAACTTTTCCAGTGTCTTTGAAAATCAACTATCAGCCAAGATAAGGAGTATGTGTTGTCTGGGCTTAAACTTAAAAGCTGGCTGGCCCTTTATTTTATTTTCCACCACTGTTCATGACTTACTGAAAGAACTTGCAAAAGCCATCTTGCCAATCTGTTTCTATTCCCAAAAGACCAAAGCAAAGCTAACACACTTACCTTTATCCAGAACTTCATAAGCCTTAGATGTACTTAACCCTCTGTGTGATACTAGCAGATACCACTATTTTCATTTATTTTGGATTGTATTCTCTCATCAGCTCTACTTACAGGAATTCACATCAACAATTTGTTTTGGTTTTATAATCAAGCGTGTGTAAATAGGAATTGAATTTGCAACACATTTATTTTACACAGAATATTTTGGAAGGGGAAGAAAGGGAATGGGAAGGAAGCAAAGGGAAAGAGAATGGGAAAGGGAGAGTTTTCATGAAGATATATTCTGTTGGAAAATAACATCAAATAAATATTAAACAATACAAATAAGTAATAGACAGAGGGAGCATTTAGAAAGAAAGCCTTAGCTGTAGATGAAGGCGTGTCTGAACAAGCCCAGGAGAACAGCATTGTGGATGTCCCTACTTTCCCAAGCAAACTTTTACATTATTCATCTAGAACAGGCCCATTTCCATAATGTATACAAGGGAATTTTCTGTGAGTAGGAGAGTAATTACAACCTGTGAAAGGTTAGTTTACCCTTCAAACAGACTATTTTCATGACACTATTAGTCAAGAATTTACCATATGGCTGCAAGTTTGACCATTTTTTTTCTTTTAATCAATAATCCAGGCAACTTGAAGATTTTTTTTTTTTTTGTAAACTTAACTGTTGTGAATATAGGGTTTGGTGGGTTGAGAAGTCAGGGACATTTCAAACAATCTCTGCACAGATGGTCAGATGCAGCATGAGGTGAGAATCAGAAAAGCTGCCACTTAGATACCCTCTCAAGAAGAAGCAGGTGGTAAGCATGTACAAGATACTAAACAGGTTTAGAGAGTTTAGAGAGCATTTAGAGAGAAGAGCTACTGGGCTCTCTTAGCCCTTTTATTTATTTTTTAATAGCAATAACATATGGATGTCAGGAGGTCGTCACGTGAGGCAGTGTAAACTGAAGATAAATTAAAAACAGAAGTAGAATAAACTTGAGAAGAATTAAAAACTGCCAACACAGCCTGATGTCCAAAGTTGATAATGGATTTGTATTTCCTCCAGTCCTCTGAATTCTTTATCACTACATTTCCCTGTAAATTATTAGGATTGCATTTGGCATGTGGGAACTTCTATATAATGTATCCCAGTGAATTACAAAGGGATCTGCAAGCACAAAAATATATTGTCTCTTTTTAGAATTTAATATGTTGACTGCCCTCTAAAAATGCAGTCTCTATCAGCACAAATTTAATGCATAACGTCATCTGTTTGACATATAATTGACTTAATTTAATAATGCATGACAATATTTGATTTGGGATTGTGGTTCATCCAAAGACATTGAAAAGGTGAACACACTCATGCAGAAAATAGAAGCACTTTTTTTAAAAAAAAAACTTATCACTACTTTCTATGTTTAAAGAAACCACTGCCCTACAACAAAAGGCTCTCTTTTGTTTGTTTTCATCTCCCTTCCTGTTTTATTATTGCTAACGGCAGAAGAATTAGAGGAAAAAGCTAAAATTGATTTTTTGTCCCCCTTGCCCCACACTTCTGACATACATATCTTTCTTATTTTTCTACATCACCTCACATTTTTCCCTGAAAAGTCTTCTTGATTCTTTTGGAAAATAAAGCACCTAGTGGGAAGAAAAAGTTTTTATAAACAAGAGAGAAAAAATGTTCACCTTATGAAAATAATGTCAAAATGAACAAAGACCAGTTGTTCTATATGAAATTGTTTTAAATTTCTGGATATTGTTTGCCTGAATATATGGACAAGACCACACTCCTTAAAAGAATGTTGCTTTATATTCATTATTTCGTTCTTTGAAAATGGACTTGACTACTTGACTATTCTCTAATGCATCTATAACATGAGTCAAAACATTCTTCCCACATGGAAAAATATAGGAAAAATAGAATCCTATTCTGCAGGTGAGAGAATATTCTTTTGAAATTTATGAGTCAGTCATTCCTTTTGGAGATTTTTAAAATCCGGAGCTTCAATAAAGACAAAGGTACATGAAGCAGGACTAATCAGAGAGTAACCACTGAATTGAAAACTACAAATTCCAAAATCTCTTTTCAAAAGCATCAGTCTGGAAGCAACAAGCATGTTTTATACCTTGTGGTGGGTTGATTCGGGGTGGATGCAAGATGTCCACCACAATTGCTCTATCTCTCCCTCCAATTAGTGAAACTTTTCAGACAGGAAGAAAATGTTCTTTCTGTAAGATTTCAGTAGATCAATACAAATATTAGTTTTTTCCTACATTTTCCAAAACAGGTGTAGAAAGAAGGAAAACAATAGTAAGCATGAAGAAAATATGGGAAAAAATAAGATTTTTTCATAGCTGTAGAATAAGTTATCACTCATAGATTTATGTTATGGACTGGCAAATATGTATCAGTGGCTCCTGTGAATTCTGGCTTTCTTTTGCTGTCAAGAAAAAACATTTTCTGATTGATTAAGTGTTCTTCACCTTTCTTTTTCAGTTCTGACTCATCTAGTTGTATTATTTGGTGTTGGCCAGCACAATTTCTCCACAAGGCAGGATGAAAAGAGGCAGACAGAAAAACATCTATGGGGAGCGTATGTCAGTAGAATGGAAATCAAAATGTAGGGAAGAAAGAGCGAGAGTCCATTTTTCTGTCATCCAGTATTTGTAAATTCAGCATTCTCCCAGGCGTAGATATGCTAGTTTAGGTGTTGCAATGATTGAATTTCTCTAACAAGATCAGAATGTCAACCTGGTGAGCTACCTTTCTGCTAAGAAGTTATCTTTTGATACAACTGTTCTATTGCCTACAAATCTGAGGCAATTTTAAAGTCTCCTGAGAAGAAGATAAGCTCAACATATGAAAATTGGGAGTGGCTAAAGATTCCCTAGCATAAGTGCAAATGTGAGCAGATGTCTCATTATCTTCAGATTGTACACTGAAAGAAAAAGAGAATAATACTGCATAATCCCTTTCTTTATTCTGTTCATTAAATAGTCTATTGTTGAAATCTCAGTTTTGGTCTGCTGACTTCTGATTGGATTCTCCATTTATTTACAATTTATCATTTAATTTCATAAGATTATCATAGCATTCTTTTGATTTTAGGCTATTTTAGTCTATTTTTAGTCCATTTTTTAGATTTTCTTTGCTACTGGCTGTTGTTATATCTCATGAATTATGAAACTCTTTCTAATAGCTATAAAACGATTGCAAGTTTATTTCCAAAAACTGCAGCAGGTGGTTTTGAAGTTATCTTTAAACACAGTCTTTTCCTCTTTTCTGGAGTAATTTTCATTTATATTGATTTAGCTAAATAAGGAATTAGGCCCAGAAAATCCAACTGTTGAAAAGCAAGCAGATTTTGAACTGAAATTCACCTTTGTAAATAATATTTTATCCGTTCAAGATGGGACAAGTTCTGCATTGATCAGCTCCAGAGATCAGGTCCTTTAGAACACTTCAAGAATTAACATTACTCTAAGCCTTTTTGGCTTTCTTTTTTCTTTTATTCTCTTCTTTCTCATCTTACTTCAAAAACTTTATTCAAAATACCATTTCGATTAACTCTCTCAACTTGGCAGTATATGATTTTTCAATGCATGACGAGATGCCCACTCTACTTTTATGGCTGAGAGGAGAGAGTGAAAATTCTGTGGAACTTTTAGGTCAGCAATGAAGTGGCCTTCACCCACTGCAGGAATATTTTCTTCTCTTGGATGCAGTGGGTTTTAAAAATGCAACATTATGTGAACATGTTCTGCACATGAAGGTATGTAGGTCCTACACCATGAGAAATTCATGGCTATCACTCTTTGCTGTCCCTAAATGTCTGTAAAAACAGCAAGTGACTGGAGATTTCTTAATTTCCATTCAAATCTCACTAATACTCCACTTGAATCCACTTAAGTGGATGTTAACTATTTAAATAACGGAATGTGAGGAAAAAACAAATGCATGAGAATAATCATTAGATTCATAATTCTGTATTTTGGCACTTACAACTATCTCAATGTACCTACAATTGACTAGAAGGAGAATAAAAATCTCATAGGGCAATTTATGCATCATCCTTCAGTATTATACATGTCAAAAATTAGATCAAAGCCCATTACACTGAATTTTGAATGATACAATCATCAGATGGTCAGATTCTTTTTAACTTATTCTTTAATTTAATTTATTACAACTCTTACCTTATGGTGCTTTGAGATGTAAAATTATATGAATTCTGTCAATGAAAATAATAAATAGATGACAAGTGAGATTGAAAAATAAATTAAATATTTTAGGAAATAAAAATACAAGTTCATGAAATTAATCAAGTATGTGTGAAGGCTGACTTAGAGTCTTGAAACACAAGTATCAACAAAACCTCAATGCGAAATCTAGATTCAGATTTATCTGCTTCAATTGATGAAAATTTGTCATTTTGCAAGAATGCAGAACATTTCAGAAAGGAAGCCCAAACCAAGTGTTAGCAGATAATAAATGGTGTATCTACCTGTACCTATGCTATTCTCATATATATATAATGAAATATTTAAACATAATCTTCCAAAAAAGCATGTAGGTTATCTCCTCTAAATATAGACCTTCCACATGAGAAGTTCTGTCATTCTGAGTGATTTGTCCAAAGTTAGCTGCAAGAAATTTCTTATATATATATGCGTCTCTGTAATGAAGTCTCAACCCCAAATTTACCATAATACTTTATGACTGGTGTCCCAGATTAGATCAAAAACCTATTTAGCCCAATGCTTTATCTCCGATACTGATCAGTGGTAACTTCAAAGGAAAAAGTTATTTTTAACAGTGAAAATGCACTTTCCATCTGTACCTTCCTGATTTCTGGGAGTCAATGTTAAAAATATATCCTGAACTTGAGGCTGCAATTATAGGAAGTCCACAACAGGACTTTGTTCCAGGCCCTCTCTTACTGCCCTGCTTTTGGCTTATGCCTTCCACATAATGCCATGAAAAAATGGAAAAAGCTTCTTCATTCCATTGATGATTTTATAGATCCCAGTCATATCTTCTTTATTTAGCCTCTCCTTGGTAGCTGTCCTGCTATTCTGACTGACCTCAGAGCATTTTTGGGTCCTGTTCTACCTTTGTACCAGAGAAAGAGGATGCAGCATTTACACTGTGACTGTTCCAGAAGTTTACACAATGGCAGAGTCACGTCTTTCATCTTGTTCTTTATTGTCTTTCTGATAATTTCAACATTCTATTTGTTCTTTAAATTGCTATTCAGCACCAGGCTGACATTTAGAAAACTGTACACAATTTCCTTGTGGAATACTGAAAGCTAATTTAGAGCCAATCACTTTGTGTGTATAATTAGAATGCATTTGGTATTTTTCCCCCTTGAAAATTATTTTGTATTTATCAACAATGAATTTCATTTACTACTTTATTGTCATGAGAGTCATCTGTGGTATTTTGCAGTCAATTTTAGTTTTAACTATGTGAATAATTTTTTATTACTAACAAAGCTTGACATCTCATTATTCATTCTGTTTCCCAATAATTTATGAATATGTTTAACAGCAGAAAACCCTGGTAAATAAAATACTAATTTTATTTGCCATAAAGTTTCCAGTAATAAGTGCCAATAGCCTACTCAGATGAACCTTTTCTCTCTAAAATTAGGATTCTTTTTTTCCTCACTGAGTGCACCATATTACAGTTATCAGCAGTGAATTTCTTTTTCTTTTATAGGGTCCAGCCACACAGTACTGTACTGTCCTTTTTGCCATTCTTCAATCAACTTTCATCTTTGCTGCTGTTAATTACTCAGTATTCATCAGGGAGCTGTGTCCTTTGCTATTGACCCTCTCTCCAGGTCAGTTGCAATCTTGACAAAAAAAAAAAAAAAAACTGGCTGAAGCCTGGATCACTGTGGCACTACAGGGTTTGACCTCAGTGCAAAAGCATTTTTTACCCCCATTGTGTTTCCAGTGTTTATCCAAAGAAAGACTTCCCCCCTTATGTTGAGACAGATGATTTTCTGTCTTATCCTTCTGGTGAAGGATATTGTTGAAAGCCTTTGGAATCTATATAACATAGATCTCTCTGCACCACTGAAGTTGCTGCTTCTAGGACACTGAAATTTAACTGCTGCTTTTAATAACCACTCCAGCTTTGATGCAGTTTTTTTCTTAAAATTATACAGTACTGTGAAAGATCCTGAAGAGACACTTTAATTCTGCAAGAATATTAAAATTTATGTAATTTTCTATTACAAACAAGCATTTCTCAATGTGGCTGTATGTGCAGCTCAGGCCTAAGTTAAGAGATGCTACTTTTCTTGTGAACTTAAATTAGGAATGCCAATAAGCAGGTATGTATGTTATCTAATTGTTTATTTCCTACATTAGGAAAAAAAGCCAAAATTAAACCTCCAGTTTACGTGGAGGTAGTGGATTCTTTCTTTATAGCTGTACTTCTGCTTTGAGATGTTGGATTATACATCAGTGCTTCACTTGCAACCTTCTTGATAGAGAAGTTGATAGTGCAGTACTATTAATACTCTGCCTAGTCAGACTTTCATGCATGGGAATAATCTGGTGTTGGAACTCACAATGAAAGTATTTACCTCATTTCACTTCTTTAATGTGCAATGTCATGGTTCCATATAGCAGCTTTTCTCTCATTTCAGTACCATTTGTGTCCTGCTGTTTCAGTATTTTGCTGACTCTGATCCTGTTTCTGAGATGTCTGCTATATCATATCTCCCCTAATTATTAATGTTTCTACTTCATCAATTTTTATCCAGCTTTGCATAGAGGCAGGCAAACAGTTCACTTTCATCTCTATGCTAACCTTGTAATTCTCTGCTTAAATGGAACTCTAAGTTAGATTTTCTGTCCCTTGAGGAGATGGAGTTGCTCTGATGGGCACCTGGTATCCAGCCAGGGTCAACCCACCACAAAACCAAATCCATACTTGATATAATGAAAAAAGTACATATGAAGGACAAACACATTAAAAACCCAACGTATCTTATTCTATTTAGATGGGAAATGTCCTTTGTATTTTTCCCCTTTCCCCCCCAGTATATTGCATGAAGACGGGAAAGAATTCTCACTTTTCAAAAATACATTTAGAAGATTCATAAAAACTCAAACTCAGAAATAAGATTATTATTTTTGGCCAATTTTTAGAAAATAATAAAGATATATTTAAATTACATCTATGTAAATTATTTTTGGTCTTTTTTTTTTCTTTTTCCTGTTGTCTTCCTACCTTCCTATCAATATAGAAGCACCCCCAGCTGAAATCAGCATGTAGGTGAGACCTCTGCTGTCAACTATTCATCATCTGATCTGAGGTTGCTGGCCACAACAAGTTGCCTTAGCCTAGGGCACCTTTTCACTTAGCAAGGCTGTTGTGGCACTGACACTGTGGTAGGACTCCATTAGACTCAGTTGCAATCAATTGATACATTCAGTTAGAACAGTTAAAATCTCTAAGGCTTTTCTTTTTCTTTTAAAAGGCTTTCTTCCCCATATAAATGTGTGGCAATTACCATTTCTTCTCCGTAGAGCTATATAAGAAAACAAAGAGAAAGACAATATCTTTGCCTAGTGAATACTTGGAGATTTATTTTGGGGTTTTTTTTCAATATATGAATTCCAGGTTACACTTGTTAAATCACATGAAATCTTTTAGACCTTTCTTCCCCAGAACTTCATCTTTCAAACTGTGCTGTGGTGTGCAACATTGGGATGTATGAAAAACATAAGATTATTTTGTTATTATGAACCTGATTAAAGGCATAGTCAGGTGCTAACACAAGCCTCATTATTACAGTCTTTTAAGCACAACTGACAAACATGTTATCATGTTTCATATTAATAAAGAAGGCAAAGGCTTAAGAAACTGGTGCTATCACTTGAAAACAAAAACAAAAAGAAATCCAGTGAGAAATGGGATGTTTTAAAAATAGGATATGTAGCAACATTAAAATAAGGATATCTGAACACACTACCCGAAAAATATTAGTAGCAATTCTGATAGCAAACAAAAAGATGATGTATTTTTTAGTAACACAGTATTAGGTCTGGAGATCTAGGATCAGTTTCTTCCTCTCTCTCACATGATAAGTAGCTCATCTCATCTTCTAAGAGAAGAATCCAGTGAGCCTGTTCGAGGATGTTTTTTGATCATGTTCTTTCAGTCTCAATTGTAAGTATTGTATCACTGTGCATTAAGAAACATAAATAATTACATGGTCTGCTACTTTGGACCTACTGTTGCCTTCTCACTCTGAAACCAATAAAGAGCACATCTAAACTTAGCTCTTGCCCATACCAAGGGAGAGCTTTAACCACAGGAATAGCATAAATTTGGTATCAGCTTCTTAGCATCTCTTGCAAACGGAGATTTTCTTCATGTAATTTTTTAAGTACTTATTAGATCAATGAGACAATTACATCTTAATGTTTGTGACAGTCACTTTCAAGATTATTCCAATATCCTGCTTTGATATTAAAATAATTTGCACAGAAAGAATTCTAAGCAAAATTTCTACCCAAGAAAAACCCACCTCTTTGGCTTTTTGGTGCTAATAGATAGTTTTTTGTTCATATTGGCTCAGAATAAGTGCTCCAGATAGAAAAATTTTCAGATATGGGATCATGTTCTCTATATCACTGGCAAATTTTCATGGCTGGGCTGCTAAATAGAGAGTCACTGCAGTCAGTTGTGTAAGTCTTAACTTTATTTTTTCAGCCTTACTTCTAAGAGCTTGAAACAAAAATGGTTCCACAAAGTGATGTAGCAAATTGAAACATATTCTTTTTTTTCATTTCAGGTGAATCCTCTTGATGAAAATGGCCCAAAGCAGAAAAAGTTTGGATTTTCTCAACGGTGAATGTTCAATGATAAAATATTCATTCAGTTTCAGTGAGGAAACACTAAGTATGCATAATTGCTTTGCTCTGCTGACCTCCTCTTCCATGGGCCCTGCAACACAAACCTATGTAAGCACTTTATCAGGGATTCCCTGGGCAGGGCTACTCTGGACTGAGTTGGGCTGTCTTATAATAGTTTTTCAAGCCCTGGGCTGCATCATTACTTCCCTGTCTGTTTGATGGTCCTGGTGGAAGGATGACCTGAATTTTCTTTGCTCTGCCTCTAGGCAACCCATCTCTGACTTGGCTTTCATATTTATCAAGTGGTATCAGCAGTCTTGGGGGAAAACGAGAATATGTCATGGAGGCATCTCATCCAGAGAAGACATGATAAAATTCATCATAATTTTTAGGCATCAGTCTCCAGAGCATGCAATTGCCCATAGTCAGTAATTTAAGAAGTGGCTCCCTTTTGTTAGCATGAATTGCTGGTATATCAGTAGATCAGTCAGTAAAGAAATCTGAAGTGAATTACTTAATCAATATTAGTTGAAAGAGAGATGTGTATTTGAAATTTCAACTCAAGCTTTTACTTTTTAAAAAGAAAACTTTGAATAATTCCTAATTTAAGATTTGCAAAAGTCCTTCTTGCAAGCAGAGATGATAAACACATAAACCTGAAAATTTAGATAGAGACAGACAAAAATATTTCCTAAGATAGCCAGGAAAATGAGAAAACTAGGACATTTACTTTACTGAGGTCACTTTCTTCTCTGCAGCTGTCTATTTATAAAACTAATGATATTCTCAACGTAATCAACGGGTTTCAGAATTAACAATCTGAGTTTTGTGGACTATGAAGACACACTGCCAAAAATGGTCTGGACAGAGGAACTTTCAATGCTGGCAAAAAAGTACTTGTGAGATTTATGGATTACAAGGAGAGCATGTAAATGCATAATCATACTTACTGTTTCTCTATTATACCCAGCCAAGATACTAAGAATGTAATCTCATTAGGTTTAAATTGACTACACATTGCTTTGGCAATATTTGTAAAACTCTATGGTTTGGTAATTAAGGAAATGGAAGTGGGTTAATAAACTCTCTAGTTTCAATTGAATATAATTTTAATTATAAGACAATAGTCATACTTTTAGGAAAATAAATATTTGAATGCCCTCACAAGGTGGTTCAGTAGTGAGTATTTGACATTGATTTCACGTCTAATACAACTACAACCTTGTGCTTCTGTAATTCACTTGTCCTGCTTAGTGAAATAGCTGCAATATAACCCTTGTAGGAACCAGGAAGAAATTGATGATGAGCACCATAGTAAGGGCTTAATGGAATAACAAAAAATAAATGGAGATTAAGCAAAATCAAAGGATATACTTTATAACTTTTCTTAGCATTCCAAAATTCCTTAGCAGATGGCAAGTCATCTTAATCAAGTAAATTAACTGATCAGGCATTAAAAAAAATAAAGCAGTGGGTTATTTGACACACACTGTAATCATATTGGACATATTGCTTTCAATAAACGTTAAGGGACAAATTAACATTACAGTTGTGCCAACTATGCTTCTAAATCTGGTTTTTGAGCTTATAATTAAAACCCTAAATTATTACTGCAGCAAATTAACACTTTTAATAGGATTCAAACATTAGAACCATCAGTATTTGCTTTTATTTCCCCTCCAAAAAAGACTTTTAAAAAATACAAATCCAAACAAAACAGTACTTGCACAAATACTAAAAGGCTAGATGACATAAAATTGTATGTTTTAACATGCATATTTCAAAACTACAGCTTTTTAAAATTAGTATGATACTGTAATCTATATTATATAATATTCTATTACAATTATAAAATTGTACACAGTAAAGACACAATTTATTTCTAGTCTTTGCATTTCAGAAGATTTCCTACCATAACACTCAAGTTAATCCTGTGTATTTGTTTTTATGAGGATCAGATCTGAAAACTGAGCATAAAGAGAAACTCTCTATTGAGTTCCAAGTGAAGTGAACCAGATTAAGTTTGTTTATTATTTCCAAACAACCATGTATTTCTGCTTCAACCTGGGCACCTTCACATCCCTTCCTGTAATTATTTCCGTCTTATTCTGATCCTTACCTATATCTCTGAAACGAATCTGTTTTGGGGCTTTTTTTTTAATTTAGAAAATGAAGAAACTAAAAATTGCAGCAACATTTAAAACACACAACTAAATAAACAATCTGTACTGAAAGAATCAAAGATCTTTTAGAAGACACATTTTCCAATACTGTGATTCTGACAGTTTTCTCTCTTATCCCAGGAATTTTAGGTGCTTAAACCAGGATTTAAGGACGTTATAACTCTGTTAATGAACTAAAACAAGTTTTAGTTTACTTAAAATTCCGTGTGCTTGGTTCCACGATTAACGTCTTCTTTTCCTGCTTTTCCTTAAAAAAGTTAATTTGAAAGTATATGAGATATGAATACTTGAATATCTATTTGTGTTTTCTTGATCTACTCCATTAATTCAAAGTTCCAGTTTATTTCACGTGAAACATTCAAACATGAAATCACACTATAATGAGTTTCATTGTCCAGTAACTATCCTGTTAATATCCTTGCAGCATTTCTTAAAATAAGCTGATATTTTGTATGGAAGCGTTGGTGGCTTGACATAAACCTCATAGAAAAGATTAGACTGCTTACATGTTATGAGACACTTCTGCTTCCTGAAATGGGTGTGCTGATACATTACACAAGTTTTTGGAAGCACAAAGGCAACAAGTGCAGATCTCACTTAAAATAATAAATAATCATATTATTCTTTTTTTATCCAGTGACCAGGATTGATTCACCTCCCTCACCGTCCCTACACACTAAATTTTAAAAAAAACATATAATTCAAGTTATGTGACCCAGGAAATGACAAAGAAGGGCCACTTTTGATTTCTGTCCTTACAGGAATACTCTGATACTGTGCTTTAATCAGATATTGAAGTTTTGTAATAGTCCAATGTTTTTGAGTCATATTTGATTTCAAAAACATTCTAACAGAATGTTTTAATTGTTTGAAAAATCTCTTTCAGGTTTCTGTGTATGTGCTAAATTTAGACATAAACACTCAATCTGATAAATTAATAGATATCAATTTATAGATATACCTGAATAATAGAGAAATTAGGACCTTATTTTCCTCTTTCTTAATAAATATGTTGTCTAATAAGAATAATCCAAAATACACCATTTTAACAATGTATTCAAAGCTATCAACCATTTTTCATTTTGAGGACCATTATCCCATCTTGTTTTAAATAAATTGGGTTAAATTTTCAGTCTCTCCTCAGCATTTTTAGAAATACTTTTGTCATTGTCACTTGAATCATCTGTTTAACTCAGCCTTAGATGAGATACTTCCATTTCCATAGTTCAAAATGTTGTTGTACCATATGTGAAGTCTTACACTTCTGCTGCACTTAAATAGTCATTATCTTCTTTCAGTAATTATATTCAAATATAAAAGTACTACACAGCTTTAATGATGTATAACCCATCTTATTTTAATATACTATTGTAGAGATGTTTTATGGCACTCTTAATGGTATGTTGTAACAGATTACCACACTTAATTTACAATAATAAATTCATTTAATGAATATTAATGTGACCTCTTTAAATAATCTACAGTAGACCTTTGTTTTTAATATACTCATTCAACAATTGAAGTCTCAGGAACTACGGCACCACTTTTTTTCATCCAAATATTGTAATGCTCCACGTTGGATTATGTAGGGCTGATGACATCTATGTAATTTCTTGTGAAAGTACCTCACAGAAAAGGATTAAGAGTAAACTGCTTAAATATTTTATAATTAGGATCAAAAAACTTATTCTTGGAAAGAAAACCTATCCCCACTAAACAGAATTGTTTTCAACAAACTTGAGCAAGAAGCAGATCTTACTTAACTAGATATTCATTCTGGTTCAATAAATTGGTATATTATTGATTCCTTCTTTCTATGTGTTTCTATCATTACAGTAAAACAATTAATAAATATATATAACTTAGGAAAAATACAAAATATAGAATTAGTAATACATCTTTTATAGTCACATTTGCATGTCAATCATCTAAATTATGCAAGATATATGTGGAATGTTTCTATACTTAGGAGGTCTTTGGTTTTCATATACCTTGAATAAAAGAGACACTGTAGGCACACAATTTTTCATTTTTTACTGTTTTTATATTGTCACATCAGGAGAATGATGGGGCTTGCTACTGTTTTTAAATCATAAAGAATAAATAAAAGGTTTCTTGTAATATTTGGGGAAGCTTTCAATTCTGCCTTAAAAAGTCTTTTCTCTAAAGCTATTTAGTAGGAAGACAAGTTTTCTGTTACATTTACTATACCCTGAACTCTCTTTGTGGTCCCACCAGACCAGAAAACAGAGCAGATTTAAGAGAACAGAAAACTCATGGAGTCAGAATCAAGATTTTTCTTCACCAGCTTCTCTGCTTTGATGCTCTATCTGCTTCGAAGCCCTGAATTTTCATGAAATTTTGAGTTTTATTGGGTTTGGCCAGCTTATTATTTTTGTGTATTTTACCCTTCTGCCACATTGTTCTGGGGATGGGTTCAGTTTTCATGTGAGAACTGACAGGTAGGTAAGCAGAACAACTCAGCCTTTGCATAAACTTATGTTCTAAGAAACCAAATTAAAAGCTTTTTGATGCCAAGTAAAGGAACACTCTGTTCAGGTTTCCCAGACAACAAAACTACAGCTTAAACTCATAATACTTTTAATGATTAAATAACTTGTTTAATTATGACTGTACCATTTTTTCCTCAAATATTAGAGCAGTTTATTAACACAGAAACAAACAAAAAAGCGTAACTGTCCTCATATTGTGAGGTGTGACCTTAGTGAAGGTTAATTATTTCTCCTAAATCTTATTCTAGACTTCTTTGACCTTCTCTTTAACTTGGAAAGAAATGGCTTTATTCTGTAGCCATGCCTTCATGGAAAAAAATTACTTTTTTTTCTTATGAGTCTGCAAAATGATGAAATATTGAACAGAAAATATAAAAATGTGTATTTCATTTTTATTCATTAATGTGGTTTTGGATTGTGCATTCTCCATGCCCATTTTCCCCATAATTAATATTTGACACCTGGAATCTGCAAATAAGACCTCTGTATGTACAGATCTGATCTGAACTGATCTGTGTACAAAAGACACAGCCATGCCAGCATGTGGGTTCCCCGATCATCAAGATTAAAGGCCTGTCTTAAACATGTCAGGGACAAGTTACAAGATATTTTTCCATGAAACCCAGCTAAGTGATATTTAAAAAGTGGGCATCAGTCTTGTGATATGGAGTTGGGGAAGGTTCAAGGCAAACAATTTGTCTTATCATATGGAAACCCTTTTAGGCCTTCAGATGAGATGTAGCTGTAAAGTGGTCTTAGACACCTTCCCAAAACCAAATCTCAAGTACTGCATGGAATACTCAAATATACCCAGATTTAAATATAAGCCAATTCGTTAAGGCTCACTCTGTTCTAGTCAATGAAACAGGTGGTTAATTGTTGCTTATTTATATTTATGTTGCATATTTATATTTTCTACATATTATTTATTTATTTAGTCACTCATAAATCAAAGAATTAATATGGCTTGTTTTGTTTTAGAAATCCAGTAACAAATAATTTTTTGAAAGCCACTTGGTTATTTTCACATTTATAATTTATCTGTAGAAGAGTGTCTATCTTAAGCTTTTATTTTGTTTTTCTTTTATGTCTCTTCCATTCTCAGTCACTATGTTCAGAATAAACAATGTAATTCAAAAACCACAACCAGTAAGCAATAAGTAAAATTATGAGGAACACAATTTAACCACCATGGTTCAGACTCCTCATCATCATCTGATGAATTGTACACATTTATGATAGTGATGTAAGACAAAAAATCTTTGCTGATTTGCTGATAAAAGGCCTTTGAACAGAATTGTTCTAATTGACTAACAACTAAGAAATTTGATATGATAAGAAAATTTTTGAGCTTTTTTTATTCTTAATACATTACTATTTTTGTGTGGTTTTGTTTTTATTGTGTTTCCTTTTTTTTTTTTCCTTTCTTCAGAGTTCCATCAGATTTTGAGAAATAAGGTTTTCTGTTGGCTATCTAAACAACAAAAAAATATGACAAGACCCTTCATTATTAGTGGTTTGTACCCAACAAAAATGTATGTATCTATCAGATTTCTTTCCAATTCAACCTTGTTGAAGTCTTCTAAAAATAAAAGAACCAGTCCTGTATTTCTGGTGCATACAGAGGACAATATGATAACTCAGCAAAATATTTCACAGTATTCTACTCCATCCAGCTATAATCAGTGTTATCATCATAATAAACCATTAATAACCATTACCTACCTTAACTCATTAAAGTTGTATTAAACCTCAACATATAACATGATCCGTGCATTCTGTCTTTGAGTTTATTTTCCTTAAATAGCTTGCTGTCACAGGATGAAATTAAAATTAGGCTGGTAATGCAACGGAATAAAGAAGGCAAATAAGTGCTTAGAACTCTTTAGCCAAGATGTTTCAAAATACTTCCAGCTTGAGCTTCTGAAATAATTCATAGAACTTCATATTTGTATTTTTTTAATAATTTGTACACTTTTTTCCTGAAGAAGACAAAACCATTTTGTATTATATTTAGGCAAGAATATGAAAATAAGGTTTTTTCCAATGTTTTCACCAAGCTTTCAAAAAAATTTAAACTTGATTTTTTTAATACATACATTAAAGGATTCTATTCCTGAAATATCTGTGAGGCATGAAAACACTTCAAGTGTCATTCCATCATCAAGACTTATTAATTTTCTTACATTTCCCTCAAATGTTTGGTACACTAACAAAGGTGCAGAGAAATCAAATTTACTCATAGATGTACTTTGATAGATTCAGAAATGAGTTGGATTTCTCTAAGCTTAGAAAGAATAGTCCAGATTTGAATATAACAGGACTTCGTAATGCTTCAGTGCCCCCGAGATTAAGAAAGTTTCTCTTCTCTGAAAATCCTACCTTAAAACAAATGTGGTCAATAATTTTCTATACAAAAATCATTCAAGGCCCAAAGACATCCTCTGTCCACAAGCATTAGCAGCAAATGTCAAACCTAAAACAGGAAAGTGATTTCAGAAATGTAGCTCACCAAGACACTATTTAGTTCAATTTTATTGAACAGGCTTTCTATCAACCTACCATGATTTTATTTCCTGCATATATCAGCAGACTGACAAAGGCAGATATGTGACAAAGCTAGAACAAATCTTCCCTGGAAAAATGCCTGTGAAGATAATTTCTGTAACATTTCATGTGCTGATTTTCTTGTTTTTATTTTAGGTTGTTCAATTTCAGAAAGGGGAGCTGCAAGTCTTTAAATTCTCTAATTGACATATTTTTGACAGATGAATAGTAATAAGGTAGAATGTAATACTATTTGCAATGACTTAGTATGCTGGTTTTGGCTGAGATAGAGTTAATTTTCTTCGCAGTAACTGTAGTGGGGCTGTGTTTTGGAGTGTGATGGAAACAGTGAGGATAATGCAAGGATGTTTTAGCTGAGCAGTATGTGAACACAGTCAAGGCCTTTTCTGCTTTTCCCACTGCTGTGCTACTAAGCAGGCTGGAGGTGCACAAGGAGCTGGGAGAGGGGACAGCCAGGACATCTGGCCACAGCTGGCCAGATGCCATCCCCTGCCATCATTATGCTCATCATATAAAAGTGGGGGAAGAGGGAAGGGGGTGACTTTGGGAGTGATAGGATTTGTCTTATCAAGTCACTGTGATGGAGACCAGCTTGCTGGAGATGGCTGAACACCTGCCTGCCCATGGGAAGCGGTGAATAAATTTTTGCTTTGCTTTTCTTGTGTGTGTAACTTTTACTTTAGCCTATTAAACTGTCTTTATATCAGCCCATGAGTTTCCTCACTTTTACTCTACCTCCACCACAGAGGGAATGAGCAAGCAGCTATATGGGGCTTAGTTTGCTGGCTGATGTTAAATTATGACTCTTAGTAACATTATTTTTCACTCAGTTCCACTGTGGTTCAAATAGGAAGCAATAAAAACATATATATAATGCAATGATACGAACCCAGTCTTCCATCTATCTAAGTAATTGCCAAACTCTTGAAGTCTCTTGTTTAAAATCTGTCATGTCTTAACATTTAAAATACCATGTCTATTTGTCACACTATCTACTTTCCAGGCTTGGGGTAGCCAAGTCTCTTTATAATCTTATTCATGTAAAATATAGCATTTATTTCTAATTTCAAATACAGTGCCAGAATGGCTGCAGCTCTTTTCCCATATGGCACACTTGAAAATTCATGACCTTTTATATAAAATCAAATAAGCTATTTCTACAGCATGGGACAGATAGAAGGCTTTTCAAAAAGGCTCCCAAATTAATAAACTTTGAGCTGTGCATTTTTGAGTTGCCTACAAATATTTTAATGAGCAAGGACAAAGTTCAAGTCCTTGCCCACAAAGTGTTAGGGGCACCCTATAGAAAACAGGAGTTATGAGGTTATTCATATCTCAACATGGGGTTACTCTATTGTTATTTAAGAAAAAGCAAACAGCCTCTGAAGAGGTTTTTTTTTTTTCTCCATTAGGAAAAACTAATGTCTGTTACATATAAGAATAATGTAATGAATACTGCAGTTGAGATTTCAGATAATGTGTAGGGCATAGGTATTCAGATATATTGATGCAGAGTTGTGTTTTTGTCAGTTATACTTTGCAAGAAAAAGCATACTTTCCTTCACACTAAACTGCTTTATACTTTGCTAGGCATCAAGTTCTAACTGAGACTGCTGCAGAAATGGAACTCTCTCCAGTGAGTCACAGATAATATAATGCCAATCTAGACACGGACTCTATTTTTTAAACCGTAAATCTTCATACAAGAGTCATAAATTAAGTAAGGGAAATGAATAAGTTAAATATTTGAATCTGCATAAAATTTAGCTTTGTTCTTTAAAAAAGAAAAAAATAAAAACAACACCATTTTTTTCCCTAAAAGGAGAAACAAATGGAAAGAGCAAGTGGTTACATGAGATACTAAAAGATGTCATGCTGGAACTGACAAATAACTCCCTGAATTTTCAGCACCAAACAAGTTGTGTATTTAACTTTTAACAGTGGAATTCAGGACCAACTAAGTCATGCTGAGCAGAGTCATAAATTAATTGGTTTTAAGTTTTGTTCTGGGGATCAAAATTCACTTCTGAATTTTCAACTCTGTGCAGGCTCCACACTGATCTCAATAACACAGCTAGCAAGTAAAATATTTCAATTAAAAATATTAATTGTAACTAATCATAAGTGGCCTGAAATAACAGCCAGTATCACTAAGCTGTGACTCATGCACTCCAATTATCTTATATGAAATGGAGCATTCAAGATACAGCTATTGGTCTTACCAAGAAATTTTTTAAAATCAACAATTAAAATGTCTATATTACATTTATCTGACCATAACTGGAAAATATTTCTTTTGCACTTTGAAATCACAATATTGTTTACTCTGATTACTCCAAATTTTTAAGTTTTCTCTAGCACACATAAAAGTCCTCACTAACTCAGCACAGCTGCTTTCTGATTGCTTTCTCCATGCTGTTTTATATCATGACTCTTTTTCACTCTGTCCTGCTTACTATGTTTAGAATTTCTCATTCTGAAGTTGTTAAAACCATAAAGTTAATGGGTTCAAGGACAGCAGGACTAGGGCAGTGACCATCACCCTGTACTCAGCACTGGTGAGCCCTCACCTCAAATTCTGCACTCAGTTTTGAGCTCTTCGTGCCAGAAAGACACTGAGGTGCTGGAATGAGTCCAGGGAAGGGCAACAGAGTTGGGGAAGGGTCTGGAGAACAAGTCCTGTGAGAAACTGGAGTTGTTTAGTCTGGAGAAAGGGAGGTTCAGGCAGTACATTATCAGTCTTTACGACCACCTGAAAGGAGGCTGTAGCCGGCGGGAATCGGTCTCTTCTCCTAGACAACCAGCAACAGGGCAAGAGGGAATGGCTTCAAGCTCAGGCTGGACAGCAGGAAGAATTTCTTCACTGAAAGGGTAGCTAAGCATTGGAACAGGCTGCCCAGGGAGGTTGTGGACTCACCATCCCTGGAAGGGTTCAAAAATGACTGGACACGGCATACAGTGCTATGGATCAGTCAGTATGGCGGTATTGCCAAACCTTGGACACAGTGATCTTAGACACCTCTTCCGACCTTCATGATTCTATGAGCCTTTGATGTTTCAGAGAACAATTATTGTAAAGGACAGAAAAGACTATTTTAAGAACTCCCTCAGTGCTTCCCATGTTCAGCCAGCATCAGCAACTGTCAAGTACTGAAAGGTTCCCCAGTGAAATCTCAAAATATCCTCTTTATAATGTTCACATCTATAGGCATTCTGGAGAAGTCTGAGGAACACTTATTTATATTCCCTATGTAATTTACCAGAGAGTAAGCTGTGTCTTTTACTGAAATATATTGAAAATTATGTTAAAATTACTACTAAAATAAATAAAAATAAGAAAAACCTTCCAGAAATTGTACAGGCTTTTTTAATGAGTAATACTTTATATTAATTTGTATTGTTTTATTTTCCAGTAGTTCTGGGGATTTCATTTGTGTTTGGGTTTTTTGTTGCTGTTGGTTTTTTTGGGTTTTTCGTTTTGTTTTTGTTGTTATTGGGGTTTTTGTCTGTTTGGGTTTTTTGCTATTGGCTTTGGTTTTGTTTTGGTTTGTTTTTCATTTTTTTGGTGGGTTTTTTTTTGTTTCTTTTTGTACAGTAGGAAAGTTATGTGATGTTTTTTGTTTTTTTCTTGACAATATGCCATCTAAGACACAAGGGAAAAAATATACTGAGAAAATTTATGACAGAGGAAGCCATTTTGTAGTTTTCTTCTCCGTTGTTCACATGCATCTATTTCGCTTTTGACTCTTTCAGGTATTTCAGCAGTTCAGGTAATGTTTAGACATAATCAATTAAATCATAAAAAGACCTGCTACAACCAACCAATATTAGTGATTAGCAACTCAAAAGACCTATGATTATCAAACTGTACCCAAACTACTTTGAAGACTTTGAGTCTTCAACAGAAATAAATCAAATGTATCCTGAAGAATCTGCTTGTTTTTCCCATGCCCTAATGATTACACATATATCACCCAAGTGATAAAAACCACCATTTGACATGTTGAGTTGACAGAAAAATGCAGTCAATTCATCTCATTACAAACAGAAGCCAAGAAAAATGGGGTTTGCATTTTATAAATCTCCATATTCTTCAGCTGTGTCTACTTCTGCAGTACTAGGCTTCCTCAGGTGAGGAGTTGGCCTTGACACTTGAAAGGGGACAGGAAAAAGCTGTCTCCATGTGTCTTCAGGGCTGTGTTGCACTAAAATGCAAGGACAAGTAACAGAATATACCTTAATTTAAAAATCCATGAGATTAACAAATTATAGTAGAAGGACTTTTTGTGAAGTCCTCTGTGAAAGCCAGAATTTATATTGTCTTTCTACCTCTTCGGTCTTTTGACTGAAAGGTCAGGTTATTGTGGTTACAAAGAGCATTTCACATACAATTTGAAAAGCAGGCATCATCCAAAATTTCTCAAACACACTAATGATAAATTTAAAAGAGCCTGAACCTAGACATGAAGTTCATCGATTTTGAAATAATATTTTTAAAACAATATTCAGGTGTAGGATATGATAAAAAACATCAGAAAACAGCAGAAACCCCATATGAAAAGTTTGCTCAGGATGAGCAATGTAGTTCCAAGGTGAAAAATGGATATTCTAATTTCCAGTGTTTTATTCTCAACCAGTGCTTTGAGAAAACAAGTGATAATGTACCTGAGAATCCAGATTCAAAACCAGGAACTGAATGTTTGAATATCTTTGAGGGGTTGCAGTACCAAAATTTAAAACTGTGATATTACATTGAGATTTAGTTATTTAGCTCTAGCTAAAGCTGAAGAGAGCTACAACTGAGTGAGAACACATATAGTTTATCTGCCAGAATCCTAGCACCTGAAGATCAGAAGAGAGTCTATTTTCTTAAGCATCTTCCACACCAATTACCTAATGGTAATAAAAAGTTCTCCAGAGATATTAAGAATTGGACTAGGGAAGGAACAAAGCACTTTCTTCTAACATATATTCCTCTTCCACAAATCATAGCCTGAAACCACTTAGCTCAAAAATCACTTAGCATAAAACAGCTCTCAAGAGACTAGCCTGATAAAATATTTGATCCAAGCCCCTCCTCCTCATTAAGGTCTCTTGCCTCTATATTGTAGATTCATGCATGCCTGACTTTAATATCCCATAATTCAGGAAATATACACAGGAGACAGAGTATTGATATGATAGGGAGCTTCACATCTCTATGCACCTTGACCTGCTGAACTAAAGCTGATGGTCAGTCAGCTGCAAACATTCAGCTGCACTTCCCTGTAAAATACAGAAGCAATGAATATTAGGTCCATCAACAGACCATACTAAGCCAGCTGTCACTTGGCCCATTTTTCACTGCAGACTCTAGACATTATTCACCCTGGAGGCTTTCAGGATCTGCCTGATGTTTTTCTTTGTATCCCAGCACAGTGGAGTTTTCAGAAAGGATTATTTTAACTTGATAATCTGAATAGTGATCTAATAGGGGGGCAGCTGTGGCATCTAAGTCCCAGGGGCTATTTATTGTCAATTAGTATGAATCTTAAACATATTCCTTTCATACTTTACTTGGCCTGTTCTTAAATAAAGGACAACACACTCCGGGGGGCGTGAAAATGAGTGTATGGCAAGGACCAGTGAAATGAACCTAAACAGAAAAACCATGAGGAAACTTCAAGATTAATTAGTGAAATACTAATGATAATGAGTCTCTGTGATGGGGAGACAACTGATAACAAAAACAAAATCTGATCATATTAAGGTGCCCAAAGGGACATTGCAGCAAAAATTTAAGCTGTCAGGTTTAAGTCATGCATTACCTTTATTACCACAACTGTATTTCTCCATAAGCCACTCTGGGACTTCAGTGGGGTTTTTTTGCTTGTTTGGTTGGTTTTTTGTTTGTGAGGTTTTTTTTAAGGAAAATTTATGCTTCCAGAAAGTAGAGTCTTAAAAGCCCTGTGTGGGAAGAACAGCTGTGAGATGAGAAACTCTGTATGCCATACTATGGAACTAGAGTCTTCATGTGTCATCCGGGAGATAAGGATGTGAGAGGACCAGGCAAAACAATGGCAGGGGTATTGCTTCTGCCTGGACACCACAGAGTGGTATCTGAGACCATAATTTGCTTTCCATGCTTAGATTACAAAGTATTTTCTGTGTCTATACTGGAACAGACAAGAAAAATTACATCTTTGATATGGTACAGTATCAAATATGCACTATTGATACATATATGTATCAAATATATATATTTTTGGTATGGCTTTGAGAATAGCAACAACCAAAATAAAAACTAAAATTGAGAAGCCTCATTTGAAGTGACATGATAGTGAAGTGTCATATGGAGCCCAGTAAATATTGCAAGTCAACAAATACATGCATTCATCCTAGAGAGTGTTTCCTTCAAAGATTTTAAATACACCATATTTAAAAGGAAGCAATTACATCAAAGCATTGATTCAAATGATGGATAATCAACATATTGATGATTGTGAGCAGAGATGTCTCAGCTGGCTGTATTCTCCTAGAGAAGCCTGAAGCATAGAAAAAGAAAACAAAGTTGAAGTCAGTCAGAGAATCAGAAAAGGCTTTAGGCATTAGTTTAACTTGCTTATAATGTACTTTTTATAAGATCAGTTTATTCAGACTTAATTTATCTGGAATAAAGTTGTCTAAAACGTTAGTCCAAAAGTATAAAATTTTACTCAGCACTAAAGAGTCCTATTCTGAGGGCAACTATCTCCAACTACCTGTTGGAGATTGTGAAAGGTCACAGGAGAAACAGTGAATGAAAATAATATTTTTTATATTGATCTATTCCTGAAATTATTTTTAAATAAATGGAAAGTTTACCTTTTATATTTGAGTGTTCTCCTATGCAATGTTAAAATAATTTATGAGACACTTTGGTGGAGTTTCCCAAGAAATGTGTTTTACATATACATTTTTTTAGAATTCAGTGCTATTGATAATTAAATAGAGAGATCTTTGTTTGATAAAGTGGTAAGTTTTGCATACAATGTGTTATCTATACAATTGCAGCACAAAGGACTACAAAATCAGAGAACTCAACCATTATGACGCTCAATAAGGAAAATGGGACTTCCAGATTGGCAGGACAATCAAAAAGAAAGAAGGGTATCAGCTGGGATAAAGTCAATGATCCATTCTCATAAAAGAATTTTGACACGTCTACTCCTGACACAGAGATGTGTTACGTTTCCTGGAAATTAAGGTGAATATAATATAAAAATGCCAGTTAGTACACTGAACACTAAAAAAAATAGAGATTGGCAATGAAGAAGATTTTGAAAAAGAAAATAAATGTAATCAAAGATTTATTTAAAGTCGATTTCTGCACACATTTTGAACAAAAAACCATATATTGCTTGATCATACTCTATCTTTCACTCTCTGTATGAATAAATCAGAGCCACATCCTAAAAATGTATGACATTTTTAGGTCTTTCCTATTTATTTAAGAAACTAGATAGTTTGAAATTAGTGAAATAAGGACTTGATGTATAAGGAAGCAGAGAACAGGACATTTTTGAGAACTGGCATTTGTCCCTCTTTCTGTGGTGGACCTCTGTGCACATAGATCATAGTCCAAGAATCACTCACTCTGGAAGGGACCTCAGGCATTCTCTAGTCTGGATAGCAGTGTTGGCCCAAACAAGTTTCTCAGGGCTTTACCTGAAACCTCCAAGGATGGAGAGTGCCTCTCTGAGCAGGTTGTTACAATTACTTTTTTCCTGAGGGAAAAGCTCATTTCGTATCAAATACATAACCTGTTTTTTTTCAATTTAGGCCCCTTTCACCATGCACCCCTATGACAAGCCTGGTTCTCTCCCTGTAGGACATGGGGTAGCTGTGGCATGTCCTTAAAGCCACCTCCAACTCTGCCTGAAAGACATCTGTTCCACCAGTCTCTCTGCATGGAGCAGCCATTCCAGATTCAAACCAGTATGATGGCTGCTACTAAACCCATTGAAATTTGTCAGTCCTTTCTGTACTGGAGGTTCACAGCTAGGCACAGATGTTGTCTAATGAATGCTGGCTAAAAGCAGATAATATTTCTCTTAGCTTTCCCAGCTTCTCCTGAAGTAGACCTGGATGCTCGTGTCTCTCTCTCTGGTTCAGGTTCAGCTTGCTTTCCATCAGAACACCCAGCTCCTTTCTCCAGAGCTTCTCCTCAGCCAGTGTGTATCATTCAGAGAACTACTCCTTTGAAGGAGCATGACTTTGCATTTGTCCTTGTTGAATTTGATAAGGTTCTTGTTTGTCTATTTCTCCCCTTTTCTGTAGGTCCCCCTGTGAGACAGCTCTGCTCACGTTGGCTGGTGCCCTCAGTGTCACATCATCTGCGAACTTGATGAGAGTGTCATCTGTTGCTGTTGGTCATGATGTCAAGCAGGAGAAGTCACAGGACAGATCTGTGCAGTAGTGCACTTGTCAGTGGCCTCCAGCCAGAGTACCACCCATAAATCACAGCCCTCTGTGCCCAGTCTTCCAAACAACTCTTTTACAGATTCATTATCCACTCATCCATACTGCAGTATCTTGGCTTGGGTTCAAGAATATTATGGAAGACAGTGTCAAAAGCCTTGCTAAAGATGAGATAAATGACAGCTACTACTCTCCTCTTTTCCACAAATCCATTCATTTTATTATAAAAGGCAAATGGTTGGGCAGGCATGATTTATCCCAGGAAAATCCTTATTGACTACTTCCAATAACCTTTGTATCCTTGAAATGTTCAGAAGCATGTTCCAAGATTTACAGGGTTTTCAAGAAAGTTACTTCACATTCTTCCAAGGATGGAAGTAAGGCTGACCTATGTGTAGTTCCATAGATAATATTTTTGGTCTTTCTCACCTTTTTATGTTGCTGTAGTTTGCAGTAGGGTGATTTGTCTTACACCATTTTTTCTGAGTATTTTTGCTTTTCTCTGCTGTTTTTGTTTTAAACTAAATTGATCTATTAATGAATTAGAAAAAAACAATAAAAATACAGGTACTATTTAGATGATAATACAGACTAATTCCTTGTTTATTACTTCCTCCATTCAAATGAAGTGACTACCAGGTGAAAAATTTGTAAATATGATTTTTCTTTTCACTGACATAACTCCTTCCTCTAAATTAAATGGCAAACTTCAAATGGTGATAGTAAAATTCATGTGTTTTCAAACTATCTTTGGACAAACAAATGTCTGCTAAATACTTTTTTTGTTTCTTTAGAATATGAACAATCTACTTATTTTAAAATTCAGGTTGAATATGTCATGAACAGTAATAAAAAATGGAACAATGAAAGTCTTTAAGGTTTGCATTTTCATTCAATGAAAAGAATGATCTCACTAAGATCAATCTCCCTAATTTCCTATAAACCTATAAAATAATATATTTACTGGAATGGTCACTTTTTTGAATGTTCTGAAACTTTACTGTTAGACCACCAAGAAAGTATAGAGAGTATACTCCTAAGGAGTACATTTTTCAATTGACATAAAATGTAATGAGTCAACTCCTTAAAATATCATGAAGCTATTATTTTTTTTTTCAAGTGAACACAATTATGGGAAATCTGCCAAAGAACTAAATACAGGGATTGGAATAACAAAATTTGAATCTACTAATCCTAAAGCCTGATCTTCCTTCATGTAGTTTTTCTTTTCCCCAGACATATATCTCTTTTCTTGCTTTTCAGGTTATATTTGCCATTGGTTTTTTCATCACAGCCATGTGGCTTTCTTTCTCTCAGATTTAATTCTTCTCTTTCTTCCGTCTGTTTCAGTCCCTCATATACTGGACGTGTTTTTATTTTTGTTTTTATTTCTGGTCTCCTTTCTTTCACCTTTGATTCTCTTCTCTGCCTGTTCTATTTCATTTTTGTCAATGGTATCCCAAGTTCTATCCTCTCCTGTGGCTATGTTTCCTCTTCCCCCTTTATATTAATTTATATAAATCAAATATCCAGGAAATGCCATACAATAATATGATATGCACATTAAGAAAGGATTATCTTGGAAATGTGAATGAAGCTGCTTCCTTATCCAAACAAAAGTTTGGATAAACAGAAGGGTGATTTTAATGAGAAAATACTAGTGTGATTCCATTTGAGTCCAGTTAAGTCCATTGAGTTCAATGAAAAACCTTTCTAATACAAGATGGCTGATTTGAAGTTTTGTAAATTTTTACAAACAACGCTGGTTAATTTTTCTGAATAAAATGGCTAAAACTGGAACATCTCCTGTATGTGTTAGGTAATAGTGAAGTTTAATTTCAGGTTTAGCTAAAATTAGATAAATCTTATTCTTTTAAAAACTACACTTCATGAAGCCACTCATCAGGATATTTTTAATTTGTATAGTACATAGCCCTTGAATAAATTATACCAAGAGGTTTGTCAGTTATAAGACATAAGTTATAACAACCAGCAGAGTAACTTGGATAAGTGGTAATGTTAAAATCTTTGTCAGTCATGTTCCAAATAGACTTTAAAGCCTCATCTTGTATCCCTTCACTCAGCAGAAGAGATGTAAATGGTCCAGGTGCACACAATTATACTACTTGTCATTGTGCTGAAACATCTACAACATGAGTGAAGATTACAGACCCCACTACAAGAATACCTAAGCTTTTTCTTTGTTGATATTAATTTCTCACTTGCCCTAGAAAAGCTTCTGCAATTAGTGGTTTCCCAGCCCTGTAATTTATCAAGGTATCTCTGGAAGGCCTTTTGGTCTTTGAAAGAGTTAACAGCTTCTCCCAGTTTTGTATCATCAGCAGACTTGTTTAGGGTCTCTTGAGTTCCTACCTTAAAGTCCTTTCTGAAGTTGAAGAGCACAGGACCTAAGACAGAGCTCTACGGAACCCCGCTAGTGACAGGTTGCCAGCACATTTAAACTGCCCTCATATTTCTCCAAGGATGCATAAGAAGTTCTTACTCGGACATGCTGGTCTTAAGTGTCATAGAAGACAAATCTACAATGCTTAACTTTTTATTCATGTACAAAAACTATTTCAAACTACTATTTTCTCACGCTCACTTAACTTTACCTCAGCATTCATCTTGAACTGGCACATTTCCCAAAATAAACCATGAAATACATTCAGCTTTTTCATCCATACATCTTTTCTTTCCTACTAAACTCTTTGCTTCTCTAATTAAAACATCTTTTAGCCAACAAGAAAGCACAGTCTGTCAAGTGACACACTTAGAAAGAAGGGTTTAGTACATATACCCTTGGGCTCCTTTCGTCCAAAAGGTTATCTAACATTTATTTTTTATAAACGTTACTTGGAAAAAGTTCCAGAATGTACTTTCCAGAATAAAGTACAGTACATTCTTTTTTTAAACTATTGATTTTATTCTTCTGTGCAAAGAGGCCAACTTGTCATTTGAGATGAGTTCAGGAGACTTCAATTAAACCTTGGGGCCATCAGGTCTTCAATCTAGTTTTGCATTTTGAAATACAGTGGTGCAATGTCAAAAATGAAGCACAGGAAAAGGAAGGAAGGAAGGAAGGAAGGAAGGAAGGAAGGAAGGAAGGAAGGAAGGAAGGAAGGAAGGAAGGAAGGAAGGAAGGAAGGAAGGAAGGAAGGAAGGAAGGAAGGAAGGAAGGAAGGAAGGAAGGAAGGAAGGAACATTCATGCCATTGCTCAAACTTAGGGACCATAATTTAAAGACAACCAATTGATATCAAAACTCATAGAAGAGTAGTCAGACAGTGTCTGTAGTGCAGCTTATAGTAGTTGTAGTCTCTCACAAGCCATATTTTGAAAGCTGTTTAACGAAAACTTTCAGTAGTGGGAATGTGTTTAGATATTGCACATTCAGAAATCATTGTCAGATTCACAAGATCCTATAAAATTTGGCTGTAACCAAAAAGGAGAACAGTAGAAATCAAGCTCGTGTATTAAATTTAGCTTCAGGTTTTTCAATGTGATTTTATTGTCCATATTATTTAACGTAATTTGTACACTCCAAAATGAAAGAGAACAAGCCATTCTAAGCTGTGTATATTATACTCCTACATTAAAAGTCAAAACATGCTTACTCTTCAACAATTCTTGTTTTAACTATTCTGGGCATACCCAAAAAGTAACTGACATATTCCTGGGGAAAAAAAATCAGATTGTGGATGATTCATTAACTAGAAAAGAAGCTTCATTAGGAAAGAAGTTCACATAAGTGTGAACTTCAGTAACAATCTGGCTAGCTTTACTGAATATATTTTACATTTGGAAGTATTGTTCAGGCCTGACTGATGGTTTATGAAATGCCAGTATTTTGAATTAATATCTTCAAGTAAGGAGACAGTACAATATATTCTTCAAGATATTACAATTTAATTAACCTTTCATACAGTTCTATTTTTCTATTAATTTAATTACTTAGATATATTGATTTTTTAAAAAATACAAATCAGGTAAATAAGAAATGCAAAATGAAGCTCACAAAGAATTACAGAAATTTGCTTGGTATAAGTTGTAATAACCATTTTCTCCTCACTATTTGATATATCTCTAATTTTAAAAATCCTATATATCTAAGCGTGAACTTAATGGAAGTGTTCCTCTTACCAAAAAAGTAAAATGCTCGATATAATGCACAAATAATTCTTGGCTACCTTCCTGCAAGTAAAATTCTCTATGCCCCAATTCTTTTTCTGGTCATATAGGAGAACTTTACTGTTCACTTTGTCTATGAATAAAATCCCAAAATTTAAACACTGCTACTCATAACAACTGCTCAGAATCCCACTGAGAACCCACACAGAGAGCTGCAATAAGAAAAAGCAATCAGACCTATTAATTTTGCTATGTTTTTATAACCCCAGAATACATATACCCAGAATGTTTTTTCCATCATTAATTTTCCCAGCATTATTTTTCTCCTTAGCTAATAAATTGGTATTTTAAATCAATGCTAACTTTATTCCACTAATAAGCTAATAATTCAAAATGTACCTACTCACATTATAACCAAACTAGAAATTCTGCTTTTCAGAAGTGTACTATTAAGCTGCTTTTAAAAATATAAGGAATACTTACTACCTGAAGATCAATTTCTCCTAAAGATAGAGTGGATTAAAAGCTGATTACAGGGCCCATTCTTTCCCTTTGTAGGTAGTGGAAAGGTTTTATGAGTGTTAGAAAGAAAATGGAACTGTCAAAATGGAATACAGATAAATTTATAATGAATTAGGGCAAAAATTTTCAATAATGATAAATGAAAATTCAAAATATCTGGGCTTCAATGCACTGAAATTCAGCAGACCTATTCAAATGTTCTTGGCTTCCTTTCTTGTTGTCACAATATTTAGGTACTTTGAAGTAAAATTTCCTCATGTAATTTGAAATTAAGGAATTTACATGTAATACTCAGGTGAACTCTTTTTTATCTCACAATTAAAGAATCTCTATTATTTACCTTTTGCTAGTAACTAATCATTTAAAAAAAGCAACAAAACACACCAAAAAAACCCAAACACATACACACACACACACACACAAAAAAAAACACCACAAAAACAAAAAACAATTTCTATATCCTCCTAAAAAGAAATGAGAATTACCTGGGGTTTGTCACCTTAACAGCTATAAAGTGTTCAGTGCTTGCAGACACATAGGGAGGTTTTTTTTGTGGTGTCTTATACTTAATACTTCAGCAACAACTAAACTATGAATATGTGTCAAAGGCTTTCATCAGTTAATCCCTTTGCTCTTTCTGAAGATATTTGGGTGGAAATGTTAGGAAAATTGTGACTTTTTTCCTGACCCTCAGCCATAAGAGTCTTAGATACACATTGCTTTAGGTCAGAACACAGGCTGCTTTCAGTTTGCCATGAAACAAAAAGTAACACTCAAGAGGAAAAGGAGAGGGTAAAATCCCATGTACACATAGCTAATTTGGTGTTTCAGAAAGCCATCAAATAATAGCATTTTCTCCCTTTCTTTCCCTAATCCTTCAACATATGATGCATTGCAACTCAGCAATTTATGTCACAGTTTTCACCCTACACCAAATCTGAGGTTTCTTGGCATTTTTACTTTTTAAATGTGTAACCACATCAGCAGGATGCAATCTAAAGTCTAAAAATCTGATTTAAAAGTATTTTTAAAAAATCAAGTTTAAAAAGATTTCCAGATTTAAAAACAGCAATCTTATCAAAATTTCTGTTCACTGTTGATAAAATCATGGTTTTAGACTAGACATAAACCTGCTTTGTCGCATGCCAAAACCCTATTCCATCTTTTCATTAGTTATGCAGAGCTCAAATATACCCATTAGATAAACTAGAAAAGGCCATTGTGTGAATCAGTGAACTAACTGGTATTTTTGAAGAAGCATAAAATCATTAAGGTTGGAAAATACCTCCAAAATCATCAAGTCCAACCTCTGATGTAATACCACTATGCCCATTAAACCACATCAAAAAGTGCCCTGTCCAATAATTTTTTTAATACTTCCAGGGATGGTGACTCTACCACATCTCTTGTATTACCAGGACTCACAAATACAACAGGGTAAAAAAAATATAATTGTTTGATCTTGAATTGTAGCTCACAATTTGCTTAATGTGACTCATCTAATAAAGTATTCTCATTTTATAGGGTTTGGCACTGACTCTTTGAAACATTCTAAATTTGCAGCATTATGCTGTACATTTGAAAAAGTTCCACTGATTTTTTTTTTGTCTTCTGCACTTGAAAAATATTTTTTGAGTTAAGTGAGGTCAAAATTATGTAACAGAAAATTCCTCTTCAGTAAGATAAATCAATAAGATGAATTAGAGAAATCTACAAGACTGAAAGTTAGCAAGAATTCCTTTGGAGATGCATAAAATCATAACGCTTTAACCACTTGCTGATTGTTTAGAGTTCAAATAAAATGCAGCCCACACGGACAGATATGCAGATATCTTTCATTTGTGATGTCATTAAAATAATACTTTTACTTTTCCTCTATGTCACACATATAGCTATTGTCTACAGAAAAGGATAAAATAATATCAGAAGAAAGTCTACAGTAGATTTCAGTATTTAAGAGACTGAAAATAGTATATGAGAGCAAGTGAGAAAAAATCTTGCTTTTTAAGGTCATAGTTTCCTCTTGACAAAAAAAAGAATTCTATATGGGACAGTTGAAATCTTCTAGATCATCAAATTGGCTTCCCTTCTTGATGTCATAAAATGTAGGTCTGGTATTTCATGGGATGTTCTGTATCACCTTTCTGTTCTGCTCTCCCTTCTACTTATGGTGTAACTGAATGACAAGATGACTGGAGATAATTTTTATATGAATGACGGATGCATAGAAAATGTTTGGCTCATATCCTGGTCTTATTCCAGTCACTTCTTCAAGAATGACACAGGAATAATATTTCATATAAGAATAAAACTTTAGGTAAATTCTGGATGTATCTAGAAAGAAATGACTAAGTTATGTAAATATGTGTATTGCATGGGTCTTCAAATGCAATTTTCCTTAGAGATGTTGATAATTCCTTTGCAAAATACATGAAGTAGATTTTTTTCATAATTAATTATGATATTTCTGATATATTTTTTAATAAATCTATATAAACTCTTTTAAGACCCCTATCATATATATAAATATATTCATATTTCTTGTGGGCTGTAACCTCTAGGTCTTTGATTGCTTTTCTCTCTCTTTTCCCACCTTCATTACTTTCTGGAGTGCTAGTTCAATTTTCACAGATATTCCAAAAAACAGGTCTTTTGGATGCAGCTAGCTTTGAAATAAATTAGTAAAGTTCTACTACAAATGCAGAAAAAAAGAAAGGAAATTTAAAATAGTGTTCTACCACTGTGCCTAAATCAGGCTGCATTAATTATATCTGGTGGGGGAAAATATCACTTAAAAATTATATGCTGTGCATGATATTACAGCAAACATATATTGCTGAGTTTATGCATCTATTGGATTTTTCCAGCTCACTGAAAATAAATATAAATTATCTTGTTCTTACAACATTAATGAAGATTTGATATCTTTGGTGATATAACAGCTCGCTTCTTCTCTTTCCCCTTTGCCTCATAAATCTTGCTGAGGAAGGTGTAGTTACTTCAATACATTGTTGATTTTTATACCATCTTTTGGGGTCAGGATAATGAGTTACAAAAATTATATTGATCTCATACCAGCTAGGTAAATCTTCCATGACCTTGTATTTTCTTTTTTTCCTCTCATCCCCTGTCCCCTTTTGTTTCCTTTATCTATTTTTCTAACACATCCTCGAGTAAGCTGCTTTCTGTATACAAATGATTCAGGAAGACTGAAGACAAAAAAAAAAACATGTTACTTACAAGCTGCATTGCGATAAACTTCTCTTCACAGGTCCTCTAAGTACAGGTAAGTTCAATTACACAGTTGTTTAATTATATTCTGATCCCTGTACTGATACTCCCTCACTGCCATTCTTCCTTCTGTCTTGAATGAACTCTGGGAAATAGTAGAATAAAAAGACCATTTTAGTACGAGCTTGAATAATAATCTCACTTTGATCTTCCATAGAAATTCTGCAACCTTAAATATTGATCATAGAAAAAATGCTGCTTTTCCTCAAGACATTACTGAAGAAAAGAACTTGTGTTATTGCCCACAGTCATAAAGCAAATGCAGACATTTTACTTTTTGTCACAACAAGGGTTTCAGGACTTCACATTAATAGCAAGGGTGATCTTAAGAATCCAAAAGTAGAAACAAACACCAAAGTATCCCCTGAAAATAGCTAACAAATACATTACATTCCTAGACATTATCTTGAAAACTGGAATTCTACGTTCGTGCTACATTTTTTCCTTTCTCAGTAATCATACCACAGAATCAGTATTTTCTGTAATCTTCAGTTACACTAGTCCATTCAGTTACATTAGTAACTAAAGTACATTCTTCACTTACATTAGTATTTTTACTAATTGCATGAATAAGTTCTGTAATCTACACGATACACCTCTGCCTTGTTGTTCTGAGCTTTATGTATATTCTGAATGAAACAGAAACTTTGGTAAAGATAACATATGGGACAATCACAGGTTTATAATAGTGTAGTCATAGACAATGAAGATTATTTTCCAGACTTCTGTGATGAAACATAAGCAAATTTCTCACCAGCTATATTTTGTTTTCTTCTCTTAACTCTATAATGTGCATGGGAGTCCTGGCACTTTTATTCTCTCTAAGATTCTCTCTTATTTCAACAGCACTTGTCAACTGACTGCTACAGATAACAGGTAGGAAAATTAAAAATTAGTTTGGTATTTTGGAGACATTTTTGTTTCTTTCTTGTTTGTCTCACTTTTTACTCTTCTGGACAAGGCTTGAAAATAATGGAAATTCTCTAAAAATTCCTGTGTTTTTCTTCTGTAACAATAGATGTTTAGGGCTTGGGCACTGGCCTGGGAATAAAAGATTCCCCATATAAAACAAACTCAAGAACTAGAAATATCCTTGGAAAAAACACTATTGGCAGAAACAAAGCCACAATCACTTTTAAGCAGCCGTACTGGAAAAAAAAATAGCTCATTTTAATATAATAATAATTAGAAATAATCAGCATTATTGCCACTAAAAGGAAGCTTTGTATTCACAAATGAGAAATCATGTTCACTAATAAAAACATTGTTATAACACAAGAATAGCCAGGAATTTTTAAAATCATTGAAGGTTAGCAAAAAGCCTTTCAAGGTAATGCTACAGAACCTAGAGAAGAGGTAAATCTTGTTGCCAAATTGTCATATCTATTAAATAAAAACAGAAACACAATCAATACCAGCAACTGAGAAAATAAAATTACTTAAAACAACCGCATTAATTTCTCAAATCTAGTGATTAGTTTCTCTCCACAATGTCCCACAGCTTTTGTCAGGTAGATTCAGTCCCTGACCAGAACAAAAAACTAAAAAGAAACAAGAATCAGATGTATGATGCCAGTTTCAGAAATTGTATCCTTTTTCTCTGTATTTTGATGATGTGAGTCAGTAATCAATATTTTATCTTACATTTTTAAGGATTTACTAATTATACCAAACATAGAGTTCAGCAGAAAAAGCCAAATATATTCTATCAAACTTCCTCTGCTATTTTTTGTACTGAAAAGAGAAGTAATTTCCAGTTCATTCCTTTAGAAAAAGAGTATCTCTCAAGGGTAGAATATTTTGATTACTACATAAAAATACAAAAGGTTTGTTTTACATACTTTCCATATCCTGAGGTAAATTTAAACCTAGTAAAGTGGTTGAACCAGGAGAAAAAGCTTTATCAGTATTCTGACATTGATGCAATGAAAAAATATTGAATATTCCTGTTAGGTGTAAAATTTTCATCAACTTCCTTTTATCTCACCGAAATATTTAAGCTGTTAATATTGTCACACTAATACAAATCAGTGTTGCAACAGACTTGTAGCAAACACCATACAAGAAGCTTATGAGCTGCAAATACAGAGACACATGAAGGATTATAACTTGAATTCTCTTTCAGAATTTAATTTGTAGATGCTCGAATTTTCTGGTTTCTAGACCTGCCACTAGAAAAGGGAATATTTGTCAATCCATGTGATTGGAACTGTGATAGTGCACTGTCCTCAAGATAGTGCACTGTGACACAAGAATAGCAGGCTACAATACTGAGGCTCACTCCATACCACCAATTAGAAAAGTGAGATGAGACAGCTTTAGGTGTTATGCTTCACAGCAGAAGAATTGTTTAAAGAATTCCAATAAAAGGTAATCTTTTGACTTATTCTTTCATTGGACTGTATCCAGAAATCACACCTTGAGACTTTATTCTGATATTTTCGTTTAGATGGGTAGTCACACCAAAAAAAAACCCACTAGGATTTGTGGAAATTTAATAGTCTGCATCCCAATGTGATAGTCTTATTGGTAAAATGGTGAATTCATGATGTGTCTATAAATGGCATAATTTTCAGTGTGAGCTCTAGTTAAATGAATATCAAATGGAATCTTGCTTGCAATAGCAGTCAGTAAACATGCAGAAAGTATTTAGGTAGGAGAATAATTAAAATATTAAAAAAGTTATATTGCATGTTGTTGTTGAATACTACTTATAAATAAATAATAAATAATTTCCATAGTGCTGAATGTATATAATGTCTTTTTACCCAACATAAAGGAAGAAATCCCTGTTAGTACAATTAATATTATGCAAGATGTTAATTTAAAAGGTCTGCAAGGGATACTGAGCTACCTCTCCCTCTGCTGTAATAGCAATTTTGAAGCTAGCCAAAGCAGTGCTCCTTTTAAAACTTGTTATTACGATGCTACTGTTGTATGTTGGGCTGGGAGGCATTTAAACAGAGAAAGAGTGAGCTGGAAAACACTCCCAAATTCTCAGTCCTGAGCCAGGCTTTGACTAATAGATCTATATTAAAAGTAAATCAACCAACAAATAGCACCACCACTACAATCCCACTACATACACACAAATGCCCAAATTAACAACTCCCCTTCATAAATGTTTAAATATTTCAGTCAAAATTATGTGGACTCTAGGCATTTCAGGATCAAGTGGCTGTCCTGGCTGGATGAACTTTTAGACTCAGCTGGCCTCATGCAGACACAAAGCTGTAGAGGGAAAAAACCCAAAAACATCACCATCTCCCTATCTACCATTGGAAATAACTCTTTTTCAAAATCGGTACCTTGATCTTCATGTATACCTTCCTTAACAGGTGAAATATTCTTTCATTACAGCCTCACATCCCAGCACTTCTCTAATACTATGGTAAACATGGTTCATTTAGTGATGGAAGAATAAACTCCATACCATGACCTAACCATGCTAGGTACTGACCCACAAGTATGATATAAGAGACTTCCCACTCAAATCCTCATATGTACATGGACTTAATAGGAATTTCATTTGCACATGCATTTGAAACTTTGTGCTCAAATTTTCTGAAACTCCGGCTGTTTGAATGTATTTGTTTAACTTCATGACTCCTACCTCTGCTTTTCTATAAAAACATATTCTGTGTTTTTACAGAACCATAAAAATTTTTGGGTTGGATGCAACATTTAAAGACCTACTGCAGGTCCCTTGCTCTGGACAGTGACACAGTTCACTAGGTCAGGCTGCTAAAAGCCCCATTCAACCCAGAACACTTATAGTGGTGTGACAGCCACAACATCTCACTCTCATGATAAAATATTTCTCGCTTATGTTCAATTTAATCGTCCCTCTTCCAGTTAAAAACCATTGCTTCTTGTCTTGTCACTGCAGGCCTCGGTAACAAAAGTTTCTCTCCACCTTTCTTTTAAGACTATTTTGTATGTTGTAAAGCCTCAATGAGGTTTCCTCTCCAGGCTGAACATCCCCAGAAATCTCAGCCTTTCTTCACAGGAGATGTGTTCCCTCCTTCTGACAATTTCTATGACCTTCCTCTGGACCTGCTCCAAGATCCTTGTGTCTTGCTTATACTGGTGAGTCCAGAGTGTGGTGCAGTACTCTAGGTTGTGTCTCATGACATTGGGGTGGAGTGGAGAGGAAAAATCACCTCCCTTGATCTGCTGCTGGCCACAATAATTTTGATGCAGCCCAGACTCTGACTGCTTTCTAAGATGAAAGTTCACCTCATATAAAGGACTTTGTACTTGTCCTTGTTGAATTCATGAGGCTCATACTGACCTACTTCTATAGGCTGGCATGGTCCCTCTGGATGGCAACCCTTCCCTGAAGGCTACCATTCCTTCCAGGGTTCTATAACAGCACATAGGCACTTGTATATCTGTTTCTGGTGTAAAAATCCATAGATGGAGGATATTCACAGTGCCTCCATAAGCACGCATAGGTTTTTGTTCTTTTTTTTTCATTTGGATCATCTACTGCTTGATTGATGGTGTGAAATACATCTTCTATCCAAGAAAAAGTTATTTATTTCCTTCAAAAAGAAAACAAGTTTCTCTTATGATTAAGTCTCTCTTATTCTCTTATGAGAGTAGACCGCCAAGTCTTTCAAAGAGGTAGAATTTCCCAGTACTATGTGAGAAATCTGCATGACTGGGCAATAAGCACCAGATCAGTCTGCTTTTTAATATGACCCGGGATGAAAAAAGTATTTCTAATTCATGTTGTAATTTATTAGTATAATATTATTTTTGCAAGGTAAGTCAGTTCAGATCCCAGTATAAATTTCGGTATTGCTAGGAAAGATATAACTTTCATGAAGTGACAAGGCAAAAAAATCATGCTTTATCTCCCCTGTGTATGAGCTAATCCACGGTTTTGAGAAGCTCTTTCTGAAGACTTATCTCATGGAAACTTTAATCTCTATCAGCAGTTCTCCTAATACATACTCCCAGTTGTGAGTATATCCCCGCTTCTTGTTTAGTAATTTATTCTATCCTGGGATTTTTGTGAGGCATTATGAAACAAAATAAAGAACTAGAATAAAATACATAGGAATGTACAGAGGCTAAACATCTCAGAGAAATGGGCTGGCAAATGGCTTTCAGTAGCACCAGTGACTGGCTGGATGTACAGTGCTCTTAAAGTACTCTGAAGTTCTGAGACTTCAGAGTTAAGTAAATCCAGAGGACAACCCTAAGACCATTTATATGATCAAAATAAAATTAATTAGTAATGTTAACCCTAACAAATTTTAAAAATTTTAAAAATATTTTAAAAGAGACAGGAGGGAAATATATGCATGGGGATCAACATAAGAAGTAGAAGACTTGTCATTGGACCTCTTTCTCTCTGGTAAAATAACCATAACATCATTATGTTTCAGGAACTTAATAAATGTTTATTAAAAACTACTCTTATGACAGGCACTGCTTTAGGGGATATCACATCTACTCTTCCCTGAACCTTTTACAAGAGAATATCAGGAAAAGATTATATTAGCATCTATTCCAAGAAGAGTTATATATAAAAAGAGCAAGCTGCCTCTCTGAAGAGACAAGTGATTTCTTGGAGTGCATAATATTTTTTCTTAAGGGCTGCGTTTTTGAAAGTCTATAGTTCCATAGTCCCACAGTCAGGACAAAACAATTGTATTTTAATCTAGTTCACAAAAAACCCCAAAACCTATAAAACACCACAGATCTCAGCTTCCTAAATATGGTACTACAAAAAATAAAAAGAGACATATTAATTTAAAAGTTAGGAGAACCACAGAACAATAATATACATATAGCAGATGAACTAAATGTTTGTCTTTTTGAGGGATGGTGGTGTTTATTTTGTTTTAAGATTGGGTTTTGTCATCAAGGTTCATTTCTAGCTGGAGATGACAGAGACATCTGCTTTTTCTCCAAAGGAAGCTAAGGAAACATTATAGGAATTAACTATTAGAATGATATGGCTTGAAGAGGGATTTAATATGAAGCAGTTATTAAATTTCAATTTATATTGGAACAGCTGAGCTCACAACCCATTGCACAGCACCTGAATCATGATCTAGGGCATTCCCAGATTTCTTCTTAAAACATCATGCAATGTTTTCACTGATGCACCTGCCTGAATTCAGGAACTTTATGTGGGTAGATTTTAAAAAGTTTTCTGAGCTATTCTGATTCAGGACTTACTGATCTTAATTAAAATATTCTGACATTGGTAAAGAAATTTCTTTTCACAAAATGCATTTGCTGGGGAAGAAGATGGTATCATATATTAAAAACCCCACAGTTTAACAATTTATCTACTTTTTCTCCTCAGAAAACAAATACAAAGTTAGATATGCTTCTAAAGACATTGCCACATACAATACTATCTGAAACAATGACAAGTTATTTTTTTTTCAAAACATTTTTAACAGCACTTTTCATTGTTGTTTTTGGTGTATTGCTCTTAGGACACTGTAAAAGTGCATTTAAAAACTTTTAATCAATCTTTAGTTTTCCTAATACTTTCTAAAAGTAAATGTTGAATACCTCTCTTTGATTTGTATATTAGGAATTATAGAAATGAAATATGCATCACTCTACTTCTAGTACACAGGGTCCCAGTCTCTCGCAAAAGTCCTCTCGCACAGAGCAATTCATTAAACCTCATGTGATGTAATAAGCAGAAACTACTTGGTGCCATATATGCACCAAAAAAATCTCACTGCAATAGCTGAAATGCTTTAATGAATGATTGGTATGAAGGGCATAAACATCCCTCATGCTCATACTGACAAGGTTTTTCATCAGTGAAGTGTTCTCTCTAGTAAAATGAAGGAGAAAACTGAATATCTAGCCCAGAAAGAACAGAATGATGTTCACTATATTTTCAGACAAGTAATCTTGTTTAACATCTTTGTCAGTGATACAGACATGGGATTCCATGCACCCTCATCAAGTTTGTCCGTGACACCAAACGGTGTGATGTGGTGGACATACTGGTGGCAAAGGATTCCAGAGGGACCTAACCATGTGAACCTCATGAAGTTCAACAGGCAAAGCATGAGGTCCTGCACCTGGATCAAGGAAATCCTTAACACAAATACCAGCTGGGTGGAAAATGGATTAGAGGCAGCCCTGAGGAGAAGGACTTCGGGGTGTTGATTGATAAGAAATTTATGAGCCAATAATGTGAGCTTGAAGTGCAGAAAGCCAGCCATAACTTGGGATGCATCAAAAGCAGCATGGCCAGCAGGACAAGGAGGGTGATTCTGCCCCTCTGCTCTGCTCTCCTGAGACCCCACCTGGAGTGCTGCATCCAGCTCTGGGGTCTCCGGCACACATAGCACCTGTTGGAGCGAGTCCAGAGGAGGCCACAAAGATGATCAGAGGGCTGGAGAAGGTTTGCTATGAAGACAGGCCGAGAGAGTTGGGGCTGTTCATCCTGGAGAAGAAAAGACTCTGGGCCTTCTTGCAGCAGTCTGCGGCCTTGGTCTAATGTTCGGCTAGCAAAGGGGCAGCCAACAGCCCACTCCAGTGTTGGGCAGTTCTGGTGGCAGGGCCCCAGAACTGCTCCTCCAGGCACCCCTCG
>JAHXMQ010012338.1:90577606-90671247 GCA_020466415.1 Ammodramus savannarum pratensis | reverse complement strand
AGTACATGATAGGCATAACTGAGGCGGGAAAACTCTTTGGGGCAGAACCATTACATAAAATAAGGGTGCAACTTAATAAACTAGCAGAACACACCACAACACCTTCTCTTAGAGCAGCCTTGCAGTACCTAAGGGGGTTACAACAGGGCTGGAGAGCGATTTTTTTTACAAGATGCCTGTAGTGATAGGACAAAGGGGAATGACCTTAAACACAACAGGATTAGATATTAGGAAGAATTTCTTAATTGTGAAGTTGGGGAGGCGCTGGAACAGATTGCTCAGAGGAGTTGGATGCTCCACCCCTCTAATTGCTCAAGGCTAGATTGAACAATAGGTTAGGGGGTCTGAGAAACCTGGTTTAATTGAAGGTGCTGTTGCCCACAGCAGGTCTCTTCCATCCCCAAAACATTCTGTGATTCTATTCCATTGTTAATCAGACAAATACTTAGGAAAAAATAAATTAAACTACGAGGTGACAAGAAAAAGATTAAGAATACAAATTAACATGTCTATAAGCAAGCATCAGATAAGTAAATACAGACTTAGAAGAATCACTGGAAGCTGGATGTCAATAAGGGCAGATACAACAGGGGGTTTATTGAAGTTGAAATTTAGAGAAAAAAAGCTGTGCTGGAACAAAAGTTGCCCTTATTTTCAAAGGTTAAATACTGATCAGTTAGGAAGTTATCTCTGTGAAATTCCTGAATGCAAGTTATGGATTTCTCTGTATTGCACTACTAGAATAAGTCCTTAACAAGTTTTAGCTTACAGTCCTACTACTCTGATTCGGACTATCTCTGGCAGTCTCAACATTAGTTTCCATCGGTAAAAAAACCCACTTGAATTTTTTAATTACTTCAAATTTAGTCAATTTTTATTTCACTTTTCAATGATTGGCAGCAGCTTTCCAGAGACTATATTTGTTCACCTGTAACCTTTTCTGCTTCTGAAATATTTTACTTGCATATTTTTCTTGATCTCCTCAGTGTCACCTCCTGATTTAGATTTGTTATTTCATACTGAGTTATTTGATTTCTTGTCTGTTAAGATTTGTTTTATTTCCATAGGGTTGTGACTGGTATAAGTGAATTTTTTACTTCCCCTGGAATTAATTGTCCTTCAATTCATAGATTATAGTTTAGAATTGAAAAATAAAAGGGCATATTTACAAAGCATCTGCTGCTTGCATAGTACAGCACTTGTGTTCAAAAGGAAGATTGTTTGAACTTTTATGTGTTATTATACTCCATAAGTTTTCCCTTCAGCTGTCATTTGAGATCTCAAGCCTGTTTTCCAAGGCAGTATTGTATAAAAACTGAAAAGACAAGTTAGTCTATGTTTTTAATAGAAAATTAAAGTGCTGGGTTGTCACACATAGTTTCTGCAACCACATGTGAGAGATATATGAGAGATATAAGCAAAATTAAAAACTAAAACCCCAAAATTCAGTTGACAAAATTACTAAAGAAAAGAATTTATTGAAAAATATATTTAAAAGGTGGTGTTATTTTTTTCTTATACCCCATCCCCTAAATTATGCCTAAAGTTAAAGAGGACATATTTTCACATAAAGTGTTTCAATATAATACAATCCTTTAATCTATGGAACCCGTGCTCTATATATTCTTTGTGGGGTCAGCTCAATTTTTAAACAGGTAAGTATTTCTCAAAGATATTTTCAAGCTGGTAAAGAATAAAATTTGCTCACCAGAATAAATAATTTTCTGGATCAAGCTTTTCTATTTAATAATTCTTTTGCAATTACTTTGTATGTTCACTTGTTTGCTTCTAATGAGGGAAATAAGGGCAGTCACTGCAGGGTATTCAGACATCCTCAGTGTTTAGCAAGATCCTGAAAATGCTCACCTGTGCAATCAAGTGAAGATAGTGCTCTGGATTTCCTTCTGCAGTCTGAGCCAACAGTGCTGTGCAGAGAGAGTTGCTTCACTTCCATTCAGCAATGCCTGAAACAGTTTCTGACAAATTGTGCACCAAAATGGTTGGAATGAGGGGTAATATTGTCAATACCAAACTGTGCAGATGTGGTCCAAAGTGTCCAGGATCCCAGTGTTTTGTTTTCTCATGTATTTCCAGTAGCATACAAAGGCTGTTTTGATTCTCTGTATGCAGACACCTGTTACATTCTAGAAAGAAGTAGTGTAAAAGCAGGAAGGAAGAAGGACTTCAGAATATCATGCCAGTAAGGAAAATACAGGACCTGGATGAGAAACAAAGGGGTCAAGTGCGCACAAAGGTATTTCTGAGTATAACCACTGAATGGGTGGAAAAGCTTGGAAGTTTAGCAAGGGTAATGACATCTTCTAGGCAAAGAACTCCAGTGGTCCTTCTGACCAAGTGATCAACCTTTATTGAAACCCTGGGATTATCCTGAGATGTAGACTAGTGAAAAAATTGCTCTCACTCTTCTATCATGATTTTAATTGCAGCATTTTATCTGTCTAAATAAACTTGATTTCTCAAAAGTCTGAGTGGCCCTACCCACCAGAGGAAGAGACTATCATATAAGAAGAGCATTGATTTCCAAAGATTATTTAAATTTCTTATGGGTATACATATTGCTCTTTGTTTTGTATTGTATATGAGTAGTACCATTATGTCAGCCTCAGAGAGCTGGTGAGTATGGAGCTTAAATATATAGTATAGGTGGAAAATTTCCTCAACAGTCCTCATATACCTTCACCAATGATTTATATATTTGCCCAGGGTTTATTCAAATGCTTAATTCAATTTTAAAAAATGCTTGTAATTGAAAAATCTTCATCTTATATGAAAAAAAAAAAGTTGTTTATATTCATTCTTGACTGCTCACTTAGGGATAGAAATGTGAAAGCAACATATTTTTATTAAAATATTTATAAAATGAGCTAGTAGCTTTCTTAGAGGAAGTTCCCTATTTATTCTGTTTGGAAATGGTAACAAGTAGGCTTGAAGGAACACTTAACCTTTAAAATAAGGAAATTAAAATTCTTTACCACACGCTGCTAAATGCTAAAGCTGAATTTTCCTTTGCTAATTCGCATAATAATAATGCCACCCAGAATATTTGTCATAAAACCCAAAGTTGTTTTTTTACAAAACACATCCACCCACCCTGAAGACACACCTTAAATGATCTCTAGTCACTCTACTAATGAATAAGAAACAAATATTCTATTGTGAAAAGATGAATGACATTTCAGGCGCAAGTCCCTTTGCAAAGGAGAACTATTTAAGTAATTTGTCATGCATTTTTGCATGCTTGTTTGTCTCGTCAGAGTACGCGTGAACAGATTTCTTAATGAGACACATTTGTTTTATTTGGATAATGTTTGTGCAGCTCTTTAAACATGTAAAGTGCTATGTAAGTGCTCAGTATTATTCAGCCCAATCCTCAGTCATGACCTCTATTATTTTTGGATTCCTGATATAGCCTATTATCAGGAAAGAAAAGAAAAAAACATTTTAAAATTATTTCTCATATAAAACTGTGACTTAGATCTATTGAATTATAACCACAGAATAAGGAAGCAAAATATCAGACTAAATTCCTCTTTGTAGAAGAGAATGGCAAAATGAAAGAGAAAAAGACTTGATTTTTAACCATAACTTTCCAGTTATGGTTAAAAATCCAGAGTCCACACATATGTCACAAGTTCAGATTCAGTCCAGGTCACTAATAGCTGAAAATCATTACCACCTGAAAGTTATTTAGCTGCCCATATGAAAATATGTTAGTGTTCTAAGGTCATAGAGAAGAGAAATCTGTATATTTAACATTGTCATCATATTAGGTAGTATATGCCTTTTGGAAATGGCCTTGAGGCTGACTTTTAGCTCAGAGCACTTCTGTTCCAAACTAATATAAATTAAGTTCTTCATTAGAAACTTCTAGATAAAATTAACACAGAGCCCTGGAAGTTAAAAAAAGACAATGAGAAAGGCATTATTATATGGGAGGGGAAAATTAAATTAAAATTCTACATGTCACACAGCACATCAATTTGTCATGATGAAAATTCTTGTGTTTATTGTATAGAGAGATTTAGGAAGTTCTTGTGATAGATCTTTTTAAAGAAATGTGCTTTAGAAAATATTTTGAAGCATAGAACAGACATTAAAACAAACTGAAAGACTAAGAACCAACAAATCAGCAATATTAGGGCTACTGAAGATTTGTAAATGAGGTTTATTAAACCATGGAAATTTCAATTATGTATATATTTTACTAGCTAAATTCTATGTAATTAACTAATTAAGTACTACTAAAATTTGTCTTCTGGTTAGAGAAAGGAAATGTTCAGAGATCTGTGTGGGGACTTGTACTCCTCCATGCATTTGCATCTAACACAGTGACTAGAGACAACAGTGAAATTACAAAGTTTGTTGATATTACAGATATAGGAAAAATTAAATCTGACTCAAAAGAGCTGCATGACAATTTCACAAAAATCAAAGACACGTTGTTGGAATGAATCTAGTGAGGCAGTGTAACAGGATGGCCAGAGAAACGGTGTCTGCCTCATCAGTTGGAGATGTTCATGGTTGGATGGCGTTTGAGCAGCCTGGTCTGGTAGAAGATATCCCTGCCCACAGAAAAGGGCTGGAACTGGGTGATCTTTCAGGTTCTTTCCAACCCCTAATATCCCATGAGTCTATAAAATTCAGTGTAAAATAATACACAGAGCAAAACAAATGTAACTGTATCCAGATAAAAATAAATTTGAAGTAACTATAACTAAATTAATTTACGGTGAATAGGTCCTTCAAAATTTCAGTGTTCATCATTGAAAAAGTCACCCAGAAATATTAGAAGAGGAGATTAAAAAAAAAAAAAAAAAAAAGCAGCAGCAAATATAATATGGTTGCTGGGTAAATATTTTGAATGTGAGCATTTTATTTTCTGAAGATGATAATTGGCAGGGTATAATAGGGAAAAACATAAAGAAAAACTCCAAACTTCTGCACAAGGACAAAGTCAATCAACCATAAGCTTAAAAATGTTAAAATTTTGTGGGTGACAAAACAGTTTTTACTTAATAATTAATAAGATGGATAAAAAGTAGAAAAACTTACTAATTTAGAGAATTCACCATCTCCCACAATGAATGAATGAATGAAGGGCCAGCAAATGAAGCAATCAGGTTATTAGTTTAAAGCAAAAAGATATATCTGTTTTCATGTTACATACAATTAAATTGTAGTGCTTACTGTTTAGAATGTTGTGCATGTTGACAGTTGAAATGGGTTAAAAAATCAATTTTCTTTATTCATGAGCAAAATGTGTATCACAATCTGTTAAACAAAAATACAACTTATAGTTAGGAATTCTACCACAGTCTAAAAGAAACTTAGACATTACCCAAGAAGCAGTGTTAATGTTGAGCTAGCCTTCGATAAGGAATTCATAGGCTTGATTTGAAGTGGAAGAATATAATTTATAATGTTTTTCAATAATGATTTAGTAGTTTAAAATGCAGCAGAATGAGAGAAAAGAGTTTGTTTTACTCTAGAATAAGATGAAAAATTTTGGGCTCAATCATGAGCTCAAAAGCTTCCACAGCTCAATCATGTCAGCAGATTTCTCAGTGAGAAAAAGATTTAATTAATTTTAAAATAGCACCATTTTTATTATTGAAAAGTGATGCTCCAACTTATTTATTCCCAATTTTCATCATTCAATAATCTAAACTTGCTTCTCTTTCTTCCTTATTTGTCAGTGTCATTCCTCAAATGGCACTAGTGTCTGTGCCTTGGTGATTTTGAAAACTGTCACTTTCATCTGTTGCCATTTCACATGGTCAGTCCTCAATGGGAGATTGTTTTATACTCCATTACCTTCAAGTAGAACTAGGATTGAAACATACTGTTGAAAAAACTTACTCAAAGTCACAAATTTTCTTATCATTTAAGACAGCCAAATGCATTTTTGTTCTTTCTGTAGCTCTGCTGCTTTATATGACTTCAAACTCTCACCATACACAGTGACATTGCAGTTAAAATGAGGTTGTTTTGGGTTGATTTTTTTAAAACTTGATTCAATTGACCTATTTTGCAGTTACTTCAGCTAACAGAATCACCTAAAAAATTCATCCTGATTTTAAGAGTTATTTTAAAGAAAGTTTATTTTGTTAAAATTATTTAAAGTTACTGGGATTTGAGCTCCTAGCCTGGTAATTTGACAAATCATAAAATGTCCTGTTCTTTGGTGACATGCTGCACAGTGAAATCACATTTTTCACAGAGACACTCTTTTGAATTTGAACTAATAAAAAATAGGCACTAGGGAGAAAAAGGGGCATTTTACAAGGTTCACTTCCTCACAGGCTTTTATGAAATCATTTATGCTTTTAAGCCTGAAAAATTGTAGTAAACTAGAATCCCAATAGACTTGAAGATCAGGGCTAGGATATCTAAATGCTGCTTCACCATAACACTTGGTCTTTGAGCTTGTTTATATTAACAATAGACAGAAAAGCAGCCAGATAAGATCACTATTACTTTCCATTTCCAGATGAGACTTTTGCACTGGGTTCATTCATCTCTAGTCCTTTTCAAAGTACAAAAAAAAAGTCTCAGTTTATTTTAGCTAAAGTAGAAAAGCTTCAGAGACATTCTCAGCATAAATATCCATGTGTATTGAATTTGCATGGCTAGGGTTTGGTAGCAGAAGAGACTGTGGAGTGGCTTGTGTGAGAAGTTCCTATAAATTTCCCCCATGTCTGACAGAGCCAATGCCAGCTAGCTTCAGGACTGACCTGCCACTGGTCAAGGCTGAGCCCATCAGAGAGGGCAGTTACATCTCTGTGATAATGTATTTAATAAGGAAAAAATATTATTGTGTTGCAGTGTGATGTAATAGCCTGTCTCAGTATCCCGTTTCTTCACCCATGTGTGCCAATAACCCTTCCCTTTCCCTCCCTTGCTAAGTGCTGTCCATCAGTCTTAGCATTACAGCATCATGTGATTGGCAGAGTTCAAAAGATGCCTCTCATCCTTGGGGACATTGGGCTATCCAGGTGTCACTTGTCCCCTGAGGCTTCCCCTCCCTTACCTGGTTGGTGGGATCCCTAACCCTTCCCTCCCCCTGTCATGTTAAAAGACATGACAACCATGCGGTTCCTTTGTTCTGTTGGAGCTGTTGCTGCATTCAGAGGCCTGTGTGCCAGGAATAAAGCTCTGGATCGAAACCCTCCAGCAGAACCTGACTCCTCTTTTCCTTCACCTTGCCTAAAGCCTCTCTGCCAGAGGTAAACCTGAGCTCCTGCATGCCTGGACTTGTCCCAAGGGCCAGCTGCAGCATCCAGCTAGCCAAAGGTGTCTCTGAGGTGAAACCACCACAGCTGCCGCCCTTGGTCAAGCAGCAAGAGCCAGACCAGCCCAGGCACATTCCATCTGGCAATATTGGAATTTAATTCCAATATTATTGCACAGATGTCATTTCACTAAGAGAATAGAGGAGGGAGCACATGTGAGAGGAACAACTCCGTGGACTCCAAGTTCAGTGGACAAGGAGGTGGCAGAAGTGCTCCAGGTGCCAAAAATAAGATTCCCTTCCAACCCATGGCAGAGATCCTGCTGTAGCCGCTGTGCCCTTGCATGGAAGACCACAAAGATGCGGAGACCCAACTGCATGCCACAGAGTAGACCCAGGCAAAAGCAGGTGGATACCTGAGAGAAAGCTGTGACCCCCCCAGGGGACACATGCTGGAGCTGAGTCTGGGCAGGGAGCTGTAACCTGTGGAGAGAGGAGCCCACACTGAAGCAGGTTTGCTGGTAGGATTTGTGGTCCTATGGGAACTCATGGTGCCTGTCTGTGACAGACTGTACCTTCTGGAAAGGGAAATATATTGGAGCAGTTCATGAAGAACTGCTGCCTGTGGGAAGGACTGATATTGGAGCAGATCATGGAGGACTGTCTTCTCTGGGTGGAATTCAACACTGGAGCCAAGGAAGGACTCCTCTCCCCCAGCAGTGGCAGAAACAGCCTGTGAGTTTTCAAGATTTGTTTTATTTCTCATTGTCTTGCTCTGATTTTGACTGGTAATAAATTCAGTTAATTTCCCCAAGTCAAGTCTGTTTCGCCTGTGACAGGAAGCAACGAGGGATCTCTCCCTGTTCTTATCTCAATTTATGAACCTTTTGTTATACTTTCTCACCTTTGTCCATTTGTGGAGGGCAGTGATAGAGCAGCTTTGGTGGGTACCAGACATCAGGCCAGGGTCAATCCACATGCTGTGCAAACCCATCTTCCCTGTCACCCACCAGCGTTTAGAACACAAGCCTGGAGAACACAAGTGTTGGCTTCCTACCTGCTGAAATATGCATGTATATTTCTACATCACTCAAATACTACCTTCACAGTGTTGAGAAGGAAAGCAGAGATGAAAGAACTTTGTTCTAAACAAAGTATTTTTTTTCATTGTTATGTTCTGAAGGCTGCTGGACTAGAACCAAGAGTAGAATAAAACTAATCATTAAAAACTTATCACTCTCTGTGAAGCTGTATGAATGGCTGTCTCTGTGCCTTCGTGTCTAAGACCACTGCATCAGTCATGTAAGAAAACTTGATGACCAGCAGTGCATATTGTCATCATCCATTCAATGCTATTTTCCTTTTTCAATTAAAAATACCTCCAAATCAACAAAAGAATCCAATTTCTTTTTCATTAATCCTGACCATGTTCTCCCATCATATTCAGAAGGGCACATTTCACACTTTCTGTTTAACAGATATAGCTTGACCTGACTAGAACTACATCAGCATTGTATGATGCACCCAGTAAATTAAATGTAAAGAAAAGTTATGGCTGTGTTTAGTCAGTGCTTATGTAGAACACTGCAACCCATAGCTTGCCTGCATGCCATAGAAAAAGGACCACCTGGGAGAGCTGAAAGTCTTCCCATCCCTCCCTGCAGGTATCCAAACCTTGTGGTGCTGTACTAATGGAATACTATGCCTCTGGGTAGGCTTGGGGGTTCTGCATGCTCCAGAAGTTTCATATTCCCTCCCTGGTGTCATAGAAAAGACAACTGAGGATAACCAAAAGTTACAGTACTGACGTACTCAAAAGGCTCAAAATAATCTTGGAAGTATGGCATGCACTCTACAGCAAGTCCTTCTTGTTTACTAATATCAAATAAGGTCTTGGTTAGCAATGTTAAACTTTTATTGAGGCATTTTCTGAAATAGAAAAAATAAACCCTCCAAATACTGTACATGTGTACTTTTGTACATAAAAATATTGAATATTAAAACAGTGAAAATTTGGTATTCTAGAAATGACAATTTTAGAGAGTCAAACTGTTGTGAGAAGTTAACACAGCTGATGCAATATTTCCAGAGAAGATGAATTGTGAGGTTTGTTGAAATGGAAGATTAAGTGTATTTTCCTTTTGATATTATTTTTTCACAAACTATGTGCTTTTTTCTACCTGCTGCATAAAGCTTTTAGATATGTGACACTGAAACACTTAGGAGCTAATACACTAACAACATTCTACTTGCAAATCACAGCACACACAGAGGACTTGACTTATATTTCAACCTGGCAGCTGTCTTTCCATTTGCTATTTAATAAACTCAGCAACTTCATTCATATTTTTTCATCCTAATTTTATTATGTGGAGCTTTCAGAGGCCATGCAGAACACTGCTTGCAAGAAAAAGTGGATGGGGCATTTTACAGCCACGCATAGTTATTTTCAAAAGAACAGCTCTTAGACACTACTCAGAACTTCTGTGTTTATGCATCAAGTCATTCCAAAGCACCATGTGGAAAGAAAAAAGAAAAAGTTTCTTCATTTCATTCAACACTGCTCACTGTGCTTCTTAATAATGAAAATTTATGGCATAAAATTTTATTGCACTCCATTGGAATTTTTTATCACTCCTTTTTTTATTTCCTTAATATGTTGTTGAATAAATTTATATATAGTCAGTACCACAATTTTTTTGCTTTGGATTTGGTGTAGAAATTATTTTTAATCTATTAGAATACATATATAAAAAATCTTGTTAGTATAAGTCACTTATAAAAAGAGAAGCAGGACCTAGTCTCAAATCACATTACCTTTGTACTCTACTTTTGCAATATTAACTAAGCAGCTAATACTATGTACTAATATTAGTAGTTACTAATGTTAAATAGCATGGATGGTACTTGGTGCAAGGATTCTTGACTGAAAAAGGAGGCTTATTATCAACATGCCCTAATTTTTGCCACAATGAATGTTTTAAGTACATAATTTTTCCCCAGCCAAATTCCAACCTTAAGGAGGAATCCTCCTCCACTTAAGGAGGTTCCCATTCAGCCTAGGTCTTTTCCCTTCCCTTCTCAGACAATTCTGCACTATATCCAGCACCAGTATGAACAAAACGTCAACTTTGTTATTTTACTTTCTTTAATGTATCATTCATTGATATGATGTTCTCATCATTGATTTGGGTACTGGGGTGGGATGACCCAATAAAAATATAACTTACTTTATAAGCCCTTCCTAGTCTAATTTTCTCTCATGTTTGACATGGGCTACACACAGTCTATCCTATCCTATTCATATGGTGGAAACATCAGCAGCACAGGAGGGTAGGTATGTATTGCTTTTTGTCTGCTGCTACATGCTTCTGTCTCTTCCACTATTTTGGGCTTATTCATTTTCCACTGCTCTGACATGTGTTATCAACAGGCCACTGGCTTCAGAGGTGTCCCTGCCTCAGAGTGGGTCATGCACAGCTGCAGCCCTTCAGGGTGTGTGTCACAGCAGGGGTCACCCATTGCCACACAGCTCCTCAGCAGTCTCTATGCCTTAATGCGTGTCCTCCAAAGGCTGAAGTCCCTTAGGCGTGCCCCTTCCCTGACAAGGGTCACCCACAGCCATAGTCCCCAACCCACGAGGCATCCCTAAGCCAATATGGGTGACCTTTTGCAGGACACTATCTCCAGCCTTGCCCTTAGCTGTCTCCTCCTCAGCACCTTTTCTGTCAAGTCTTCCTAAAACTGCATCCTTCTGCATGTCTCTACTGCATCCAGAGCCTCACCAGTCCCTCGGGCCTGCTGTTCTTCCTCAAAAATGCACCACAGTGATCCCTGTCAGGCTGCAGTCTCAACAGGTGATGGCCTACTCAGCTCAGTGTCAGGCTGGGTCAAAATAAGCACTGGGCACTCCTTGGCCTCCTCCACAAAGGCCACCTGCAGCTCCTTGCTCCCAAAGCCTTACCATGTATACTCCATACAGTCACAGTGGTTCTGGATATGACTCTGGATACTAGCCACATTATAGTTACATGCTATAACACACATCAAGGCTGTCCAAAATTCCCTAAATCTTTATATCACTTATTTTTCATCCTCTAAAATGGATATACTGGTGTTTTGAAATCTTCCAAATATCTTTTGGAGCTCACTATTCAGCTAGCTGTCATATGTTCGGATGGCAATCATATATTAAACTAGGACAGAGCTCTGACTTTTCCTTCTGCACGTAGTTTTAACTGTCAATCAATCAAAGCTAATCACATTAATGAAATTCATAAATAAAGTAAAAGCAGAATGAAGAACAAACACCTTCTGAAAAAAATAAATAACACTTCAAAAGCTATTATAAAAGCACAGGCTGAGAAAAACAAAGGGAAATTTACCTTGGAAAAGTCAGGCTAATGCATCTGAGCAAAGCAAATCTGAAATGCTGGCATTTAACATGACATACTTTTGAGAAGCCGTAACATTTTCAAGAGGCCATGGACTGATGATGGAACTGAACGTCAGGGCAGGGCATCCTGAATCAGAGACATTGCAGTCACTTTTTTACACTCTGATTCAAAGAGGGCACTTTGCTGCAAAAAGATACATGCTATAAAAAGATACAGCTGAATTTGAACCCTGCAAACCACAAGGTTGACGTAGAAGGAAAGGAAGACAAAAGTAAAAAATTATCTGTGAAGAAGGATACATGTGCTTATTTATTTGGTTCTTTAAAAAGGAACTTAGGCTGTGGAAGAAAATCTGCAAGAAAAAGAATTTAAGCTTTTTTCTTGGTTATGCCTTTAAAAATAGCATGGAGAAATAGTTCATTTACAATACAAACCCTTTCTGACTGGGAATTGGCAGATAACCGGTTGTTCAAATTCCAAGATAAGTACTTGTATTTTCATATTTCTCTTCTCTGTCAATATCTGATGTTCAAAAAAAGAACTTCAAGAGAAATAATCAAATTTATCTCTTCATATGCTTTCATCACCTTACTACATGAGCACACTTCACCACACTGCTTATGCAAAACCACAGAAAAGCAATCAATACTAGGGAGCACTTAAGTGTAAAGGTTTGCTTAGTAAAAAAATCCAAGTGAAATTTTAGGCAGGTAGAGGAGTTATTACACTCTGTGGGCCAGATCCCAAGAGCTCTGTGGCACCATTTTAGCTGACAACTGAGTGGTTTGCCTCAGTCTCCCCAGTGTGGAATTGCCTTAGAACAGCACAAAGGCTAATGCTGACAGCAAGGGAATGTTGAAACAGAAGCAGCATGAAAAATATCAGTCCTTCCTAGTTCAGCAATTATTAGCAGTAAATTTTTAACTGCAATGGACTTCTGCCAACATGTCTCAGCCAAAACCAGTACTTGAAAATGTAATTTTAGTGCTGCATTATACTCAGGAATCTGAAGCAGTTTAGTGCAGGTGTACTGGTTGCTCCTTTTAGTGGTGACATTTCTCTCTATTTGCCACATAATGACATTTGCAGTAGCACAGTGCTTTTGTGTTCCAAGAAGGGAACTATTCTTGTGTCTTCAGTATCAGGGTGGTCACTATAGCTTTTTATTAAGTATAAATCACTGCACATCACATAGAAGTCAAAAATGGTAATCAACTCAAATCTAACCTAAAAATAGAGTATTTTACGAAACCCCTACGTGAATGCAGACAAAGAATATACAAGAAAAAGTTGGGAAGATGACATCTGGATAATTCTGTGTTTCTTGCCTTTTTTGTGTGAGACTGCCTCTACCCTTTAGAGGCTTGACTGGATTGCAGCATTTACTGCTGCTAAAAATCCACTGAGGAAAAAAATGAATAGAGCTGTTTTCACCTGGTGAGTACTTGCTAATTTATAACCAATGTTACAAAGTCCTTAGCTCCAGGAAAAGTGTAAATTTTGACACTTTGCCTGAATCTCTGAATAAGTCACTAGTTTTGTAGTATCTGCTTTCACCTTACTTGCCAAACACAGTTTTTAAAAAAGCTAGTCTCAAATTCTTCCTTCTTTCTCTGATGCTTTGATATATAAACTTAAATAGAATGTTTGGAACCAGCTATATTGCTAATAAGTGGAAGGCTTTAACATCAAACATTAGTATTCACCTGATAGTAATTCTCAGCTGAAAACCTTTGTGTGTGCTCTAGAAGAGGACATAATGTAATTAAATATATATAAATATATATATGTTTGTATATAATATACAAATAACATAAGTCTACATAAATATTTAAATAGAATTTATAAAATATATAACAAATACAGAAAGCAAATACTAAAATATATAGTTATGAAAAAGTAGTATATAAAATGGATAAAAATTTATATAACTATTTATATATACGTATGTTGTAAAAAAAGTGGGGAAGGGAATGAAGTTCAAATGAGCAGATAAATTTTAAATCTTATCATTGGTCCGTGTTATGTCTATTCCACACAGGCCTGAAGAGCCCTGATGGCATGTGCAAATCAATGGGTTAAGTTTTCTCCACTTTGGTCATCAGAAGGAAGTGTACGTGTAGGATGAACCTTACATATCATGAGGGTTTGGTGACCTGTTAACCTACACAATCTGAATGCTTTCTCTACTTTGTGGATGGAAAGTAGTACTCACTCTTGTGCAAGCAGGACTTAAGCCCACACTGATTTGAAAAATGGGAAAAAATGAAGAGACAGGGAGGAAATAAGGAAAAGAAAATTTACAATAGAGAAGTTTATTTCCAGCCTGACCTGTTTGAAGACAAACTAAATTGGAGTCTGAGTGCTAGTGATGCACAAACCTCTGGCCTCTCCAGTGCTGAAGGGGAAGACATTAACTTCCCTCAGTCTGCTGACCATGCTCTCTCTCTTTGAGCACACTATGATTTTGGCATGCTCATGAGGGCAGAACACTGATAGTTAATGTGAATAACCTGATTCTTTCTAATCACGCCTGTTATTCAGTCAGTTGCTTCCCAGCAGTAATTAAATGGGATTTTCATTATTTTATCACTTGCTCTGCAGAATTTTGCGTCTCTTATTACTGAATTTCTCACATTTTCTGCTGGCTCCATTTACAAAGTTTATCATGATCCCAGTGGACTGGACTCTATAATTTGGCACTACAATTTTTTATCCTAATTTAGTACCATTTGAAAAGGTGCTGAGGGTGCAGACCATTTCATAATTCAGATGAGAATTGAATAACAGCAGTCCAGCATTGACCCTTCGGCTGTTTATTTGTTATTGGCTGCCAACCATATATTAAGCCAACAAGAGCTACGCTTTTAGCCCCCTTACCTAACCAACATTTAACCCATCCAATGTTCTGTTCATCCAGTCCATATTTTCTTCATTTTCAAAATAGAATTGATTGAATATTTTATTGTTTTTCTATCACTGTAAATTACACCTTCTTCAAGCCAGCTTAAAATAAATATGCAAATATTGACAGTATCTAAAATAGACAACTCAGTGATAAATCTTTAGAAAAATCCTGAGGTTATATCAAAAATTTTGTCTTTATGATATTCATCAGACTTCCTCTATCTTAATAAACTATACAACAATCAGAAAATATATTTTCTTTCTTTTAGTGAACTATATCTGGTTTAATAGTCAATCTTTTCTCTGAAGTCTTTCAAAAGATATGGACTAACTTAACATTTCATCCTCCAGATTTATTTTCTTTCTTGTTAAGTAGGAAGCAGTCTAGTCAACCTTAAATTAGAATAAAGTTTCTTTCCCTTCCATAGACAAGAAAATGTGTCTTCCTTGTAGTATTTGTTCACGTTTAGAAGTGAATAGAGTAATAAACAACTCTTTGCTTCAATGAAGTGTTAAAACTCTGACTTCCATCCTCCTCTCTCAGTAATTCTTAGGCATTCTTCAGTGGGAAAGTTCAATTAACCTCATGTTCTAAAAAACATTTTTCCTTTACATTAAAAACATACATAACTCAAACAGCTGTAGTCTTACTGTATGTGGTGTATAATTGAATTTTGATAGAGACAAACAGAAATCAAATTACTTTGGGTAAGAGGTCCATTAGGAGTGATTGAGCTCCGACATCTTCCTTTTAGACATGTTGTAAAACTGCTTTATATATCCTCATTATAATTGAAAGATAGAATAATCAGAGCCATGTTCTCTCACTGTTGATCAAAACAAAGATGACTAATTAGATGAAACATATCATAGAGACAGATTTTAGAGTAGCAAACCTCTGTTGAAATATAGTGCAAAAATGTCAGAATGTTATTTCTGAGTCTGAGTCAGATACAACCTTGTTTAGGATTAGATCTACTACAGACATTAAGCATTAAAATGTGGTTTTCAGTGAAAACCACCTCTACCAGTCTTTGGGATAAAAAAAATAACAGTAAATAAATATTTCCCTTTTAAAAAAGGAAAAGTTGTAATTTGAAACTATAGTCACTAGAAGAAACAGCAGATCTCTAAGTTCTAAGAATATCAGACATGGCTTTCTCAAAAGCAGACTCTGTGGTAAGTAAAAGCATCTCTTTTGCAAAATCAAACAGCAGCTTCCTTCATTCCTCCAAGAACTGTGAAAGTCAACATTTTGCAGTAATGTAGTTGAATAGTTCATGTCACTGAATAGGAATGAGAAAGGGAAATAGAAAAGGTGTACATTAAATACATGGGCACAAAGATAAAAGGGGTAAAGCTTAAGTTGAAATTATTAAAATACTGCCTCTCTCAATCTGCATCACAGAGAAGAAAAAGAATATATGGAAGGTAAGATAGTAATTTTACTTCTCTAACTGAATTATCTATAATATCTGTATTTTCTATATAATCTATCTCCTTTTCTGTTTTAAGCAGGAAAAAGTGGGAAGTAGGGACTCAGAACAAAGGGTAAATGAATATGCTATACCTCTAATCTATTTTAAAGCTTATTTAAATAGCAGAAATACAAGCAATAAGTTTCACAAGTATAACAAGTCTTTTGGGTAAGTCCAGAGAAATACAAATATGTGTGATTTCCAGCATTACCAGAGATACTGAGGGTGGTTTTTCTGAAAGATAAGGGTTGCACCATGTTTGGCATTATACAGAATCACCACATCACAAACTTTGGATCAGCTCATCAGTGGCAACTTAGACAGCTTGAACAGGAGCCATGTGGTGCTATTTTCTTTTTTCAATTACCTTTTCCCCTTATTGTGGTGAATGCACAGAAAAACACGATTTATAAAAGTTCCTAGGATTAAGGGAAAAGGACAATGATGTCAAAAACAATACTGAAAGGCTAAACTGCTAGAATAACATTTTGGAAAAATGTGATTCTGCTTTAGGAAAAAAAAAGCAAGAACAAGTTTTGATAAGGATACAGTGAAAAATTTCACATGGAAGATAGTATTGTCCAAGTAAAAGTGGGAAAGAGAGTACATTCTCTTAAAAGGGTAAATTGAAAAGGAGGAAAATAATAAAGTCTGGCAAAAAGAAAGATCATATTATAAAATGTGAGATAAAGACCTTAGGTCTCATATTGCTGGTGTTGATTAAAAAATATAACTCAGTTATTAAATAGGGCAAGTTAAAGAGATTCAAATGAAACCTAGACAATCAGGTCAAAATATTATCACATTGTTATCTTAAATCACAGTGAATTCACCTGGCAATTCATTTAAAATTAAAATTACTATTACTTCTATCCAGAACTCAAGTCAGGCCCCAGGAATTTCATGTTATGCAACATTTCATCTTCTTTGACCTTCCTTCAAATTTGGAGCTTAAGTTTTTCATTTCATCTGTTTTCATTTGTAAGGGATACAAACTTAGTTTGTATCTGCAGCAGTATCCTTAAATGGAAGCAATATCCCTCATACAGCAAAAATTAGAAGGTGCTGAGGCTTTAAAAACATTAAATATTATATGCCTGTGGTAAAGTTATGGAAGCTTGCTGATAAAATAACTCAAGTGTGCAGCTGTTTGCTGATTAAGGATCAAAAAAAAAAGAAGAAAAATGAGGTTAATGGAGTTGCAGTGTTTTGTAGTAGAAACATTAAGGGAGGACTGACCTTGATAAGCATTTGGGATTAATTACAATGAAAAGTAGTATACAAAGAATCAGTCATTAGCAAAATGGTTTTGCTCTCTCTTTAGGTCAAGATAGCAAAGCAGACTTACCACTTCATTAAAAATGATGATGATAAAATACATATTCTTTAGCTGTCACTTCAAATATATATCAATCTAATGTAAGAGACCATGAAGAGTTTATCCTGTTGCCACTTCAGAACAGTTTTAGATTTACATTAGACTTAGAAAATTCAGAGCAAATTTCTGAAGAAATATTGTTGTTCATATGTGATGAAGAGTGTTCATTCAAATGTCATTTATTTTTTGCTTGCTTTGTTCCCTTCAGTTAGAAAAACTGAACTCAGTATAAGCAAACAGAATTAATTTACTTCATGGAAAATTGTGACTATTAGCTGTAGAAAACACCAGAAATAGAAGTGCATTAGGCTAACATACATTGTGTTCTTGGAACAAGAAACAAAAAAATCTATATTAATGGAGTTTTCACTCTAGGTCAAAAAACAGACCTCCTATCCTGCCCAGTATGTCACTGCTCTTCTATAATATTAAAATTATGGACAAAATAATGTTATTTAAAATGAAATTGTTCATGGTAAACTGTTTCAAAGAAAGCCATTGTTGAACTTACACTCAAATAGTAGGGCAACTTTTTAGCAGGTAAAAAACTCCTCTCTCTGGGAGAATTTCACTTCAAAAATACTGTTGGAATCAGTTCTTGCATTTTAGTATAATTATTTAGTAGGCTTGTTGTTCGTGATGACTGGATAATTTAAGAGATTTGCAGGTCATTTGTAACCATGGAAATCATGTTGCCTGCATATCTAATAGACTAATTTCCACATGAAGCAAGGCAGTAGTTCTGTTTATTTACTAGCTTGTTAAATGCTATTTTGAACTACCTTGTTTTTCTCAGGGGAATTGTCACTCAATTTCTGAAAAGAAAAACAACAAAGTAATACTATGTCCTTACTGAACCTCAATGAATATGCACTTTCTTATATTTTCAGTAAATGTATATTTGATCATATTTGTAGAGCCAAACCTTTGTTTGATTCTTGTCTTTTACATTTAAGGTAGAGATTGAAAGTGTTTAAGGATTAAATGAGTTAAACACATGCATGAGATTTCAAAATTTTCAGTACATAGGGGTATGAATTAGTGATTGAGTCAGGGCAGCTTAACTGTGGTTAAAATTTACTAGCAAATTGATTGCATATGTATGTTTCTAATTCTGTCCCATTTGTGGGTCAAAATGTTTAAATCATATTAATTTCAGCATAGTAAAGTATGCCAATCTAAGAGTTCTTAAGAAAAGATAGGAGAAATTTGTAGGGGATAAATTAGTTTCTGTATACTTCTAATTCACTGTTTATGAAAAGCAGTGTCATGTTCCTAGCTCAGAGGGCTTAAATGACAATAATACAGACGTTTTAGAATAGGAAGTATATGGTCCAAACGCCAGACTGCAGAAATTTTAAGCTATTATTAGTAAGGGTTTGTGTTTGTTTTGGGAGTTTTATGGTTGTTTTGGGTGTTGATTTTGATTCTTTTGTAGGGATTTTCTATGCAACCTTTTGTTAAAGAGATCTGGGATGTCAAAGCAATTGCTTTTCTGTTAGTTGATGTAATCAAGATTGAAAGGTCCATTTTTCACATGCAAGATGTACATCATATCTATAAAGTACCATTCAAGCAGGCATGTTTTAAAAGGTCACTAAAACCATGAGTCACAAGGTGACTCACCTATCCTCTGTTAGTGTTTTCTCTGCCTTCATGACTGTGATGCTGTCTTCATGCCCCAACACATTAAACTCACATTGTATTTTATTACTCCCATCATTAATTTAGCTAAAATACTTTTATATTTCCATAGTACTTTTTTGATTTGAAGTTCATGTCATGGCCATTGACAATTTAAACTGTCTTCATCTTCACTAATCTTAAAGCTGTCTACAAGCTATTATCAATCACTTGTTAAAATGACAATACTCTCTCGGCATCTAAATTATTTTAATAGGCAAATTGCATAGCAATGTGATGTTGAAATATTAGATGAAAAATATTTTTAAAAATTTGCTTCCCAAACTTTTTCAATTGAATGAGCACTTGGGAAACAAAAGAAGAATTTGACAAAATAGTAACAACACACTAGGCTTTAATCACACAAAGCAATAGTATCAGAATTGTCATTACTATCCAATCAGAGGAACATATTTAAAAGATAAATCAAAATAAATGTAATGTGGAAATAAACCAATCAATTCTTAACCAATAAACTAATACATTCTTTACTTCATCACCATCTCTGTATAAGAAATAACAGATATCACTGTTTAAATGCTAAACAACAAAAATTTCCTCCAAAAAAATGTAGTTCATTCTTCAATACTCTCAAAAATTTAAGAATTGGCATGTTTTAATTTTTACTGTGCTGTAGCAGCCCTGCACTTTTTATATCATAGAATCATGGGATGGTTTGAGTTAGAACAGGACCTTGAAGATCTGACATGGACAGGAACAGCTTCCACTAGACCAGGTTTCTCAGTCCCAACCAGCCAGGTCTTGAACAATTCCAGGGGTGGGACAGCCACAATTTCTTGGGGCCATCATTCTAGTGCCTCACCACCCTCACAGTAAATAATTTTTTCCTCATATCTAATCGAAACCTACCCTCATTCAATTTGAACTAATTCCCCCTTTTGACCTTATATGCTTTTGTAAACAGTCCTGCCCCACCTTTCCTGTAGGCTCTTTTCAAGTGCTGGAAGGACAAAATTCAGTCATCCCAAAGCCTTCTCTTCTTCAGGCTGAACAATCCCAATTTTCTCAGCCTTTCCTCATAGCATCATTTTGATGTCCCTCCTCTGGATGTGCTCCAACAAGTCCATGTCCTTCCCGTGCTGGGGTACCCCAGAGATGGATGCAGCCCTACAGGTGAGGTCTTACCATAGCAGAGTAGAGGGGCAGTGTCACCTTCCCTGACCAGCTGGACACATTGCTTTTGGTGCAGCCCAGGATATATTTGGCCTTCTGGGCCATGAGATCACATTGACAGATCATATTCTCTCATTTACCAGCACCCCCAAGTCCTTCTGGGCAGGGCTGTTTTTGATCTGTTCGTCCCCCAGTCGGTGTTGATACCAGGGGTTGCCCCAGCCCAGGTACAGCACCTTGTACTTGGTCTCATTAAACCTCATGAGATTCCCATGGACCCACTTTTCCAGCCTGTCCAGATCCTCTGGATGTCATCACATCCTTCACATGTGACAACTGAGCTTGATGGTATCTGCAAACTTGCTGAGAGTGCATTCAATTTCTTAATTTATGTAATCAATGAAGATATTAAATAATACTGGTCCCATGGTTTTCCTTTCTTAAATTTTTAAAGATGGTTACTATGTTTCCCTTTTACCAGTCAGCCAGGACTTCCTCTGAGAGACACGACTTTTCAGATATCATGGATATACACATATATTTTATAGAGTCAGGTGGTATCAGAAGTGACCTCACCAGTAAATATATTGAAACAAATGTGACTGGCAAAAGTGGAGCAACCTTGACATCCTGTCTTGGGAAAATTTTGTTGAGGTGCAACTGAATAGCAGGTCTACAACATTAATGAAGCTCATTTTTATAAACTGTACTAAGCAATGGACAGAAATTTTAGCTAAGCATTAAATAACTTGTGATAAGTTTCATAACAAATTTCAAGCAATATATCAACTGGAAAATATGCTCAATGGAATTCTATGACAATTAAACTAACCAATTTCAATCATCTGCAGTAAATGAATGAGAGATGATACATGCTCTGTTTTTTCTCTTTGGGGTTTAAAGAGAACTTAGATAACAAGGTCATATAAAGATGTCTAAAGCTGTCTGAAAAAAAAGCTGTAATGTGAATTGACTCAATGTGGTAATCACCTTTTTTTCTACCTGTAATATTATGAAAAACAGTTGTGACTTACCTAGATACATACATTATGTCATTTCTGGACCCTATAGAGAAAAATTAATTTTTTTCTTGCTGCGACAGGGAATTCGGGAAGAAGAAAGAGGAGGGCTGGGCAATGTCAAAGAGACTTCAAACTATATAGGGAGGCTGCTTAGGCTTGGATACTGCGTCCTCCACTGTATGTTTCAAGCTTCTTCTGTACAGTAAGATCTCAGAAAACTTCCCATGTCTTTTCACCTTCCTTTCCCTTCCTCTTTCTCAATGCATTCAGATTTCTCCTGAAAGAAAACCATGTGTAGAAAAGGGATTGTGAAACCCTTTGGAAGTTGCAACCAGTCAGCTGGAGAGGATGAGGGGTAGTATTCTAGAGAGCACTGACCACTTTTTAGATTAACCTTCAAGTTGTGATTTGATGGGCACAATCATCAAAATATATTTTAGTTCTGCATCTCATAGGAAGGAAAAGATTGACAAAGCTCACTTTCTCACGTTCATGTGAAAAAGATAATTATTACAAAATTGAAATGGTAGAATATATGAGTCTTAAAATGGACTTTATTTACTGGTGAAATAGGCCTCAAAAAATACAAGTTGCATCCATCAAAGATGCAATAGAGCATAAACCTGTAAGTTCAGATGTAAACCCATAATGTCAAGTCAAGAAGTATGTCAAGAATCTATATATTTAAGTAGTAAAGGCTCAAAATAAATCTTTTCAAACATACCAAACCAGAGGGCTTCTCAGAGAGTGAAAGGTATCAGCAGACAATGAAAGAATGTGAGCAACACTCATACAATAAATTTGCATAAGAAACTGAAGAATAAAGAAGTGAATTTCTAAAATTTTGCTCAGTCCAAAGGTAATTCAGAAGATTCTCATATCAGATCCTAATTTTGCAGCATGAATTTGAGGAAGTACTTCCAAATTAATCTTTCCTAATTGAGTTTAAAAAAAAAACAAGTATAAATAAGCAAGACTAGCGAACTGAATAAAAAAAATTTAAACAAAATTTTAGAGAACTCAAATATGAAGTTATGAGGATTTCACTACTATATATAACCTATTTCTTAATTCAATAGGCAGAGGAATGGAAGGAGAAAAATATGAAAAATATTTAAAGCTGTGAAAACTAAGGATTTGACTGATATGTATCAATCTAACTGATAAAGCCTGGACAAAGAAAGGAACTAGTAAACACAGGCTATATAAAGAATATTGATAAGGAGTAAATATGGACTTAGCAAGCAAAAAACACACCTTACAAATTTTTCTGCTTTTTAAAGTATCACTGAGTACGTGGATAAGAATGATCTAATTATATTTCTATTTTCAAAAAGCTTTCCACATGCTCTCACATGAATTTCTTAAATTTGGGTACTGTGTACTATTGGCTGCTCAGTATATGCTTAAAAGTTTGAAAACATGATAAATAACAAAGCAGTGATGTTTTCAAATAATTTAAAATTCCTCTACATCGTCAAAATCAAAAGTGTCTGTAAGGAGCTCAAGAGGATTTCTCTACAGTCAGTGACTCAAGGATGAAATAGCACATGAAATGTAAAATTAGTAAACATAGAATAATGAACACAAAAGGAAAACAAAAGCATCTACAAAACTTAGTTATATTGAAAATCTGTAATTTGAGTGTACAGAAAGAAGCCTCCAGTCAATATGTACAGGTCCCTGGGAAAGTAGATTACCCATAGATGACTTGAATAAATAACTGCCATCTGGAATGTTACATTAAAAATATTATCTGTGATTTAAAAACAGACTATGGCAGAACTAGAAAAAATGTTATAACAAAGAACAATTAGACATATGTTATCTCACCCACATAAAGTGCAAGTGAGTCTGAAAAGGCATGATAGGGGAAAAATAGCATCAAGATCTGTATAATTTTGAAAAAGAAATGGTAAAAGTGGTTGAATCATAGTATCTTTATTTTAACATTATAATTATGGATTTTCATCAAAAGTTCATCAGCTATACAGTAAACACTGTTTTTCTCACACAGCACTGTGTTGAATGCAGTGTTGAGTTCTTTGTTACAGTCATTTTGGAGGTCAAATGTGCAAATGCATCCAGAAAATGGATTGAAAACATGGTCTCAGGCATTTAGGCCAGTGTAATGGCATTTAGGTCAGGCCTATGCTTCAGGTGTAATATTTACTGGCAGGTTTTAAATGGCTAGTTAGCAGAAATCAAGAGTTGGCTAAAAGATGGATCACCCAGTGCGTCCTACATTTTCTAAGAATTGGTGTTGCTTCCAAGGGCAGGATGCCAAAATGTGTTTAACTTTGGTTGGATTCTATAAAGCAGTTGCTGCATTCCTTGTCTAATATAATATAAACAAACCATGAAATAAAGGACTTAAACATAGACAGCTAGGTATTTTAAAATATTTGACCATATCCTTTTAACCACTTCAAAATTCTGTTTTAACTATTCTATCTATGCAAACTTTAAGTCCTTAAACTATTAAAGAATTTATTACCTTTTATTACCACAATTCCTCCCTTTCATGAGATGATGAAAGAGATATCCATTTTAGGGTGAAATATGCGACTCTGGAGATGTTGTTGTTTACAAAGGGAATCTAAGGAAATTATCCTAGATTTAGGCAGCTAATTTTTGAATATTTATATTATATAAAATTAAGCCCATTCAAGAAATGTTATGTCTTGAAGTTAAGATTGTTACCTATTTAGTATAAAATGAACAAATAAAGATATCTCTTGCTCTTGCTGCAATCAGGTTGTCTAAATGGCAAAAAAAAAGTAAATATTCAAAAGCAAATAATCTAAGTTATTTGTACTTACCACACTGTAGTCACATCAACTATTACTTAGCCTTGCTTCTAACTTTTTCCCTGTTACACGTTGGAGTATTAATAAAACCAGTTTGCATTGAATCAAGACAGGAATCATCATGCAAGTGTAATGTTATGAAATGTGTTCTTCACAATCTATCATAAAATTCACTCTTGGGAACGAAAGTTCTAAAAACCAGAGGACACTTCTGTAAGTGCTGCAGGTTTGACAACCCTTCATCTTCACATACGTCTGTATCTTGCAGAGCAGATTTTGAATAATGTATGTCATGGCATATTTTCATGCCATGAATGAAACTGTAGATCAGCAAAGTTCTTCATTGTTAAATGCCAGTATTTCTAAGGGAATATAACCTGTCAACCCTGAGAGGGAGAGAAAATTGCTAATATTTTCAGAGGAATGACAGAACTGTGTTTGATAGAAAACACTTCTAGAGGACAGCTAGACCAACCTGTCCAGTCAGAGTAGGGCTATCACTCAAATGGAGCAAATGATGGCTGTCAAATGGTCTAGGTACTGTTTGTTTACTAACCACAAATCCAGAATCATAATCCCTGTGGCTACATCTATACTGGCAGGTATGATCAGCAAATGGCTTCACACATAGCGCTTAGCACTGGTCTACAATAATCCGCTACCTGACACAATTTTTGGCCCACACCCTGGTTAACAAAAGCTACAATGTAAGACAATTACTGCAGCTGCATTAATGATCTGATCAGAAGACTACAAGGGCTTGAAATAACCCAATAGGTAACAAAGATGAGACAGTTCTCTTTGGGAGGGAGAGAGAATTTGGCTGTATAGATTCATATTGTATTGTCAAACTTGCTCTTGGTTAGCGAGATGAGCCTTTGGGTTTTTCCGGTTATCAGAATATGCTCCATCAGCTGGTTATTCAAGTAAGAAGAGAATTTCTTTTCCTCAGTTCCAAAACTAATATTCTTCTCTTCCATTAAAATACTGTGATTAAATGGTACTTGCTGACTCAGTGCATTTGCTATGCAGTTTGAATGCGATTAGTACAATTTTCCACTGCACAAGTGAGTTTTTTGTGTATCTGTATATATATGTGTGTGTTGTAGATCTTCACTGCCATTTCTTACAAGGTAGTATTTTGAACTTTGTGGGAAAATGGTAGTACCAGTTAATGCTGTTTGGAGAGAGGATAAATTTATGCTAAGGGCTGCCAAGATCCACAGTTTCCTCTTGTATGGAGACAGCTTTATCCTGACACTATCCTTTAAATAACAGTACTCTTAGTAGTAGAATTGTTTGCAATAAATATAGGAGAAACATAAGCCCTTTCCACTCATATAATAAACGTTTCCTGATTTCTTTGTACTAAGAAAAACTTCCCTTCGGACCCTGTTTCTGTTTCTATCATGCATTGCATCAACAACACTGGTACAAATTGCTTTATGTTACTAACACAGACTGTTACCATTTAAAATCAGAACTTAAAATAAATGCTTTAACTCATTTTACATCTAGGCTAGAGAAATTATCCTTAAGAATTTATTGCCTGCCTTTATCTCAGAAAATCAAAGATGAATCTGGCCTCACTGAAGAAAGTTGATGAAACATGTAAGTCTCAAATCCTGCCTGCCTTTCTGAGCACTCTTTTTGTTTTCCTACTGGGATACCAAGGACACATTCTTTCCTGTCTAACTCACTACGAGCAATCCTAGAATCAATATTCAAGGTTGACTCTACAAAAATACTACTCTGGAAAACTACCTGCCTCCTGTAAGAAAGGGGTTAAAACTTTAATATGCCTTAACTTCCTTTTCTGAATAGCAACACTTTCCTTCCTCAAAATCAGTAGGCAGAGTAAATACTCATGAACACCAGATGTCCACACTGACTCGAGAAGTCAGAAAGATAAAATTCCATGTGCACACAAGAACATATTCTGAGCATTAGCAGAATGAAATAGAGACATCAGATAAGTGAAAACAGATGTTGTTAAAATGTCAAGTGCAGCAGATGTGTGTATACAAGACAAGCTTTGAAAAGATTAAACTTTGATCCTGGTTGGGCTGTAGGAATTTATGTTAATCAGGTAGAAACAGTAATCTACTTTGGAACAGCTATTTCCACCTTTACTAGAAGATGTTATTATGCATTGTTCCTAATGGAAGTACCTCTGAAATATTAACCAGTTGAGCATGAGCAGTGGTAATATGCTGGCTGTGTAGGCTTTGTGTTCCCATAAATCTGCTTTCATGAGTAGCCAGAGTTCTCAGTAAATCCTTTTCTAGTCACCTACCCACATTTTCATCCAGTGGAGGAGAGAGAAGGATGCTGGATGACACGATATGCATTCAGGTCTCATCCTGATATGCTGTCAGCATACATCCAGGCACCATGTGGCAGTTCCACAGTTTAGATGTGGGTCATATTTTTTATATCTTCCACTTAAAAGGTAAATATTCTTCCCCTTTGTTTTAGAGACTTCCAAATATGAATTTCTGGATGGAAAATCTGACTTGGTTGTGATTTTGGAGTTACGGCTGCATTTTTCCATGTCTGCTGCGAGATTTGCTTCATCAAGGAGAAGATTTTTGATCTGTGTCTGTTTTAAAGTATCAGGACCTTATTTTGTCAACAGTCACAACCATGAACATGTGTTACTAAATGTCTTGTATATATCTGCCAGAGAAAGGAACAAGGAACTACCTAATAGAAGCATTCTACTTCAGAGGTGCTCCTTGGTGTTGTCTCCACAGGGGACAAAAAAGATGTCAGGTTTCATTTCAGTCCTAAATGCCTACAATTTACTGCTTCTTGTAACACCTTTCTCTACACCCATGCCCCAGACCTGTGTATTTTGTTAGTAGAACTGATCCAGTGCGGAGTCAAGGCTCATCAGGGGCTCTTACCATTGCACTGATGACTGGGAGCTGGTAGGCTTAGCTATGCATATTTCTGGTATAAAAACTGCGACATGCTTATCTCTTTGAGGCATAGCTCTTTCATTTGTCTCAGAGTCATATGAGAGATCAGGGTTTTTTCCAAGCCTTCATGGTGATGAAATCTCAATTCCATTGTGTCCAGGCTCTCTTCTCTTTACATTCTCATAGGAAGGTCATGTTATTGGCTGCCATATTCATCTCACATACACCATGTGTACAAAGCAACCTAATCCACCAGAGCTTCAAAATAACTGTTCTGTCCCTCTACAACCAAGTGTTAAACACAGGTGACATACAGAAAAGTGGCAGCTTACATTTTACAAATATTGGGTAATGATTTCTTGTTACTATTAAGTATTAAGAAGCGTGTTTATTTCTACCTTTTAGTATCTGAACATAATTATTCTTCAGTTTAGATTACTAAGTACAAGAGTCTTACTCAGATTTTTAGATTACTTAAATTTACAGCAAATAGATAGTGCTTACCTTTGATAGTCTTTTGCTCCTGATAACCAAGGGAAACCAAGGTGCAATTATACCACTTGTACGCTCCCTCTTTTTGTATTGTTCAATAAAACTACTTGCTTTTTTAGGTAAGAAATTCTACGGAATGAAGTTGATGGAGGGACTTTTTCTGGTATCACAGTGGCACTTTAATACATCAGCTCTTTGTGAGTTACAGCTGCAAAAAGCTCTAACCTTTAAAGGAATTTTCGATAAGTGCTTTTTCTTTTGCAGAGATAACACCTCACAGACTTGTGCTCTGAGATCAACATCAAGATACCTTATTGCTTCTAGAGGCTTTAAAGTCATAATAGAATAGTTTTATTTTATTACCCAGATCAGAACCTTCTCATCCATCCCAACTCGTTTGAGTTACACTTTGGTTATACTTTCAAGTTTTTATAGCACTTTTTATATGGTCTTGAACATTTCACTTTCTGTCTGTATCAACAAGGATACTTGTGCTCTTAACTGGGATTTGGCAACTAGGCACATTTCTAGCAGGTCAAAGTTACCTTGTAAGTTTTCTGTTAATATCTATTTAAGTAAAATTATTCTTGCTTTTTAGTGTGAAATAATTGACTTTGAATAAGAAACTAAATTTGAAGTTAATTTTAATATTAATTTTAATTAATACTGTTTAAATATTCCATGTCCATTCACATAAGATCCCAAAATATTCAATTGTCTTAAGTGTTCTCCTTCATTCTATATGTGTTTGAAATTTGTGCAGCCAGTATCAATTTATTTGATAAAACCAACTCCAGGAATCTTTTTGGAGAGTTCATTATGAACATAGATTTTACATTGAGCATGTTACCAAAAGTTACAAAGCATTGTAATAAGTAGGAGAAAAAAATAAAACAAATATTGGATGTTCTCTTTCTAGTGGATCATCCCGCCTTTATGATAGGCTTCTAGAATTTGATCAAATGTCTAGTTTGATCAAATTCTAGTTCTGCATGTTTTTGAACTTTCTCTGGTTTTACTACGTATCACAACTTGAGCAGCATGCCAATGTCCCAGGACATGTCTCAGCTGAGGCAAGTAAATTTTCTAGTTCTTCACTGAGTGGAGGCTCAGGGGCATGACTGGCATGAATGGTCAGTGCCCATTCCTGTTTTTTTTAATTACACAGTAGAACAAAGTGGGGTTTTTTTAAAGTGTTTCTTTAAAAAATAATTATCAGTGACGGAGAATGCACTATTGTATGCTTTTTTCTTTAGTATATATCCACAGAAAACAAGGAAACCAGACTTTTAAAAACTCTCTGCAGGGGACAGAATCCATAACTGTGGGTACACCCTGTCTAAGCTAAGTCATTATGTTTTCAGCATTGCTAAGAAGTCTAAAGATGTGCTGGGATTACATGCACATACTGCTCTGGGTCAGAAGAACATAAAATGGTATAAAAAAAAAAATCAGCATGCATATATGTGGTACTCTGCTTGTACAGCAGCAGTGTTCTTTTCATGTGTTACACTCTGCTTTTCAAATGACTCTTAACTGGGATAGGTTTGCCTGAAATATCCAGTTTTCTTCCACTGAGAGTAAGAGCAGCCTTGAATACAGCACTATCAAGTACACCAAGGGAATTCAGCACCCACAGTGATGATGAGTTCTAATGAGAACACACCAGTGGTGATTATGAGTACAAACTGTTTAAAGAATGCAACTATGTTAAATTTTATGTCACCTTTAAAGATGGCATTAGGGTCATATCTAACACAAGAAATAATACCTGCAAAATGCAAAGTTTCAAAAAGTGAAATGCATAGGGTATTTCAATGTATTGCATCACTTCTCTGAGTCTCAAGCAGTATTTAAGATGGAAAAATTTGCTTTCTTCTCTGATTTCTTGGTCATAACTACACTTTAATTGATGAAAATTTTTGAAAACCTTCATGAAGATGTTTACTATAATAATTTTCAAGTAAAACAGGAAGGTTTGGCAAAGCTCATATAATGGAAACAGCTTTGCACAGCAGGGAGTATCAGGCAGCTCTAAAAATAGAGACTGCTACTAGTTCTGCCTAGAATAACATGCCTGAAAGAAGAATACACATTTACACAGCTGGCTTTACATGACCCTTGTTTACGCAATAAAACAAAAGGAAATTACCTCTTCTGAGGTTTCATTTTTTTTATTAGGCACTGATTAAATAATAATTAGTTCAAAGTATCATGAGTCATTTCTACGTATGCATACTTATCCTTTTTCAAAGAGCAATTGTCTCCCTGAGGTAATATAGAACATCAGTGATCTGTGCTCTGCTCTAACAACCTTTCAGTTCAGTCGATTCAGTTTCAGCAGTTGCATAACCTTTGTTTTGTCTTTAGCAATTGTCAGAGTAATGGCTCCTTCCTATGTGGAGGTGATCATAGCTGAATTTGGTCAGAAGTTGTCAGCTGAACACTTAAATTCTATTTAGATCAATGAGAAACTTGCCATTTCTTTCACAGTGTTTCTTTGGGATTGCAGTCTTTCAGCACTTTATTTCTTCTTGAAAGCTCTCTGACTCTCATATTTTTCCCCTCCCAAAAAAAACACTCATTGATACGTCCATGTATGTCCCATTATTCTATTTTTTTTTCTTCACAAATGCTATCCAGGAAGTCTCACAGACAGTGCATTTAATTTAATTCTTCCCTAGCAAGCTCATAATGGAATTCAATTGTGTTTCCCTTATCTGAAACCTTTCTGCTCCCTTGAGTAGTTTTCTCCTTCCTTCAATATATTAGAATATTCCCTAGTATTGTTAAAATGTTAATCTCATTTATGTCCTCTTTTCTAATTAATCCATACCTGCAAAGATGACAAGCAATATTTTACCAACAGCATTGCATAAAGACAAGATTTAAAAAAAAAATAGAATAAAACCAGCAGTCAATCAAATATTGTTTTCCTGAGAAATCTTTCTTTATTTTTCCACAATCCTTTATAATATTTTGAAGGAGTAAAATGAGAAAATCTGTAAAGATTTTAATTTAAAAAATAATAAAAAAACTCCATGTAGTCTGAAGCCTTTGACTACTTTACAATTTTTATTTAGGCAATTTAATTTTTCTTAGTTCCTGGCTTGCTCAGTCTGAAAAAAACCTTATTACTATGGGAAACTGCAAAACAAGGGGAAAGACTGGAATATATATTTTGCTCCAAAAATTGAAAGAAAGTGAACTTCCTTTCAGTTTATCTGTCACTACATTTATGGTGGTCTTACTAGGCTGTTCTGATCCTATATTTTTTTTTACAGATTCATCTCAGGTTCTACCACATCTCCAAAAATAAATTAGAAAGAAAACAAAGATTTGTACGTGTGAGGCTTTTTCAGCCAATGTGTCAGACTGGCAAAATGCCCTCTTTGAAGATAGAATAGAGCTGACATGTAATTGTTGCCCTTACCTTTGTTGCCACTGACACTGGAGTCTGAACCCTCCTTGGAGACCTGAAAACAATTTTGCTGTGACACTCTGAGAAGTTACCACTGGTATTTTACAAATACTGTGAGGTCACAGATTTTGACCTATACAGAGCCAAGCAAGCCTCTGGAGGGCGTTGTGTTTTATGGGAAAAATGTTTCCATTGATTTTTAGATTAGCATTTTACTGCAACATAGAACAGATCAGTAGCCATGAAAGACAAAATTCACATTACAGTAGCAAGAAAAAGTAACGCAGCCTAAGATGTGTTTAAAATCTAAACTTTTTTTTTTTTAATATTCTTTTAGCATGATTTTCCAGAGTCACGGCAGGAATATAAAGAATGAGGACTAATACCATGTAATTATATCAAATAAAAATATACCATGCTTCCACTGCATGGCATTCAGTATTTCCTGAAAGCCTGAAAGGGTTAAAACTAGTCCTTTTGCATAAATCCTAGTTTAGCATTTAATAACATTGTCATATGTAGAATCTCTCCTTCTTTTTCTGAATGTTTATAAATACAACACTTACAACTATTTTGCAAGAGTAAGCACCAAAGTTATGTCCCTGATTAAATTTTAAAACATTGTCCAGATAACATACAAGTTTATTAAGTTAGATAGCCAATGGCAGAATTTTCTAAGGGAATTACCTCTAAAAAAGAGCTTGTTCTCAAATACATTCATTCTGAGGCTGCCATTTATCCACAAAATAAATCATAATATTTGCAGACATATGTTAATATTTGGGGAATTAAATATTTTCATAAATTACTCCTAGTAATTCAACAGATTTTAAGGTGGAAAAGGCATGAGTGCTCCGTCCCTCACACCTGTAGAGCATTTTGTGTTATCATCTCTTCTTTAAGGCAGGGACTGAGCACAATGTCACAGCACAAGTGACATCTCTTGACCTCCTTTCTTATGAAGACAGGATGCACAACACTCATTTGAGAATAGAGAACAGATGAGATGTAAAAGTGGCTCATTTTACAAGCTACTTTAAATGTATGTGGAAAGATTTTTTCATTAGATAGAATCAGAGTATTAAAGTTTACATATAAGACTTCCCAAGGCATTTCCTATTATTAGATTATTGCTATTATTTTCCTGTTAATTCAATAAAAGCCTTTGTTTTTTTTACTTTTTTTACTTCTGGGAAAGATTTTCCTTGTTGAAGAAGGATTAAGAGTTGTCAGTCTAGGCACTAATGTGATATATGTTCAAAAAAACACAAGCATTTAACATTTGAAAAGTTGCCTTTTGTATGGTTTATTTATTTTAACATGATACTATGTCAAAATAAAGTCTACATTTATCATATTCAGCATGCATCAAGAATTGCAACATAATGGATGTGTTAAGACAATCTGGAAAGACAACTGTGAAGAGTATTTTATTAAATACTCTTAAATTACTGCCACTAAGAAATACCTTTTTACAAGAGAGACTTGAAAAGCAAGGACTTCCAAAAGAGGTAAAATTCAAAATATTTTTTGAGATACATAGGAGAAATTTTCTTTTCAAGAAAATTTTTGTGTAAAGCTACTCCTTTTGCTGCCTTTTTTTTGTTTCATCCCTCATTTGGGCATTGAAAAACAGAAGAGGAAAAATTGGTACACACCGAAACAAAGCTTCATGTTTTTATTGATAATTATTACTAGATTTTTTTGCCAAATTAAAATATTTTATATTATGAAATGCTTTTCATTGCACAGGAATATGGATTTTTTAACATAGGCTTTTTGCATGGAAAAAGGTCTACCCTCCAACTAAAGAAATAATGAAGATGAGACTCATGAATGAAAAAATCTGTGGTTTTTTTCCAATGTTTATGAATTCATTACAGCATACTATTCCTTCAGATATAAGAAATTCCAAGAAATCAAGTGTTATCAAGATTAACTACTAAAACATTAGACCTAAGTTTTATGGAATACTTTTACATACTCACTACCATAGTGGTAGTTTCACAGACAAACAGGCAAAGAGGAAGGAAGGTCAAAGAAAATTCTGCAATGTATTTGTCAAAACCCGGGAAATGACTAAAGGACTTGGGAATCCTGGTCCACAGCCCGATACTTATGACCACAAAATAAATACTGGACTCTAATGTATCCAATCTAGCCAAAGTGTTTTAGTCTGCATGAAGGGGTTACCCAGAGCTGACAGGATATTAATTCTAAAATTGATCCCCATTGGTTTTTTAGGCAACTTTATATTAATCCTCCTGCAAGCCACGCAATGCACAATTGTCATCTTACATTTACTTTTCATCATGTGCACATTATTTCCAATTAAAGCAGTTGTGGTGCTATCTGATAGGGTTCTGGGAGGTTTCCACAGTTCAGCGCTGCTGCCGATAGTGAGGACCCCTCTCTAAATAATCATTCTTAACCTCTTTGAAAGAGAGGAGAGAGAGAGAAGGTGGTGATGGCAAATGTGGGCCGGGCTGTGAGCACAGCAGGTGGGCAGAGGCTCTCAGTGCCAGGCTCTCAGGATCTCCCCACAGGGCAGCAAGGACAACCCACTCCCGCAGCCGTGTTGGCTTCACTGCTTACTGACCCTCTGCTGAAAGCCCATGGAAAATGATTAATAAAAAATGATGATGCTGAAATGAATTTGGCTCATCCTTAACTCTCCATAATAAAATCAGAGGTGCACCTAGTGTTCTGCACGTTGTAAGATTATTACTCACATGTTTACTTTTTTTTTGTTGAAGTGAGAGGAAGAATCAAATCCAAATTAATTAAGCTTCATGTAAGACTGGCATTGGTAGATACAGTTAATTTTCATCTTCTACCTAAGAGATTAGAGTTCATATCTCAAAGGTAATTGAAAGCCCATATTTGAAAGGAAATAATTCCCTTAGGTTCAGAAGCAGGATTTACTTAACCTACAATGAATGAAGGAGTGGTGCAGTGAGTTTAGCTAATATAACAGCTTTATGCTCTTCAGATATTTTTTCACTGAAATTTCCCTCCTGCTTTCTGTGTTTGACATTTTAAGGAGAACATTTAGTTGAGTTTTTCAATGAGTCTCTATGGTAACAGTAAAAATGCCCAATCAAAATACTTTACCTGCTCTGCCTTCTTGCCTGTTCACCCAGCAGAAGCTGCAAAGCAGAGAAGTGAGAATCACTGGTCCTTTCAAGTGTAATGGGAGTGTATTATAAAGTAGGAACAAATGATCTGTAGATTTCAAGACTACTAATGATCACACTAACTAGAGAAAGAAGTAATCATTTGTCAAGTAGCAGCTCCAGCATCAAATAATTTTAGTTTCAAAATTATATCTTTTTTATATAAAACTGAATAATTTATACTTTGTTTTGTATTAAATCTAAGAATTGTTCTTTCAGTTTATCAGCCAACACTGGGCTCTACTGGAGTACAGCAGCAGGTGCAATATATTCATAAATTATTTTACCATAAGTAACCACAAAATGCCAATTTTCTGGAAATGTGTATATATTTTTCTGGAAAAGTAATAATCACCAACTCCATTTTTTGTACATGTAAAACAAAGACATATGTTAATAGATTACCTGAATTAAAAAAAAAATAGGAGGAAAGCAGAAAAGATACACAGGATTAAACCTTCTTGTCAGGAAACCATGGTAGCCTACTGAAATCTATTGAAGGGATATTAGAGAGCAGATATTGTTGTAGCAAGAATGGCTTCTCCATCTATTACTGCTTCTTTCAAGAGATACCAGAGGCTCAGCTGAGATCCCTGAAAATGTAACTGAGCCAGTGCACTGCCATTTCCCCTAGAAACTGTTTAGCTGTAGAAGATGTATTTTAGAAAGCTATTCAGTGTGCTGTGGGGCACCTCCCTGAGCATTGTCAGAGCAGTGGTGCCAGGCTGGAGGTTGGCAGCGTTTGCCTGCCAGGAAATCCCTCAGAGGCTGCATCCTTGGCAGCCCAGCAGGGCAGGCTGGGAGCAGGACCCCATCACAGGGCTGCCGCAAGGCCCTGCTTGTGCAGCCTGGTCACGGCAGCCTGCCCTGCACAGAGAGCCAGGCAGCACACCAACACATCCATTTCACTGCTCTAATCAACCCTGAGCAAGCTCTAACGTGGCTTTTCATTGCTTAACCTTTTGAAGATCATCCATCATTAATAAAAAGTGATACGTTCATAAAAGTGCACTCGTAATTAATAGGCTTTCCAGCAATGCAGAAACAAACTGCAATGTTTTAGTGTGATTAAGAAAACTTTTCTCTGGCATTTGGTACTCAGTGGACAGCTTCTCACTTGTTTCTAATGAATCCTGGCCATTTTGTTTAAATCAGCTGAGGAGCTCCTTGGAAGTGGATAACTACAGTTTCTTAGGAGGTAAGTAAATTAATTAACCATGAAAAGATGCATTGTGTTCAAAACAGATTTAAGTCACTCATTCTGACTTTCTATTGTTTGCCCCTTTTCAGGAACAAATGAGTGGGACAAAGGCAGGAAAACCAAAAAAGCTACAAAAAAGATGGCATCTCAACTGCAGTGTTTGTGCTAGGTTTCTATTACCAAATAATTAATGTTTGTCCAACTTTTAACCAGCAAGGTAGCTTGATAGAGTTTTGTTTAAAGGTAATGATAAATGTTGCAAGAGAGAAATAACTCAGGGTATATTGCAAGTCCCAAGTATCTCCAATAGATGTGACAGCAAAAATGGATAGAACACATACAAAAGTAAAACATATTCAATTATTTATGTGTGAAAAGCTGGAATTCTGCATGTATTGAAAACAAACCTTGATATTTGCACAACATCATGACTTTTAGAAAAGCTCTGAAAGGGCTAAAACCAAAATTCATCTGGAAATTAAAATATAAATTAGTGTTGTATATTTATAGAATGTGCTATTAAGAAAACTTCCCTGTCCAACCATCCAGGCACCCCTCTGGCAGTCACACTTAACCACCTGAGCTTGGACTGAGGCTCCTTCACTACACACCCCATCCTCGCACAGTCACACCAGGTTTCTTCAGCAGCTCAACCCCAGGTTCCCCACAGCAGAATCTTAGATGTCCAGATGCTTCAAATAATTTAATCTTGCTGCAATAACAATAAAAAAATGGCAGCTCAAGCTGGGTGCCTCCGAGGAGGGACCCCAAGCAAAGGAACCCGTGGGTTTTTATGCTCACACAGTCAAAGCAAGCAGAAGTGTGCATTCACCTGGCTGGGCCACAAGTCCCCGTGCCCTTTGTTAGGCAAAGGGTCACCTGTTCACAGCCTCTTGCCCAGGGTTTCTCTACCCAGAGCTCAATCTGCAGCTGGCCCTGCATCTTGCAAACTGACGTACCTGCCCCGAATGTATTCCTTAACAACGAAAAGCGTCAAAGCTGAAAAAAAATTACAAGCAGTGTGGTTTCACTGAAGAGAAGCTGTAGATGAACAGCTGCACACAGTTCTCAGAATTTTTATTAAAAAAAACACATGTATATGAAATCAAGCAGATAAGTGAAACATTTCCAAATACAGTAAGTATTGATAAATTATATCAGATCTGAAAAAGATTTCTGAATTCAGTGAACTTGTTCTATGGCCACATCAGATGTTATTCGTGAGTTGTTACTACTGTACTGAATTTTTGACAAAAAATGCTGCTGCAAATTCAAGATCTAAAAAGTGGCTAGTACGTATAGATCAAGACATAATGTAGTATGAGCAGGTAATGACAGACATAATCAAAGGCATGGTTGTAATACAGAACTACAAAGAACTGATCATTCTCATTAGCTTTCAGAAGTTAATTAACATGCAAATGATTATTAAGACTTTCCAAAGAAACCCTGAATGAGTTTTTTTGCTGTCTTTTTGCTTACTTTAATTACCCCATGAAAGGAAGTGTAAATCACAATCAAAATCAGTATAGTACATTTGTTATATAAATGCTTCTCCACATTGAAACTATTCAGATACAGGAAAGAGTGATGTAAAGGCTTTTTCCCCTCATTCTACTCTGCCTTATTGTCATGTTTTCACCCCAGTCAGCAGCTCAGCCCCTGCTTATTCTTCTTCAGTAGAATGATGAGAGAATCAGAAGAGTGAGAGTGGGAAAACACTGTGCATTGAAATAAAGACAGCCTAAGAGGTAAAGCAGGCAGTTCAGTAACAAAAAAAGCAAAACAAGATTCATCTACTTCTCGTGGGCTGGCAGGTGTTCAGCCATCCCCAGGAAAGCTGGGGTCAACCATGTGCAACCTGAGAAGAGAAACAGCATCACTTGGAATGACCTTCCTCTTCTTTCTACACAGTCCAGCTTTTGTTTCTGAGAACATCATACAGACTGGGACATCATTTGGTCAGCTGGGATCAGCTGTCCCAGCTCTGCCCCCTCCCAATTCCTTGTGCATCCTCAGCCTACACCCTGGCAGGGTGGGGTAGAGGCAGAAAAGGCCTTGACCCTGTATGAGTGCTGCTCAGCAACAGCTAAAACTTTCTTGTGTTATCATCACCATTTCTCCCAAAAAGCCAAATCATAGCCCCATACCAGCTACTATGAAGAAAATTCATTCTATCCCAGACAAAACCAACAAAGTCTCCACGCCTTGGGCCATATAATTTAATTCATGTGCAAATCTCACACTATCCAATTGGATTGTCCATTCCTGCCCATCTTTTTCCACATACCTTGCCACCCAGACTGCACATTGGGGCATATCACTGTGTGATTCTCCTGAAATAGTGTGATAACTTTTGGAAAAGCCAGGAACAGAGTTTTGAGACACATCACATATGACATTCTGATTACTTAGGTATGTTCAAGGTCATGGAGAGCCATTCCAACAAGACAGAAGGCATCTACTTCACAGAAGACAGGAAAGGTACCAGTCTTTGTTTTCTCCACATATTGGCTCTTGGAGGAGAAGAAGGATAAAATGTAATTGCTATTTTTTTCACACAACACTTGGACAACAGCACCGCAGATAACAAATATCAAATGTGACAAAGATCTCAAGATTCTCAAAAATGCTTTAAGAGGTTATTTCTACCTAAACAAAGGAAACATGTATAGAGGCTACATATGGCTAGTCATTTTTACATGAAAGAAAAAAATATTAACCCCAAGGCCTCTATTCCAATACCTCTAATATTATTCTGTCTCATGATAGGAAAATTGAAAAAATAAGTGACATGATGACAAGAAACCTGAGAATCAATGTTATACCATTTAAAATTAAACATTCTTAGTCATGTGCCACTGGCTAAACTGTGTATCTGTCATACATAACATCTTAAGAACATATCTGAGATATAAAATTTATTTTTTGTCACAAATGAAGATTAAAGGTCATAATTTCCTCTATAATCAGATTAAAAATTCTGTCCTTGAGTCACTCTATCTCAAGGTTAAATATACTTTGTAATACAAGACAATGGATTGTTCTGTATTCATGTTAGTAGAGCATTGCTCCCGTGGTTTTAACAAAGAAAAAATTGAACACAGACTTGCTTTGACAGTTTTTGACAAAAACAGAGACATAGGAAAGTTCATGAAGTTTGGGGTTTTTGTTGTTGTTGCTTTTAAATTGCCAGTGTTCTCAGCCTTCTCAAGTCAATTTGTCTCAAATTCTCAGCTTGTGCCATAGATGAGGTCAAGCAAGCACCAAGTGGAGGCATTCATAATCTTCTAAATTAAATTACCATCTCGGCAAGAGATCCCACTCCTTTAGCAGCACGCAGTTAAGGGATTACTGGAGCATTACTGTGGGAGACAAGGAAAGTCTAGGTATCAACTCAATAGCAGAATCCTATGGAAATGGCAGATTCAGCAAAAAGCCATATGGGTCACAAATGAGGTAAGTAAACTCAGAAAATCCTTTCAAGGCAAGTATTTCCCTCAGCACTCTCCTACAGATTCTGAAACTGAGATTAGTGAAATGGTGTCTTTTACTGAATCCCTAGAGTGTCATAATTTAATAGTATTTCACAGCTACAGTACATCATCACATTACATTACACTCTCCCTGTCACCATACAAACCACAATACCATGAAGTGATAACACAGTGTAATGAGACATACAATACAGTGTAATGTGATATACAAGAAAGTCAATGCAGCATATCTCAAAAATTACCCCCATTTAAACGGAAACTTAATACATATTTCATATAAATGTACAGGTCATTCATTTTGTCCATTTTTTTGGATGTGTTTAATCACTGTGCATCTTGATACTTCCACAGAGAAATTTAATATTATAGTCAGAAGCAATCATATTTTACTAAGAAAGCTGAAATCAAGAAACCGAAACCATTCTCTAGGCAACTTTCTGAAAGGACTTTAAAAGTCTTCCAAAAAATGTTTTTACAGGAAAAGAGCTCGAGCAAACTTACAGGATCCTCGTGTCTCTGAGAGGTGGTATTCATTGCAATTAACATTATCTACAGAATTAAAAACCAAGTTGGTTGGTGTTGGCTTCCTCCACACACATGTGCACACTAATATCCTTATACCTTGGCTATTCCATGAGTACCTTCATGTATAAATATCTAATCCTTCCTAACTGCAGTTGAGATGTGAGTTAGGGAATTTCTGCCTTTGCAACAGGAAAAAATGGTCAAAAACTAGTAATAAACCCTCTCAAGTAAAAGCTAATAAGGACAAACTTAGATGCAGATGGATTTAGGTACACATTATGAGTCTCTCCAAAGAAAAACATTCAAGTATAAGCTAATTAGAGGAATATTACACTAACATTAGATTTATATGGGAGAGCAGTTATCACTTAAAAGGAAGCCCAGATGAGAACCCATACAAAACACACTTTTCAGATCTCCCCACTACATGGGTAAAGTAGTTGTTTTGTTTTTTTTTTTGTGTTAAAATTAATACTTTGTATTGTCAATTCTTTAAATGTGTAGTAAGATTGCCCAGCTAGCCTAAAGAAGCTGATTTTCTCTCACAACCCTCTGCATTTATCTGGAGCTGCATCAATCTGCAGCATACCCCCTTCCAGCTTAAAAAGCTAGGTGTTTTTCACCTTCTGTCTGCTGAGAAAGAAAGATATAAATAGCTAACAGGAGAGAAAACTGTGTACCAAAGCACCCTACAGCAACGTCCCACTTTCACACGTGAAGAGATTTCTTTCAGCATGTTTCAGAGAGGATTGTAGGGTCAGCACTGGGACAGCAGGAAATGGAACTCAGACTAGGAAACTGTTCTATGTCTGTCAAAAAATCATTTAATGTTGGTACTACAATACAGATTAAGTTAGAATATGATTCAGGAAAAAAATAACAAATATGCATCCAGTCTTCCACCTCTGTAAAATAAGTATTCAGTGTCCTTAAACACACAAAGTAATCTTTTCGCAGCATTTTCCCATTTTAACTCATTCTTTTAACAGGTCCTAAGTATATGTTTTACTAATTTGCAATCATGATATGATTTTCTAATTCTTATTGTTCTACAGAACTTGTATAAGAGGCACTAAATTTGAACTGCATTTTTTGAATCTTGCTGAGATGTATTAATTTAGGATTATTACTATCAAGAGTGAAATATTCTCCTAAACATGCTGCTTCACATCACAAAACTTCACAATTGAACTGGCATTCTATTATATCAAACTAGTAAAGTTATCTGCCATTTAAAATAATCAGTAATAATGGCTGTTTATATGGAATGTAAAGATGCCAGTTCTCAATCGGAACAACCTCAAAACCTCAACTCGTCCCACTCCAGAAAATTCAATGTTTATGAATAGCATTCTCTTCTTTACTAATAATTTTTCAAAAGCCTGAAAGATGATGTTTTTTCAAAAAATCCATGTGCAGAAAAAGTTTTGATCAATTAATGTATAGTCATTAGTGGGGTGAGTGGTTTGCCTGATTATCTTTTTCCTTTTTCCTTCATGGAATTAAAGATGGTAGCTTACTTAAATGTATTTATTTGCATATTCAGGCGTTCAAATTAAAATATATTGAGGTGGACAATTATAGAAAACAGAATTCACCCAGAGGCTTGTGCTGCTCCCAGACTCACTCATGTGATGAAGATTTCACAGCTAATGGTGTGTAAATGTGAAAAAGAGGTCCTCTAAGACATCACGACTTTAACATAAGATTTGAAAATAAAAATAATATCCTTAAAGCAAGCTATATTAACTATTTTCAACGCTATTAAAGGAACGGAAGCAGAGAAATATTGCAGTGTTTACAAATAATTGCATTTCCAACAAATGTGCAAGAATATTGTTAATGGATCAGAAGAGCTAAGGAGGTAATTACATTTGCAAATGAATAATTCCAACATTTTGCTACCATGGTCTAGAAGAGTCCCTTTTCTGCACTTGAAATCCATTGCCTAAATCTTCTTAGTTATCCTAGATGAAAAGGCTGTACATTTTTCCCCATTCTGGCAAGACCTCTAACACCCTCTTGAAACAGAAAAAGGAGTTTTTTAGCTTTAGCTCTTCTTTATATCTCACACAGGATTAATCCTCAGAGATGAACGTGGCCAAAGGCACAAGATAGAAAGCATAGTTATTACTTTGGCAGGTTGTTAAAGTCTTTTATTTGGAATCTAACATTGTCTTTGTTGTTACAAGGAAAACTGTTCAGCCTTCTTGTAGTATTTGTTCCATTCCAGTTTCCTGGCACATAGCCCTTTTGTAAGCACTTCAGAGGCTATTGCCTGTGCTTAAAAAGGCCATTTTATGTTTGCAGTATGATCTTTCTGCCTAGAGTCATGCTAAGAAGAGGAATGAGATATGCTGCAAAATTCTAACACTGATGCCTGTTTTCATTCTTCTCTGTACCCATGTAGTTGTGAGGGCTTTGCTCTACACATTCATCTCCCCTGCAGAAACTCCCAGTACCTTTCCCTAAGACAACCTAGGAGACCCAGCTATAAGGGAGAGCCAAGATACTGAAGCAAAAAAAAAGAGATAAGGGATAAGACTGCAAAAATATAATTACATTATTAATAGCACATTTTCTTCTATAGTAGTAAAATCCCCATTGAAGCTTTTAGATCTGCATCTTTTCCAGCTTGTTCCATTTTGTCCAACCTTTCGAATATTAACTTCATACTTTTGTTCAGACTTACAGTCTTCGTTCTCCAGCATGCTAACAGAGTAAGAAGTTATAAATTGTTTTTATTTGTAAGAAGTTATGTAATGACCTCTACTGTGGATGTTCAAGTTCTGGAATATAATAGTAAAATAATATGAACAATGGAAGAGCAGTCAGGTGCATTATTCCTTGGGTTACACAAAATTTTTCTTATCTATTCAGTGCAGCATCTCATTCCCCACTTAAAGATTAATACAGTTTCATTAACTTCTCTTTACTGTACTCCTTTTCATGCATGTCCTAAAAACCTCCTGGCGAGGTGTAAACAGAAACCTTCATTTAGGAAAGAAATCTTAATTTATAAGCCATTATTTATTTCCAGAACTTATATAAAACAAAGATATTCTTTTGTAAGCTGCAGTCTTTTATGAGGGTGAATGACAGCAGATTTGAAAAGAGCGGAACAAATCTTTGTTTGCCTGTCCATAGCTGAAGTAACGGCATAGAGCACTAAACCTACGTCTCTTAAGACACCAAATAAATTTTCTTTCAGGATTAATGGTCCACTGCTAGTGTGAAGGAGATTATAACTAGAAGCAAAGAGACAAGAGAGTCCAGGGCTGCCCCACGGTTCATTTCTATGGAATTTGTTAGTGAGCAGAGCCAAGAAGTCAAGCATTTGGGTAAACAGTTCAACGTGAAATTGCTTACTGAATGCTACCAGACATTATGGTCAAATGCATCTGCTGCACAGTTAGGCAGTAGATACAGTGATTTAGCACTGCATACAAATCACTGGGATTCTGTGTGCTGGTACCAACTGAGAGGCTGCCAGCCATAAGGTTGCCAGTCACCACGTGTCACTTCTTCATTTACATCACATTGGTATTCAGACAGTGGCAAGCAACCCCAAAAGTGAATTTATTGCTACCAGAAAGTCAATATTTTACAATAACTGTAGGAATTCTGAAGCACTAATTTAAAAGACTGCACAGAGCAAACCATTTACTGTTCTATACACATGTATATTGCTGGTCATTGCCACGGATACTGAAATTTAGAGTAGTCCTGTGAAGCTCTTAATTTCAGACACTTGGTCTTTCACAAAGAAAACTGTCGATATTTGGTTTAACTAGTAAAACAAAGTTTTTAGAGACCTCCTTGACTTTCCTAGAACAATTATGTATTGTACATGGTTCATTTGTCTCTCACTTTTTAATTTTCTTGAAACAACATTTCATTAGGTTTTTTGCCCTGAAATGTGACATCAGGCTGTCAAATCATACCACCCTATTTCCTTTGGAAATATCAGTCTTGCAAAGAACTATCCTTCTGAAAAATAAAAGCAAGTTGAACCAACAAAACGAAAAGTAAAGAATGTTCTGATTTTTCACACTTTCCTTGTAGCATATAAAACACCAACAGAACTTAAATTTCAGTATCTTTTCCATGCTTTTGATGTATGAAAACAGAGAAACATTCAACAAACCCAAATACCTAAATTACATAAGTGCTCCCTTCATCATCACTATTTGTTTTTGGAAGTACAGAAATCCCTATTCCCCTGGTGAATATGAGACTGATACTCAGCATTCAGTTAATTCAAACATTACCTGATCACACAACTATGGAATTGTCCTTATGTATGTAACTTGTCTTTCATGCAATAGATGGACTGAATCTCCTACTTATCCTTCCTATATTTATAAATCAGATTTTTTTTTTTGTTTGTTTTAAATTGGTGGTTTTCCCTATTTGGGAAAAAAATAAGTCTTCAACAAAGACACAAATCTATCGAGCAAAATTTGAATTCTACCCCATAGGCATGTATTTCCCACCTGACACTGTCTTTTTGTCTTCATCTCAAGATACATTTCAGTAGATATTTCTGCAGCTGCAATACAGAAGAGGTAAAAGGCAGCAATGAGCTTTATTTTCATTAAAGTTCTGCAATTTGTGAGAGGGAGCATTCCTTTTGAACAGAGAAGGAAGCATTTCTCAGCAGCTAATAATGGTAGTTCACAAGTCTGATTATGCCAGTACTGGCTCCTAGAAAAGACCAACCGATATAATTGATCTTGTAACATTTAAAGGCTCTTCACTTCAAGTGTATTTTATTGCTGCCTGGCTACAATTATGTTGACCAGAAGTGAGGCCAGCTCTGGGGTTCAGAACTCAGAGGAAAATCAGTTCAGCATGTAACCACTTCACTCCTAATGGCAGAAGTTGCATGGGAAATTAATTTTCAGGATCACATTAAGTCAGACTGCAGAACTATTGTGGGATTCACTTGGATAAAATTGCTCTAGCTGCTGGAAAGATGAGTGTCAGTAATGATATTTATTAAACAAAATGAATAACGTTTGGAAGCCATGGAAACCAGAGAACTAAAACTGGGTATATGCACTAAGTGCAAGAGGTCACCAAGAGCTTTTAAGACAATCAAAAGACTTCAAGTACAATTGCACATTAGATAAATTCCTAAGCATTTTTATCCGCCCTCTATCTCACAGAAGATAATAAAGTAAAATTAACAGAAAATACCAGAATGTATAATCAAGGAAATGAATGTCCAGGCCTGCTATAATGAATGTCCAGGCCTGCTATAGAAGAATATTTTCATCCTTTGAATATCAGCCTCAGTTAAGCTTCCCAAAGACCAATTCTTTACCTGGATAGACTGCAAAACAGAAAAAAAAAAAAAGGAAGGGATAGAGGGGGCAGGAAAATCTCCTAGCTAGAATTAAAATTCATGAAAAATGCAGAGAAAGCTTTACATAGTCCATAAAGGTGTGAATCTTATAAGTAAAACAGAATATATTTGACAGAAATTAAATTAGAAAAGGTAATGGATTAAAACACACTTAAAGACACATGGCTCTGAATGACAGGGGGATTTATTTTGTTTTTCTCTGGAAGACTACTGTATTCTAATCTTTCAAAATATCACATTCATGTTTACCTTTATAACTATTATTAGTTCAGGAACTAGTTGAACTATTCACACTGTGTAAAGTTAAGATTTTAAGACCACAAATGAGAGAGATAGAAGAAGGAAGAGATTTTAAAAAGCCCAAATAGGTTTGTTTTCTAAAAGGCAAATAGAGACCTCTGCTTTTGAAATATAGCAAAATATTTTTATTTGGAATTTTAGCTTAAGTAATTCTTTAAGAAAAGAAAAGAAATGAAAAATGCTAGGTCACTATAGTTGCCACAAAAATTCTACAATACTCTTCCTATCTCTTGTACAATGTAAAAGAAATAAATTAAAAATGCATTCACACAGCTTCTTCTTTTTTTTTTAAACAACGGTCCAGTTGTTCAGAATATCTTACCTTGGAAATGAGATCTCAGTTCTTTTACAGAGCATTTTGCATTGCTTTATAGACAATACAGCACTTACTACACTTGAAGTACTGTTTCATTAACCATATTATCAGCAGGAATAATGGTGTCAGGTACTTTGCCTTAAAAATATGTGTTTAAATGCAAATATACAACTAAAAAATAGGTTTTTTAAAGATTTTTAAAAGCAGTCAGATTTATTCTGTAGCAAAAGAGAAAAAAAAGATAATGTTACTTCCAGAAGGAGCGCTCAAATTTAAAACACCATCTTACTGTGTTTCATTTGAAGCATATTACATTATAAGGTACAAATACAGTGAGAGTTAATCAAGCAGACCTAGCATCCAAAGCTGACAGCTTTCTAAGATAATACAAGTGGTTCATTTTACCCATTAGTGGGAACATCATAAGGGTGAAAATGTCCTTTAATACTCAACTTCCATAAACAGGCCATCTGTTTTCCATTAGCTCAATATAAAGATGTACTGAAATAAAGCCAGACTCCTGTATTTGATAACAGTAACATCCTTTCCCATACCTAGAATTACTTAGTTATTCACCTTTAAAAACTCAGAGCCACAGATGCCATTTATGTGGCATATTCCATGTTCTGGAACACCTGCATTTTGCAACATATCCCTATATTACTGCACTGTAAACATTTCTGTCCTAAACTGATGCAAAAATTTTTGTACATCTGAGCATGCTGGTAGGGCAGAGAGCAGCACCTTTAACTGGGATATCTAATACTTAGTGTGGAAAAAAATAAACAAACAAAAGGAACATGTGTAAATGACATGGCTACATTTCTTTAAACTACTCACCTCCAGCATTTTCTCTCAGCTCCTAAAAACCTTTTTGTTATTTGAACGGGCAAGAGCTGATAAGATGCTTCTCCTCCCTTCCATGTTTTTCAGAAGATGGCAACATTAAGGAAATATCATTCAGAGAAGACAGCAGTCCCATTCCAGATCTTGCAATCAGAATTGGATGGATCTATTTCAACACTACAGAGATGGCTAAGTACCCATGGTGCTAGAGATTCACAGCATTACATCTTCTTGGTTCTCACCAGTGAATGCTCCAAGGAATGTTCTGAAGTAATCTGTTCACATTGCCAAGTGTCTTTCTGCACCCTGAAAACACAGGTGGATTTAAGAACAGAAGATGTAAAAGCACTATAAAAATAAAAAGTAGAAATCTACACGTGCTTTTATTAAGTCTCTACCTGAAATAATTTTTAAAACCCTTTGTTTTTTTTTAATTGGTACAGGATCTGAACTGGTGTTCTTTTCCTTGTAGTAATGTTTTGGTTTGGGTTTTTTTTTTTGTTTTTTGTCTGCATATATTGTGCAATTACGTTGTGATTATAAAAAAAAAAAAAGAAAACTTTAAGCTGAAAATAATACTTTCCACAATTAGTGAGGAACTTATTACATAAAGATACATGCCACCAACTGTTTTCACTATCCTAATCAGGGAAGGGGGTTATGATTATTTTTAATTTATTTCCCTAAGGTTATGTCTTTAAGGGATTTGAGAGGTCCATTTGAAAATTGTTTTCTGTAAAAACTGGATCCCTGCAAGATTTGTAGAGAAAGTGATACACATATCTTATATCCATATGTATATGTATATATGTTTGAATACAGATATATATATGTATGTATATGTATATGTATATGCATATGCGTATGTGTATGTGTATGTATATTTGTATATGTGTATATGTGTATATGTGTATATATATAAAGCCACTAAGTGTGATTGAAGGCAGGAGTGATCCAAGGTAGGATTGAAGACAGTGAAGATGAAATGTCGATGTCAAGAACTGAGGAAGTTAATGTCTCCTCATTATAAGGTAGGAGGTATTCATAAACAAAATCCTTTATGTCTGGGGGAAGAAAATCCCCAAGAAGTAATGCAAAATGTAACTAATCTTGTAAATTGCTGTAGCCAAAAGCCACCAATATGTCCTCTAATTTCCTTTCCCACTAGCCAAGCTTCAAAGGCTTAATTTGATCCATTCTGTGGTAACTTTCCAGACTGGCATCTGCCTCTGTGACAATGATGCCTGATTATTGTCGCTCCCTAGTCTCAAGCTTGCAGCTTGTTCAGAGCACTACAACATGATTATTAAGTGGTTTAGGCAAATCTGATGCTAATGCTTGCATCCTTTTCTTTTATTACTATTTGTTTGAAGATTAGCCTAGATGTGTTAGTGTATAATCAAAGTCCATGCTGAAACACTGTTTTAAAAATCTGCTGTGAAGAATAGGGAGTAGTTAGCCTTTCTTTCCTTTCCACCTGCAAAATAGACAATTTCTTTTTTTTTTTTTTTTCTTCTGATGTTCCTCCCCTCCACACACTGGCTTCCTTCTCGGACCCACTTGGATAAGGCAGCCTTTTGATACAACATGCAGGTTTAAATATTGTCTGACAGGAAGCAACTGAAGTGATTATTATACATGTCTTTCAATTTATATTTCAATATGGAACTGATAAACTTCATGGGGCAGCTCTTCAGCTGATGTAAGTCATTATAGCATCTTTAGCTTCAATGAACCTTTTTAATTTTACCATAGAGGAGATGGCTCTTTTGCTGTTTACCATATTTAGAACTGCTATTCAGCAACTCAAGTACTGCTTTTGAAGCTCTGATTGAAATTACTGCTCATTACACCCTCTGCTATTTTTTTAAATACAATCATCCACATAAAATGCACAAACATTTCATCTCTTCTAATATTATTTCATTTTAAGTTTGTTCTCCTGCAGGATTACATATGACTTGATTAATCTCATTCCACATTTTAGTTATTTTCTTGGCCAATTTTCTTTAAAATTCTCCATATCACAGTGCAGTGGTCTCCATATTTTTGAGGAGCCTCTGCCTCTTTTTCATTCCTGTCATTTTCAACCTTAAGAAGATTAATTCAGAAATATTGAATTATCCCATCTACTTTTAAGATAAAATTGATATTTTCTCTAGATTGCTGTCATTTAGAGAGAGCACCATCTCTACTAACTTTGCCAACTGCAGTTTAGATGTCCAGTCTAATTAAGTCATCCAACTCCAGCTGTCACCAGTGGAGGAAGGTAAGTTGAAAGTTGACATAAATCACATTTCAGGGCCATCCACCCCCCTCCACTTTTTAAAAGAACAAAGAGATCTGGGCAGAGGCACCATTTTAAAAAAACATCACGGGAATGCTAAGGAAAGGAGTGAAAGTCTCCAGTGTTCAGCAGTAACTCCAGCAGTGCACTGGTCAGTGTATTTAATTAGGAGGGTTTTGTTCTAACCTGTCCAAAACCACTCAGTTTAAGTACTCCATTTTGGACTGAAGACATTGCTATAAATTGTTGGAGGTGTTGCACACTGCCTCATTTAACAGCCCCACTCTCTCTGTCATTGAGTCATTATCATTTTTGTTAGCCCAGCCCTAGAGAGTACAGAAGTGTGACATAAATGAAAGAACTTGTCCTGAGCAGATTTTGACCCTTATCACTGTGCTCTGCTAGCTCCAGCTGCCTCAAGGAGCAGCTGATGGTAAGTCTGTGTCATTTGTCACAGCTCCTGTACCCACTGTGACAAGGAAGAACCCAATATGACATTTTGTGAACTAAGTATCCTTCTAAACTGAGGCCACAAAGTTAATTCCTGCTAAAAGAACAGGCAGAAGAGTCAATCCACTTCAGTAATCAGGGTGTGACAAACCACACGAGTGCTTACCTCAGCCCCATGTCCAGAGGGCAACTCCCAAAAATCTCATCCTCATGGCCGCTAAAGCTGAATGACTTGAATTCTGGGAGCCAAGTATGTGCTGATATGAAAGCTTTCATCTTCATGAGAGTTAGTACCTCTCCATCATTGCATTGCTCATGGAACAAGAAGCATAATTTGTACAACATTTGGCTGAATTTCTCTGGTTTCTTTCATACTACACCACAGTACATCATACACAGAAGCTGAATTCCTCTGATTTTAATATTTTCCTTTTTAATAAGACTGAGACTCGGAATGCAACTAGACCCACAGAAAAAAATTCAAGTCAAGTCTCCAAAACAAACAGCTTTCAGTTCAAATGTATTCTTAAGAAAATTAATTCATTGGGTGCTCGCAAAGTCAACCTGTTGATTAGTGGAATACTTTTTAGATGCTTTCAGGTTGCCTTTATCCACTGCAAAATATTTGTGCCAAAAGAGTGGAGATTTTGATAGACAGTAGAAACCTGTGATACAATAGACACTATGCTTCTAATAAATTTGTTTTTTTCAAAGTAAACAAAACCATCAATTTCATTTTGACAACCAAAAAATGTCTACACAAAAAGAACTCCAGAATATACTAGCTCAAGGTCTCACCTCACTTAATAAATACTCAACCCCATTACCTTAGAATAGGCTCATAACTATCAATTTAATTAATTTTCTCTTATTTCTCGAGCAATATGTTTATCAAGTTGGAAGAAGAAAATACAGCTAAACTAGTTCATGTAGAAGGCACAGGGAAAGCAGAAGGCCTTGGTAGAAAAGGTAAAACCTCAGGACACATCTTGGCCTAGTTGTTTAATCTGCTGTTTGATTCTGGACATAAATAATCTCAAATTTTGATATACTTAATTTCAATAATTTTATGTAATCTATTCTGTACTTCTCATTTTCAATAAAGATAAGTATGGAAAATGCAAAATGGGAAAATGTTTAATGAAATAATTAAATTCTGCAAATGCAATTTGTCCTAATGATACCAGATGCCTCACCCTTGTGTAGTAATCTCTTCTTAAATAACCACCACACATTTAATCTCCTGTGCTCACAGACACAATTTTAGTGGAAGAAAGAGAGTTCAATCGAGTCTCCATGTAATCGATTAACTTGTACATATTAAACAGAATAGAAGCTCCTAGTCCTGAAAAGATATTTATCCTACTTACCACGAGTCCTGCTTATCTTGTCATGGTATGATAGGAATTATTCCCACCCCACCCACCCCCCAAGGTGGACTGAATTTGCCATGACAAGGTACAATGTTTGTATAAATCACACAACTCCATATCCTGCATTTTAGCACCAAGGCTCCAGTACTATAGATTATGGGATAGTTGGGTTTACTCTTTTTAAACATGCAGCACAAGCATTTCTGGACTTTAAGAGTTTTTTTATCCAGATGAAAGACATTAAGTAAAGCCAGGACAGACAGGTACACTGTGGAAAAAATGGCTTTTTCATAAACTCTAGCTTTAGATAGCAAATTATGAGATTACAGCTCTTTAAGCCCCCAGTGAAAAGACTCCTTTCTTACTAAGGCACCTTCAAAATGCTTCCTAGTCTTGTTTGCATCAGAGACACCCAGACAGGTGACTTTTTATCTCCCTACAAGGCAGGACCTCAGGTATTTCTAATTTGTCTCCTCTCACTCATGTTCCAAGAAATAGCAATGCAAGTACATAATACTTTCTTAAAGAGAAAGGAGGCAATTTGTGTCTACAATCCACTTCCCAGCTGTCCTTGCTCTTGTTCTTAAATTACTTAGCTCTGCATCAGTAAACCAGTTCAGCAGTATCTGGGAAGGTACTGGAATAGTAATAAGACTCAGAGACCCTCAAGTTGGTCTTCAGCCAACAGACCTTGTTATGAACACAATTTCACAGATCTCATGAAACACAATACTTTCAGTTATTTTATGTGTTCTGTGTCTGAAGAGACAGATTCAGACCTAATATGGAGGAAAGAGTGCCACCTGCTGTGCAACCAGTAATACTCCCTCCAGTACACAAGTCTGGGAAAGCTCCAGAAGCTGAAATGCAAACAGGATGAATTGCTCAATAGTTAACAATAATTAAATCACAAAGGAAGTTATAGCTTCCAGATGTCATTATTCTGGACGATTTTTTTTTTTTTAATTGAGTTAATGGGATTTTTAAAAATTAAATTTTCATTGATATATTAGATATGGCCCTATTCTCCATCACGTTGAAGTACAATTGTCCTTGTTATTCTACTTTGTTTGCTTCAGCAGACAGTGAAACTAAACTCCTTCTGATATGTCATCTATGTAGTGTGGCATGCAATATGCATGTCCCTATGTTTTGATTCCTCTTTAACTTTCTGCTGTCACAAAACCAATATACGTATTTAGAGATTTTTCTTCTACACTACTAGTTCTGTCTTCTTGACAGAAAATTGATTTTTCTCATCCTGATGCATGAGCCAAAATAAAACTGCAGTCCTATTACTCAAGATCTTACAATACAATCAACTACAGCTTTAAAGCATGTCATTAGAGACAGACATTAGAATAACTATAAGCAGTCTGAAGTAGTTCCTTTATTATAGAATTAAACAGCCCCTAGTTCTCTGCTGATAACAAGATAGAGACTGCAAAATTCTTTGCTGCATTTACTGAACACTGTAAAAAGAATAAACCTCCCTTTTTGCTCTTTGGAAGTAATATTCAGAAATAAATCCTACTATAACTGGTATTCTGTCATGCTCATCCTGAAGCAAGATTGAAACTCACATTTATTTCTGCATTCACTTATTTTGAAGATACCTTTAAGTGCGATAATTTAAAATTATTGCTTGTGTGGTGAGTTTACAGAGATAAATGCTGTTCTGACCACATCATCTCATCATCATGACCTAGGATCTGCTCCTTTACAGAAGGCATACAATGACTTACAGAGTGTGCTGATGCCTTCTGATAATGTTGTAGAATTGTCCGCATCACATACCTACAAACCTGATCTATTATTTTATTGAACTCTCTCTAGGAAACTATTCCAAGACAGAACTCCATTACTGTTGAACTCTCTTCTTCTGCAAGTAGACACACAAGTCAGATTTGTAAGACACACACATGTGGTCCTGCATGGTGATGAACAACCTGGCCATCCTATGCTACAGTGTTCAAGGATGCTGAGAGCTACATCCCACTTAAACTCTCACAATAAATTTATTTCTGTACAAATACAAACTTGTAAGGGTTGTTTCTTCTGATATGGTTTTGTTTGCCTGGAAATGAGGGTGTGCGAAGGACACTGCCACTAATGATATCAAGGGGTTGATGCCATGATGTTACTTCTTTTACTTCTTTCTTAAATGTAAATTTTATCTAGAGAGCCAGAAAATTTGTCGAGGTCTTACTTTCTGAGACAAAGGAATATTTTATGTTTCGCCTGTAACTCACAGCTGACTTAAAATTAATTTCAGCATCCACTGCAGGTAAAAAAATTGAAGCGACAGATTTAATGTTAGTACTGTAACTTCTACCAGTAAAAGGCAACAAGTGAGAAGGAAGATGTCTTTATTCTTACTGTTGACTCTAGACTTTTCTAATTTATACAAGGGGGCAGAGAATCAACCAGATCAAGATTTCAAGAGATGGTTAAAAATCCCTCTTCCTAACCTAAATTATCTTTCCTCATCCAAAGAATTATGACCAATTCTGTAAAACAACATGTATTCCTCCTAAAGGAATGAAAATAGGAGTGCTTTTCCCTAAAGTTGATAACATTTCTTTTGCAATACATTCTTTCCCAAACTTGTTGGAAATACAAGAAAATTCTTATATTTTTGAAATTTTCTGTAATGTTTTAAAAAGTGTAATATTACAAACTAAATTGATTTGAATAACAAGTTTAATAATTAGTTTATTTTGTGATAGGATTAATAAAATTTCATAAATTAAAAATTAATTGGTCCTAGGGTCTAATATGACATAAACCAAACCTACAAAATTTGGGTTGTCTTAGTATTAGTATGTTTAGGCTTAGAATAATGGGATTTTAGGAAAATATAATTTTTTATTATTCTGTGTAGTTTTCTACCTAACCAACAGTGATCTTCTTAGAAAATAATGACTTATAATTTTTTACATTATTTCTCTCTTTTTCTCTCTTTCAGACATCAAATTTTTGGTTTATTTCATTCTTTCATTATTTTGTTCTATGAAATGAAATTAGACATGTTTTCATAAGTGAAAACAAACACGAAAAAAGAAAGAAAAAAGGAAAGGAAAAAAGGAAATATGAGTATTTCATCCTTTGCTTGATGCTAGTACATAGCAAAGAATGAAATTCTACAGTCACGGTTCTCATGGGTGGGCCAATATGAAATCCTACTGATCTGAGAATATATAGTTGAAGAATCATTACCGTTGAATGCACTTTAGGTCTACTTACAAGTCCACATTCAAATAAACCTTTACCACATTTTACACTGGAATCTAGAATAGTTTTTGAATTATAAAATCAATTCAGCCTGGTAAGTTATTGTCACACAAATATACATATATATATATACACATATGTCACATAATGCCACAAGAGGGTTATTATGTTAGAAGATAGCATTATTTACAGGTATTCCCCCAGACAGCAATGCAATACAAAATACTAATCACATTTACTTGATCTTTTATGTTTTCAAGTCTTTTATGTTTTCAAGTGTTTTCCTGAAACCACTGACCATAATATCTAGTTCTGCAAATGGACAAGGAAGTCCATTTTCTTCCTGTAAAGACTAGTTAAGTAAGATTAACATTCCTTTAGAGAACAAGTACAAATCGTATGAAATTCATATGTTTTATGTGACTCCAGGCATTTATGGGAGTTTAATTTATTGTTCCATTTTTCTAGAATACCACAAACCAGAAAATACACATATAAGTAATATTGTATGTATCCATACATGCAGAATTATCATATATGCATAATCAGAATTTGCAGATTCAAAGTTCTGCTGAAGATTTTGTGGCTAAATATAAGTTATTTCCTACAAAGTTTAAGTTTCAGAAAGATTTTTGTACAACAAAAGTCTGCATGACTATTCAACTGACAAAGAAATTATCCCAATGAAATGTCCTTACATAAACCAACAAGCAAACTAGGTTCTATTTTCAGACTTGGGTGCTTAAAATAATGAAAAACTTGATAAGCCTTCATGGCTGAATTTTTTATTCTTTTTTCATATTGTTTTAATGCTCTCAGACATTCTAATGTGAATATTTCGGCTTTTATTTTTACTTCTATGAAGATGATCTCTATGTATAAGTACTAATGAAGCAACTCTGAAGCTCTGAAATTTTAAAAGGATTATCTACATCAATATTTTAGAGCTACTGCATCTGTAGAAATACCAACCCAGTTAATTTAATTTAAAATTGAAAGTTCATTTAATTTAAAGTTCATGCAATTTGAAAGGATGTTTTGTAAAAGTCAATTTCAAGTTTCAAAGACAGAGTACCCACCAACTCAGTTGTTTCCAGAAAGCTAGAAAGGAACTTCTTTCTACCATTTCCAGGTGAAAGCATTCCATCTAATCACACACAGAGACACAGAGCTTCCACCTGACTCTACAGCCTGCTCTGATCCACACATTCATCAGCATGGGATTTACCTCACCTACATTTAAATCAGCTGATGCCTTCATGTGAGATACATACTGAAGTCTCTCTTCAGTAGACATTGCAATGGAAAGAGTCAAAGGTTCTTCAGGACAGGTTCTTCACTTAGACTAAAGTAACTAACTGAAATAGGTCAGATAAACCACAGCCTAAAAATGTCTGTTTCTTCTCTCTGGAGGGTGACTGCATCAGTTCTAGATACCTGTTGGTGAGGTATCTATGTTTGATCAGGCTAATTCCTACTGTAAAAGCAATTAATGTTTGACCTTTAGGTATGGTGCCTTCTGGTGCACTGTATAATTGCAAAGGATGCTGCTGCAACTTCCTTTTAATAAGGCAATAAGAGGATTCTTAGTTACTGTGTGTGCCAAGTGTCTTTTCTGAGAAAGAGAATTGGCTAGGATTCAATGGAGAGCAGAAGCAGAGTGATGGAATAAGCTTAGAGAGACTGGAGAGATATACACCTTATCTGGGCATAAAGTCAAACAGCAGTAAAGACTATTTTAATCACTTCTCTTAGCTGATGGACATCCATATGAGACCATGAAGGCTGAAAGAGCATGCCCTTTCTGAACTAATCTGTAAGGCCATTACTGTCTTCTCACCCTATGTCCCTTACAGGACCTTTTCAAGCACAACACGTGTCAGATGGCACTCAAGCTGGATCCTTCTAGATGTAAAAGAGAAAGTACTCTTTGCAGTGTTCTCAGTAAAGCCTCTTTAATCTGAAATAGTCCAAAACTAATGCCCTTGAGAGCATGCTGCAAGACATATCTTTTTCAGAGAACTGCTGAAGCGGCAAACTTGACCAAGGAGGGATGTATAGTAAAAATGAAGAAACTTTCATCTTCATTATTTATCTGCTAAATGGTGATTGAATATTATGAGATGTAGTACATTTCCATTCATTTCAACACACTGATCGGTTCTCTTGAAAAAAAAAAAAGCTTATCAATAACATCTAGAGTGTAAAATAAAACTGTTTTGTCACTTTATCACTTTATGATTTAAAATCAGAGGTGGGAGCCCTTCTGAAAGAATATATCTGAAGTGTTGGTAGAGGAGAACAAATTATATACCTCTAACATGACGAGAATGTGTTACTAGTACATTATACAGCCTAACCTGGTAAACAGTTTTTTACAGTTATTTTTACTTTCCATCTAATTTTCTCTTTTCTACCTATCTTTTGATTCTACAAATACTTACATACATACTTAACCACGTAAAGCCTCTTTCTAAACTCTAAAACTATGTTTATTTCACTAAACTGAAGCTCCTCTGAACAAGGGAACAATTTAGCCCTACTCAAGCTCCATAATGAAGCATTGTCTTCTCCATGCACAGACTTGCACATGGACATGTGGAGTGGGTGCCATAGGAAGAAAGTTTGTGTAATCACTGAGCACTCTTTCCATATTCTAAGGACATGAGGCCACCCAGCAGATGAGAGTAGACTCAGCCTACAAATGTTTGTGTGACCAGAGTTAAGCACATAAATTTTCAGTGTGAGCTGAACCGGAGGTTTAGTTTGTGAGCACTAGGCTGTAATAATCTGTAGAGCCATTAAAATCTTTTCCCATTTTTACCCTGAGGCAAATTTTACATCGGGATCACAATTTGCTTGGGGTTAAAGCCAGAAGTATTATGAGTGACTTTAAATGAATAATAGCACAACTTTTAACCATAGATGCCAAATAGCATTTCTTTAAAAAGTTCACTTTTGGTTTTCCTAAGATCTCCCAGAGGCTTGGAATACAGCTTTGAAAAAGTACTTTAGTTAGTAAGAAAATTAAAGAAATTAGATGGAAGAGTTCTCATGATAATATGTTACATTTTAAAGATGTTGCTGCCTAAAAAACAAAAAAAAGCATAGCTGTAGATTTTAATGATGGTTCTCTATTTCATTCAGATAATATTTTTTGAAAATTATTTTTTGTGAAGAATAATTTTTAGAGTCAAAATACTGATTGGAGTATTATTTGCTAATTTCTTTTTCTTTCTTTCTTTCTTTCTTTCTTTCTTTCTTTCTTTCTTTCTTTCTTTCTTTCTTTCTTTCTTTCTTTCTTTCTTTTTCTTTCTTTCCCTCCAATAACACCTGTAAAAGAAAATAACTCAATCAGGTAGGATTTCCTGTCACTGTGACCCTGTGCTGTCCCATTCTGACATTGTACTTACCACCAGGCTGACTGAACCATCTATGCAGTTACTCCTGTATGTCCCCAGATCCCTGCACCTGCTGCCTGAAGCATCATGTGCTAGGGCCTGGAGGAAGGCAACAACAGAGGAGAAACAGATACAGAAACAGAAAGCAGGTACAAATATAAAACATTTGAACTTAGATTAATAGTTAGTATAAAATTGTTAAGGCATAATTTCACCCCCAATAAAATCAATGAGAAGGGAGTTTTTCTGCGTGTATGTGATTGTTTTGTTGCTACAGTTTATTGTTGCTAAAATTTTATCTTGAGCTTCATTTGGACCCATACAAAGACATCATTGTAAAGTGTAAAGAGATTTATTGAAAAATATCATTAATATTCAAGTTAACTGCTTCAAAATAACACATTAATGGAGAAAAAAAGAAAGAGAAAAATGTCTTTCTTTAAAATGGAAAACTGGTAAGCTATTTTTGCTGGAATTTTCCAAAAATTGTTCGTCTTAGAGTAGGTATCTGTCATGGGACATATCAGTCTGAACTGTTTAAATATGGCAATTATAGGTGATTCAAAGCAGGCTCTTAAAGAGAAAAAATTTAGTCACCCTTAGGTAAAAGCAATTATTGGAAGTGAAATAATATGAATCAGTAAAAAAATCCATGTAATGCATAGGTGAACAGACCTGTATGTTTTTCTCAAGGCCTATTCATGTGTACATAATTATGAGTACATGGTTAGGAAACTGCCTTTGGAAAAACACTCTTTAAGCAAAGTCTGAAAAACAAAACAGAAAAAGCACAGTTGAAGTTGTCATTTTTTAGAGCAGGGCATATTTGATTCTTCTAAATTTATTTTCAGAATTCAAAAGGCATCATTGACTAATTATCTCTCAAATGCAGTACTATTGTTTAAATTGTACACATCTTAGTTGAAAAACACTTTTATTTCCCTAATGACTTCTCTAAGCATTTTTTTCCTGCCATTTTGTAATACACTACATAAGATCTCCTGGGTACAATGAAAAGTATTTTCCATTTATCTTAGGAGTCAAAGGTACTTCAAACTTTAAGACAGGAATACTTTGGGCTGATTTTCAATTGAGGTTTTAGTAATTGAAAAAAACTAGGATTAGTTCTTTTGAATCGTTAATGCACACCATTTTCAAGGCAGTTTGAATCCTTTTCATTGAGGTGTTTCCAAAATCTCTTTATTGGGACACACAAAGGTACCTTCTGGACATTTAGGTCAGTTTCTGTGAAGACTTCAATTGGCAAGAAGTAACATTCACTTCATTAGTTTTACGCCTACTTCCAAAAGCATGATGAAAACAAACAGTTATAAACTGAAAAGATTTGCAGCATTCCTCAGTTCTTCTGTGTCCCTTCCTGCCACATTAATCACAAATATAGCTGTGCTTTGGATATTTCTAGATCTTTTCTGAAATGATTAACCAACACATGTCACCTTCTACCCACATTAACCTCATGCTTATTACAAAAATATGAAGCTACTGAACAGCTGATGCCTATTTTAATATCCAGTTCTTGTAGGCTGGAAATGTCTGTGCCGCAGATAATCTGTCAATTTGTGATATACAGCTTTTTAGCAGAAGCTGGTTACTTGTATTATGCAGAGTAATCTTTTCACAAAATATTGAAGAAATCTTCAAGACAGATTAAAGAGCCACAGCAACACTATCATCCTAAGTGGAATAACAGGGCTCATATACTGACTGACTCTTCAATTTGTGTGGTCTCTGAGCAAAAATCACTCCTTTTTTTTTTTCCTCTCCACTGGAATATGAAGAAAGTCTGTGAAAATTGTGTTTTGTTGTTTTGGCTTAAAGTGGTTCTACCAGGTAGACAATTATGAAATAAAAACCTAAATGTCTCTCACAAATCCTCAGCACTTTTGCTCAGCTGATATTAAGGCACTTGCACTGAAAGAAATAGGATGACTGCTTCTCCCAATTTAAAAAGGGGAAATATCAACAGAAAAAGCTGTTTACTGGAGCTATAGTAGTAGATAAACCAGCTACTACACTGTGTGGGAAATGAATTTTAATTTTCACAAAATGGCTTAGTAGGTTGGTTTGCTCAGCCAAGTAATTTTTCTAGTTAATAGCTTTTCAGGAGATTTTGCCATCACAGATATATTGGAATTCATATTCTGCAGTTATAATACAAGTGGGTTTTAATTCAAGACCTGGTTAAAGCAATTTTGGTACAGATGTAACTATTGCATCACTTTTTCAGTGATAATGGTGTTAGGTGGATCCCTTAAGATTTAAAATGGATCCAAAATAGTTGAGATATGATTCTACAAGAAAAGTCGTTAGGCATTTTCCATCTTAATCCATTGATACTTAAATATTTCATGGCACCCTTTACATTATGAAGTAGTGTGTTATATTTTCAAGGTGCTATTAAATCATCTGTGAAACCTCCTCATGGAAAGCTTTGCAGAATCTCAACTGCTGAAAACTAGGAAATAATTGTTGTGCCAAACTTTAATCTTCATATGAATATGAAGGGGAAAGTTTTTGTAGTCAATATAAAAATATTAACTATTTTTAGACAGCAGCATATCTGAAAAACTTTCATACTGGCATCTGGATTTTCAATGTTAATTCTCTACACCTTTCTTAAAAGTTTTATAAGCAGAGGGGGAAATTTTCTCTCTCCCAGGGCTACAATTCTATAATCACAGTATGTGCTTTTGCTTCCATCTCCAAATACCCTTCTGGGTTTATATTCAGACTTCACCTCCAATCCAATTTGGGTCAGGAGAATGCTAAATGTGCCTAAAATTATTAGCTCAGATGTGGATTTCTGTGTTGGTATCTAAAGTTAGGAGTGACAAATACACCTCTGAAACAAGCTTACTAGATTCTTATATCCTATCAAGAGGAAGAAATTTTTCCTGTTATGCCATTGCATAGAGAATTACAGAATTCATTCTTCTGACCATAGTGATACAATAGAGTTGATACAACAGAGTAAATATATATATACATATCTATTTAATAATGAGCATAACACCCTATGTTGGTTTTCCACAGTAAAATTAAAGCATCCAATAGATTGTCATTTTATGTGCTTAATTGGGGCCTTTCTTTTTTTCTTAAATTTAATCTGCTTTTTGCTGACATTGATGTCAATAGTATTTTAAAATGTACAGTTTGTTTAAGGAAGTCATAATACTGGATTTCATAAGAACTCAAGGTAAAGACAAATCTGTTCCAGAAAAATAGCCTTTAAAACCAGCATAAACTGATAAAACTTCTGTTGCATTTCTAAAACTTTTAGTCTCTCTTAATTTTTATTCCAGGTCCTTCTAAATGATCCCATAATTACAAATGGCTTTGATGTCAAGTATTTTCTGTTTGTACATTACTTCATAAATTTACTTATTTGGGTTCATTTGGGATATTAATGTCTATTTTCTTTCCACAAATAATAGAAAGTGGCCTTTTTTATTATCAGTTCATTTAATATTATTTGCTTCAAAAGAATAAGCCTAGATTTCTCAATACTATTATATTTTGAGTACTGTCCAGCTTTTATAACATTTTTCCCCTATATACTGTCATTTAATTTGTAAAGAGTCTCAAGCAATGGTTTCTCTTTTCAGTAGCACTGCAAAATCTCAGTCAATCTGTTTGCATGAATTATTGCTTACCAAGGGAACAGAAAATCAGTCACTTACTAACTCCTGAAATCAATCAGGTTATGTAATACAATTTTAGTTTAACTAAGAGTTGTAGAGCGTTTCAAGACACAGATGCCCTAACAAAAAAAACTCTAAACTTTTGTGAGGTTTCTTAATTTCCCCAGTGGTCATTACAATAAACTTGTTTGACTTTAGGGAGTGCCCTTCAAATCAGGTTTCAATTTTTCTGCCAGTGCAATGGCAATAACGTCTCCTTTCCTCTTATAAAATGTTAAAAGTCAGTCAAGAAACAATAACCAACAGCAATAAATTACTAGCGAAAGCAATAGCTGTCTTCCACATATATTGATGTAAAAACTCAAAATGAGACAAATTTTTTTCACTGCTAAAATTATTTTCCAGAACTCTTAATTTGGAAATTTCAAAATTTTTTTCCAATTTGGCAAGACATTTTCTCCTCCAGAACTGCTATAACATCTGCCAGGAATTGTTATTCAGCTATCTTGACTATTGCCCTCCATGGAACTGCCTTTGTACCTGAATAATCTTTAATGACCCTTCCAACCCAGGACTACATTCTGGATTCTATAATTCTATGATTTTATTTAATGATGCCTTTCTCAGGAAAATTTTCTTGGCCAGAATTACATTTCCATGAGCAATTTCCTCATAATTCATCCCAACAAATCAACCTAAATTTCTCAGATATATCTGCAGTGAAATGTCTCATGTTCATCAGCAGAGGCAACCACAAATGACTTCTGCATCTCCCCTGGAAAAGTGTGAGGTCTACCAGTTAATATTGCTCCCCAAGGTGCAGCCTGAAATTGAGAATTCTGTTCTTCCTCCAGTTTAGACTGAAAAAAACCTGTTTCCAAAATTGTATTTTTTTATAACCTTGTTCTCCTTTGCCTTGTCACTTTTGAGCCTAAGTCAATAAAAAGGCTATCAAAAGTCTGTAACAAAAACTGTTGTCAGAATTCCCTGACTCAATTCCCAGTTTACACAACCCTAGGTCTGAGCATTTTTTAAATGTTAGGTACTTTGGAAGAACGAAGTAGAAGGATATCTTGTTGGTATCTTCATTCTATTTGAAGCTGATTATTGCTGTGATGTTTTGCCTCAGTGGAAGTTTGGCCTTTTCAGAGGTTTCCTAAAGAAAGTCTTCTCTTTTTAAGTGATCCTCAGAGAGGCCTTTTCGTGTATCTAAAGGCAAACAGTTAAACTGACAGCCATATATCTTTACTTTGGGCACCTAACTTAGGTGTCTGAGGACATCAGCTCATCTGTTTCATTTAGTCATTGAAAAGCTATCAATATAAATCAGCCATTAAATCAGCTGTTGGGGAGGAAATTCTTAAGTGACGCATCTAAAACCATCTGAAACATTTTTCTTAAGGAGGGATGCAACCAGCCTAGACTGAGGTCAGCTGGATTGCACCTAAAATTAGGTGCTTAACTGCTTCAGTTCAGACATTCTGAGTCATACTCTGAATCACCCTGTACATAGCAGTCTATAGAGATTTAAAAACCCTTAAAAATTAAGTGTTCGGCTTTTAAATACTTAAAATCATCACAAATATATCAACATCTGAGTAATCTTGTGTAGGTGGCATTTATTCACTTTCCCATAGAGGCCATGGCTTTGATGATATCACCAAGGAAGTGGGAGCAGAGGAAATGAGATGCTTCATCACATTTATTTGAGTCCCCAGTAGATTTGCACCTTCCAAACAAAAGACATCTGAGAGGAGGGTTGAGCCTGACGGTGGTCCCTGTGATGCCAGGGTTGAACTACAATCCACAGAAGCAGGCATGAGTAACTGTATGGATTCACTGTGACTACTTAGTCAGGCTGTGTAGGCACTGGCATTCATGTTTTTGTAAGTAGGGGTTGACTTTTTTGACTTTTTTTTTCACATGTAAATATATGTATATATCTGTGTATATATATATTCAGTGTTGTTGGCTTCATTTTGCCATTTCAGAAAGCATACTATGAAAGCTATATTTAAAGGCCATTATTCACATATGCAACAAAGAAAGAATCAAAAATTCTATCAACAGCTCAAATACTTACTTACTGTGGTTTCCCAAACTGAGATAGCTGGGGGAAAAAAGAACCAAATTCAAATAAATGACTATGGAAACAAAGAGTATTTAGGCAGACCAAAATCCATAAACACAGAAGCTGTTTGAAATATCGCCAGGCATTAATTAAAAAAAAACAACACCCTGTAACAGTGAGTCAATTAAAATAAAATATCAATGCAATTTGAGGGCTAAATATGTATATGTATGATTGCATGGCTGAATTAAACATAATTGTTATTAATAAGTTAGATATTTTATAATAAATGCCACATGCAGTTAATTGCAAGCAGAAATCACAGAACGGGGAATGGTAATATTAAATTGACAGTTCCATTAACCTCTGCAGATCTCCCACTTACATGGGTGCATGGTCTGCTCAAGGGCAAGGGTCTATGTACAGTCTTTTCTTATCTCACATAGTATCAATTGAAGGAAAACTGGAAACTATTAGCCCTCTAACTGGGAATACAACAGTCTCCTTATACACACAAGTAGAGAACTATTTAAAGAAAATAATGATTTTGCACTCATTAGGCATACAACCAGATTTCAGATAAGGATTTTTGAACATTGTGAAACAATTACATATCTATATCTAGGACAGCATTGAAGTTACACATTTAGTAAAAAAGAAAGGTTAGAAAGACGGGGGTTACTTTCAGTGGTGTATCTTTCAGTTCAGTAAACCTTCAGTTTAAAGGTATTTAGAAAATATTTCATTTCATGAACAATGAAGATCAAAGGTATCAAAGTGTTTTAATGTACTAGGTCCTTTTTCACCCCTCAGGAGAGTAACTTTCACTTCTGATTTATGGTGCACATTAAATTAGCTTGGTAGTAGTCTCCATTAATCCCCTTGTCTATATATATGTCCGGATCCCAGAACCACCAAGTAATTTTGTTTGACTGGCAAGCTTTGCTCAGGAGAAACTCTGGTCAGTGAAAGTGCATTGCAGGTCACTACTGACATAATCTAGTAGAGAAAAGCTCAGTTTGCCTATACCTAGTAAGAATCTAAGTGGAAAAAGGAGTGACTGACCAGAAACCCCTGAATGCACCACAGAACTTCTGTCAATAGGTCACTGTATTTTCCCTAAAGTCTCTTGACATTCCAGTTAATTTCAGTAACTCATGCTGACATAATAAGAGCAAATTGCTTCAAGACACATTCATAAAAGTAATATACTTCTGCTCTCTTTTAGGTTTTGTTACTTTTGATGCTGGCATAAAGTATCCAAGTATCTGCTATTCATAAAACAAGTGTAGCTCATGTCACCTAGTGCCATAGTGAAATTGCTTTGTTATTTTTATTGATGATTTTGCATATTGTATCTTTATTTTATCTGTGTATTTTCTAGGTCTATTTAATTTTCCAGTACAAGGAAAGTGTCTTTTGTGGGTTTGTGAGTTTTCTCTTGCAGAGTTATGGCAGAAATAGTTTGGTGGAGCAGAGTTTTCCATCTACCTTTCTTGAAAACTGAGACATTTTGGAGTAGTTTCTCTAGACATAAATGTTCAAGTTCAACTGCATTTAAAAATTAATTATTCACTAGTTGCTATAGTTCAACCAGGTTTGTGAATAGCATTTATTCTTAACTGAATAACCCCAGCTAAAATCAAGAACTTATAGATAGTAAAGACTTTGGCTTGGTTCTAATACTGTGTGTGTCTTCTTTTTCAGAAAAGATTTGTCTAATTCAGGTGTTTGCCAGTGTAAACGATGCTAATCTTCATTTGGCTGGCAAAGCTTCTCTGTCCTTCAAGTGGCTCTGCTAATCTTATTATGCAGGTGAAGAAGCCATTGCCAGACAAGCAGGGTTTTCAGTAAATCCATATTTCAGCACAGCAGCCTAAGCTGTGTGTTCAGAGCAGCTTCTGAGCACTGAGCAATCCTGGTCACACAGTGGACAGACAAGCAGCCCTGCACAGCTTGAATGTCTTGCTCCTAATTGTTTGGCTTTAATCAGCCTTTGCCCTTGAGTATGTTTTGTCAATATAAAATATTGGGTTCTCTCCATAAAGAGTACTATTGAACATACTAAGCTTGCCTTGCAGTCAATTTACGAGAGAGAAAATGTCTCTCTGCCTCTGTTGGAAAGGGCAGAGAGAGGCAAATAATTTATACAGAATCACTGCCTGCTTTTGGATACAGAGAATATGGTTGTAAGAGAATCCCTGTCAAGTTCATCTCTTTAGGACTAGAATGTCAGAAAGATCTGGTTTGGTTACTAGTTTGGTTTTTGTCACAAACAGGCACTATAGCAAGAGGTGAAATAATGAAGTTAACACTTTTTTTGAAGCTAAACCATTTACTAAACAGTCAAAAGACTTCCAAAGGGCCTCTTTATCTGTTACTTTTAGGTAACAGTGAGATTTCCAGAGACCTGGAAATCTTTGGTAGCAAAAGCCTGCTATTTTTTCCACCAGAAAGAACTGGTTACATCTCATTATTTTCCAGTTTCTACCTGTTGATAGCTCTGCTATTCCATCTTTTCTTTTTTGGTGGAAAGAAACAACAAGAATATGATGCAAACAAAATATCAGATAAGGTTGTATCTCTGTGTCCCATAAAAATAAATAGATAAGCTAAAAAGTATGTTTCAATACTGACTAAACAGATGGGAATTTAGTTTAATACCTGCTGTTCCAGTATCATGACACATGCCTGTATTTTTTTTTTTTTAAATATATTACAGCTGGCCTACAGACAGAGCTTGGTCTGTCAACACCAGTAATAATGAACACAGCCACAAGTTTTTTTGGGGGCACAGATGTTGAAATGCTCATGTTGCCACTGGCATGCAGCATGTGTACTGAAAAGGCTGCACAAACGCACAGGAGGAGGTCTGAAGGAAACCAGAGTCCCACAATGTGGTGACACAAAGGCAGAAACACCCAGTTCAGCTCGATGGAGAAATAACATACCATAGACACTGCCAAGAGGCTAAACACTGAAAATATTTTATGTAATTCAAGCAATGATAGTCCTTAGAAAAACATATGTAGATCTGCCAAAAGGACCGTTTTACCCTCCTTATCCCTAATATTTGTGGATGACATACTATTAATTATGTTTGAGAACTCTCAGAGAGAAACTGAACTATTACATCACTTGTCATTCATCTAAGAAATGGACACTCATAACTCCATCTTTGTCTCCTTTTTGAGCAAAGATGAGCACAAAAAGCAGCTTCATCCATGCAACAATGACATTTATATCTGTCAACCAGTAAATTGATAAATTTCTCAGGTAAGGTATGTATCCTTACTAACAGTTTTACTCTAAGGATTTCATAGATATTACAAGTGCCTTTGACATACTGTGCCTGATAATTAACTTAACTGTTTCTGGGAATTTTGAATTCATAGGCAGGGTGTATATGAAGAGCAAAAGTTAAATTCAAAACTAAGTACTTTTAAAAACACAACCCTCTTTGTTTTCTGGTTTCTTTCTATTTCTTCAGAATCTTGAAGTGTGTCATACTAAATCTCCCACACATTTTATGTGTTTAGACTTCTGTATGGTTTTCCTGGAAAGACTAGATGTTGATATTTTCAAAGTTCAGAAATTATTTTTAAATCCTAGAAATAAGTAGGAAAACAGCAAATAACAATAAGACTCGTAAGTATCATATAAGGATAAATTAAACAAGTTGCACCAGACTACGATAACTGAAAGTCAGTCAGTGTGGTACTCCAGATCTCTCACATCTTTTGGTAATTGCCAGAAGTTTCCTATATAAGTGACAATAATATGTGTAGGCACTCAACAAGACATAAGAAATTATACTTAAAAAGTCATATTTTTTAATCTGATATTCAACATCAAGTAATTGTAAAAATATAACAAAAGTGGTACAACATATTGCTGTGACATGAAATAGCGTAATGATGGAAGAAGAACAGACAAATAAATTTTAATATTGTTGTAAGGTATGACAGCCTTATTATTAGGACTGTTTAGACCCATTGCTTAGATACTTCTTTTGTTACATATCTAGCTTGGTTTTAAATTTCAGGGAAATTTAGATAGGCAGATTTCTTGTATAATAGAACAAAAATAACCAAGATTGCACCTGCACTAAAGTTGTCACCAGTTGTAGCATTTGTGATAGAAACTTGACCAGCTGAATGCTTGTATTTGAGAATGGCAATGCAATACACTGTATTAATACATATATCAATAATATGCTAGTCAGGATTGCTGCTGTTCAAAAGAGAAAATCTAATACATTGGAAGGAAATTCTATCCTTGCTAACTGACTAATCTTTAAGTTCCACTTCTCTCTTCTTCTTGATTGAGTGATATTTTGTGAAGCACTTACAGCTTCATGCTATACGAAATGCAGAATTGTTAAGGTACAGCTCTTTCTTTTTTGATTAATTAAAAAAAAAAAAAAGAAACTGCTTGCCAGAATATATTACCAATCAGGTAAAAAAGAATTATATTTATGGATGCAAATTAGAAATTAGTCAAAGAATGAAGACATTGAGCAATGATAATTATCATAATGCTTCAAAATACTTATACATGAAACAGAACAGGACAAAGGTAAAATTATTTAAGAGATAGTAATATGGGGATACCTTAACAATCCAGAAAGCACATGGACACATAAGAGTTGAAAATATATCCTTTTTGATGTATCTTCAGAATATAATCAGCTGCAATTCTTTTCTCAAGTCCGTTTAATCAGAAATGATTTTTCATGGCTTAAAGTCTAAAAGAAATCATCATACCAACTGCTGAGTTTTCTAAAGTGCAACTGGACAGCCTAAGGGGGGGAAGAATAATGTGCTCCAGTGGATCAAATTCTAAAATATTCTATGGCAGATGGAGTTTTCTCTGGAACAACTAAAGTACAGATTACATTTTAATTTAAATGTGTGCATTGTCTTTTTAATTATTGCATTTCTATACTGTTAGTCCTTCCTTGTGAAAAGGACATAGAAAAGATTTTAATTCAATGTTAGAATGCAAAACATGTCAACACCTATTGAAAGAATGCAGCATTTTTTAGCTGAATTTTTTTAGTTAATACTGACTGGTGACTTCTACTTTAAAACCCAGTTTTCCATTCCATTTCCTATATCTTTGCCAAAACATAACCTTGAGTTGAAAGCATCATTATTATTAGAATTCCTGCCATTATTATTATCAACATTATGAGAAGGGGAATTTCAAGACAAGAGTTCTGCTATTTTTCTGAATAAGACTGGGCAAGTACTGCAAAGATTTTTCTTTACCTGCACTTTGTAGAGGAAAGAAGACCATCTTATTTAATTTCTACAAAAATGTCTCTAAGTTTGATTTAATAGAAGCTGCTTTCTCTGTGCTGAATATAGCACATATCAAGAGGTGGCATAAAAAAATTTGGTTTGCACATTTGCAAAATTTTGGGACAATCTTCTCTGTAACCTTTCCTGGAATTTTAATGCTGAGATATGAAAACTTAATAGTCATTAAGTACACTGTTTTGAATGTAATTATGTAAAATAGTTTAGAGTTTAAAAAGGGTGAATGATGTTCTAATATTTTTATCTCATACATAGGTTTTGCCTCCCTATCTCATGGGTGGGCTATTAACTGTCTCCAGTGACTTGCGACCTGGATTCATTGAAATGCACTTTATTTATTCATAGTGCATAACACCCATCTTCACACCACTGCGAATGAGGTGGTAATAGAGTGTGGGACCACCACTTCAGGGAGCTTGTTCCCAGGGAAACCAGGCCATGGGAGGTTATCCAGAGCATTAGAAGAAACAGCTGAAGCACAGCCTGGCATCTGCTCAGTGGTGCTCCTGCGGGAAGGCAGCAGGGGAACTAAAGGCAGCGAGGTGGTGGGGATCACGTTCAGGTCTTGGATAAGCATAAACACCACTACAGGTTTTCAGCTGTTTTACTGAGACCGGCAAAACCGATGAACTGCCACTGCCAGTCACGGACTGTAAGCTTTCCACTGAATTTGGAAGACCTTGGGACTGATACTTGCCAGGTATAATATACATGAAACTTCCCTCAGCTGCCTACTCTCTCTGTGATTTGATTTAGTTGACAGCAAATTATTTAATTGACCAGGTGTCCATAGATAATTTGTTTTGCTTTTTTCTAACTCTGTGTGGTTTAAAACTCATAATTTTATACGTATAGAAATAGTGGGGAATTTATGCAGAATGAGGTACTTACAATTCTCTCACAATTTAATGTGGAGAAAGGCAGGCCTGGAAGGGGACACAGGAAATCTAGTGTAGGGAGGAACAGGCATGGTCTGATCAAAGATAAAGAAGATGCTTGCCATGGGAAATCTCACATATATAAACCACTCACCAATAATCAGCTAAAGGAATGCAGACCTGGCAGTAAATGAAACTAGTTTTAGAAGCAATAAAGAAATCAAAGCACTACTATCTATTATGCATGACACACCATATAGAACAAATTCAGATGTAGTTTTCAAATGTAAGTCTCCAAAGACTAATAAATGAATAAAACTAATGAAAATAAGAAAATGTGTAATGTATTTCTCTGAATAAGAAAAATGTATAAAACTATGTTACAGAAATTTTAAAACAACAACAAAAAAATCCACCTCTGCATGGAATCAAAGCTGATGACAAATAAAATTGTCAAGATGAACATCATATTCCACCCATCAAAGAACTAGATGATCACAAATTGCTCTAACACCTCTCATTGCCGCCACCAGAGTGAACCACCTACCTTAAGGACCTATAGGACCATGAGAAATATGAACATTATACCAGGGAAAGCTGAGAAAGGAAAGCATGTGCACAACAGATTTAACTCCATTATTACTTTTTCTCTTTCTGTAACAAAAAATTTCAGTTATGTTATTGGGTTACTTTTGTATAAATGTCATGGTTTAGGAATGGTTTATAGCTCCCTATATGTTCCTCTCCCTCACTCTCTCCCTCTCCCTTTCCCTCCCCTGCGGTAGTCTGGAGAGAATTGGAGGCATAAAAAGTAAAGATAACAGGTTGTGATAAAAAACGACTTACTGGAAACAGCAGTGAGATAAGAAAATGAACAGTAAAGGCAACTCTGCTAGTGACAGAAGGTACAAGAAAGAGGCAAATGGTTCACACAGAAGCAATACCTGGGCCAGTCCCTCCACCATACTGAGCCAAAAATGAAGGGATCTCTTCTCCCTGGAATAGATTCCTCGTCCCCCCCACCTCCAGCAATGACATAAGTCAGAATAGAGAAATATCCAGGTCCCATTCATGTCTCCTCCTGGATGCTGCAAAATCAACCCTATCCTGGTAATACAATAAAATATGCTGTATCTTTATGTCAACATTTTGAGCACAGCTCTGCAGATCCATTGATTGTGGTGAGAGATACATAAAAAGTAACCAGATTCCCTGTACTCAGGAGGCCAACAGGTACTTTTTAAAATCTGAATTATCTCTGCCTTTGGCTAACTAGCAGATGTGTAGTTCTTTCCTCCTGAAGTGTGATGTGTGGATTCTTGCCTTTCATGTTTGTGGAAAGGAAAACATTGTATGCCAGTCTGTCTCACTGTATTTCTAATAAACTGCCCACAAATATAAGAAACATAATTTATGATGACAAGGAAATTAACTTCTTTTTCTTGTTTGCTTTTTCTTAGTTTGAGCACAGATCAAAAGTCAAATGGAGTCATTCAGGATAATGATCCTTCTCAGGGGCAAAATTCACTGCAGTTACTTAAAGACCAGGTAATTATGCTTGAAAAAGCATAGCATGAATTTCAGCCCCCAGTTCAACAGCAAGTCCCAGAGCAACTCTACAGCCCCTGTGCTATCACAACTGAAATCTAAAAGCCAAGGAGCTATTACAGCCTCTTCCATGACACTTTAGAGGTTTTCACTTTTATTTTCTTGTCTGCAAGCCTACAAAATTGGCAGTTAACTTCTCAGATTCTCCTTACTAGCCATGCTACTGTGAAGTAGATTGGTAAAATATGTACTATACTTCAAATGCTATTTTAAAAAATAAATTAATAATCTTATGAGAGTGGGTATAATATTCCAATTTAAAAAAATCTGAAATGTTTTAAGATTTTTCAAGAAAACTGGAAAGAGAGTTTGTTTTGAGCTAAGATTTGTGGGTTTTTTTATAAAGATATTTCACAGAGGGGATTAATGCTCTCTAACTTAGTTCCTATGACCACTTCTCTTAAATGACTGTATTGGAGTTCCAAATTCATAGCCCTAGGTATATGGTAATCTGAAACAGTCAGCCTTCTCTTGGACTTTGGTCCACAGTAAATTAGTCATAAATAACAACTACTCTGAATATAGATCAAAGTGACTATCTTTGAGATGTTTGCAAAGATAAATAAATGTCTGGAAGTTTAAAAACACATTAAAGGTATTAAATTTGCTGAAAACTGTAAAGAAATATACACCTTTATTGCATTTTTATGTCAATAATTTTTTACAGTTTTTAAAAGTCTGTCATGCAAGTCATCTAGAATAACTGCTTCTAAGTAAGTTATCAAAGAATAATAATTTGTTTCTCTACAGTGCCATATGTTACCCTTCTAACTAGCCACAATGAAGCAGACTGAGAATAGACAGTTATAAATATCCTGCAGAGTATCTCATTCCACCGTTGTCTCTCTAAATGAAGGACAGAGCTCTTATAATTGGGGAATGTAACCTCTAGAAAAAGTGGCAAAACACATTCCCTCAGGTAACTCCGACCCTGTTATTCAATCACTGAAATGAGGCAATATAACTTTCAAAGCACCTTTGTACCTGGCAACAACAGCATCGCTTTCCAGCAGGAAACTGCAAGCTTTAAAATGTGCTGGTTAACGTGTGAACAAATTAGCATGAAATGAAGCTTGTGGAAAAAGATGCAACTAACTGGAAAGGTACAGTAATTCTTAATATAAACTTAGCAAGTCAGCCCCATAACAGCAGACCTTCCAAGATGATACTGTTTTCCTATAAGGATTACAGCAGAAAACTATAGCTTAATCCTGTTTTACACAGAAAATATGTCAGCCCTGAACTGGAAAAGTAGCCATATTGTATCACTGAAATAAGGGTAAATCAAGGACAGAAATATATTGTTTTGACTAAAACAAACAAGAGACTATCTCAAACAGCAAGATAGCTATCTATATCCATGCCTTGATGTGACCAGTGAAGGTCAGCTTTGTGTGTCCTTCTCGAGGTTTATCTCAGATTGTGGTCTGAGGTTAACACTAGCTTGTCTCTGTTCAGATTTTACATGGAGATCACAATCTTTATTTAGCTTCCCTGAGCTAAAAACACCCTTATTTTTGCTGTAAACACGGTCTTAAGCAGTGTTTTTTCATTTATCTGAATTGCCCTTGCATTTTCACCAGCCATAGAGAAAACTGGTTTCCTGAATATCTGATCTTCATCTGGTGAGCAGTAACATTGCATCATGCACATTTTTATACCTGAATACAGAATGGGGTTGGACCCCACAGACCCCAAGCCAGGAATTGTACTCAGTGCCAGATGACTGAAGAGTGTGAATGTAGAGGGAATGTCAAGGTTATTTCCCTGAAGATATATCCTTTTTTGGAATTAATCCAGAGTAGGCCAGTAAAGATGATCAGAGCACTCCTCCTATGAAGACAGGGTGAGAGAGCTGGGGTTGTTCAGACTCAAGAAGAGAAGACTCTGGAAATGCCTTAGAGCAGCCTTACTGTACTTGAAGGTGGCTACAACAAAGTTGGGGAAGGATTTTTTTCCATGAGCATGTAGTGATAGGGAAGAAGGAATGGCTTTAAACTGAATGAGAGTAGATTTTTATTAGACAGAAGAAAGGAGTATATTACAATGAGGATGGTAAAATCCTGGAACAGGTTGCCCAGAGAGGTGATGGATGCCTGATACTTGGAAATATTCAAAGTCAGATTGGATGTGGTTCTGAGAAACCTGATGTACTTGAAGATGTCTCTGCTCATTGCAGTGGGGTTGGATCCCTTCCAAACCTTTCCAAACCCACTGGCCAGTGTTGGGACACCAGTACAACCATTCTGATTTCTGAGATGTATGCTTTTAGGAAGAAGAAAATTAAAAAATATTGGGTGTGGAGTTCCTCTTATCTAACTTCAGTCATTTGTAACTCAGGCAGTTGGCTTAAAGCTGGTTTCCTAGACTTTATAATCAAGTGAAAAATAGAATTAATTCAGAAGAATATATATACAGATGTTTAGGATAGTCAGGCCCAGAATTTTGCAGGATTGTCCCTTTTTCCATCTCTGTCCTCCATCTAGACAAACCTAATTTTAATCTGAATTATTATATTATATATAATATATATTATTATATATTGTTATATATTATTATTATAATATATACTATTATATATATTATTATGTTAAATATAATATATATTATATTTATCTGATTATATCTGGTTTCAGTCAAATCTGCATTAGACCTAACTCATTAAAAAAAAACCAAAACAAAAAAAAAGTATGCACGTTCATCCCTGTTCTGGGATGCTCTTTTTCAATGTAAAAGGCGCTATGGAAAGATTAACATCATGTTTGTCAGTATTTCTATGACAATGCTTGTTTTTTGGTGGGCTAGTTTTTCTTTTTGACAAAGCAAAGTGAAAGCACTATTTAGCTGGATGCAGTGTCCCTTTAAAAGTAACATACAGCATTAGAGTGCAACAATTTTGTTTTCAAAACTTCTGTCGCAGTAGGGTCTAATACTCTTACCAGTCCAAGAGCTGCATGTCTATTCAACATGATTGTCAAAATAAAATATTTTTTCTGACAGCTAAATTAAGAACAAATAAATTAGAATTTTATTTGTAACTCATTTTCCATTTGGGAGATGCTCATGACAGTCTGTCGCTGCAGCCTGTCAGACAAGCTTACCTCAGAAAGTGCCTAAAACACACACACCCACAAACAAAACCTGTAGATCAGATAAAACAAAACACTGTTCCGTGCAGAAGAGCTCCTAGGAAAGAGTTTTTAGAGGCCTTTACTGATTGCTGTGAATTAAATATAGGCTTTGTCATATAAGCAGAATTTCAAAACAATTGGTAGCTATTAAACACTTTAAGAGGTTTCTTAAAGTGGTAAGTAGATGGAGCTGAGCTAAGATGAGGATGAATCCAAATTAGGGAATTTATATCTTGTGAAGACTTCAGGAATAGCAAGTGCTTAGTGGGCTGAAGTTATTTAATAGGTTTACATAGCTCAAACTCAAACATATGGAGTTCCCAACATAAAGTGTTGGCTGAAGTGTGAAGTATTTCTCAAATCTGACTCTACTTATCCATGTTTTCTGGACAAAATTATTTTAACCTGAATTCTGGCTGTTTTTAGACAGCACATATCATGTTCCAGGCTTTTAAGAAAGGACCTCCAATGATGGTCTCTCTCTGACAGCAGACCCCTGATTCTCCTGTGGGCACTAGAAGAAAAATGGGATGGGTAGATGTGGCAGGCGAAGCAAAAACTGGGATATGTGTGCTGCATCTGCAGAAAGTAATGTCAGATTTACAGAGAATGGAAATCTAAGAATAAGGCTTGAGTTATTCCATGTCTGGACTGAGCAGTTTCCCACCAAGCAAGAGATACAGCAAAAATGTCTGCTTCTTAATTTCACTAGAGTGGTTACCCTAATATCTTGAGTGGTAACAGGAAACTGTGACTTTCTCTTTTGTCACAGAACCTGAGCACCCGTGCTTGTGCAATACTGTGAAAGAACAAGCTTCTTCAGATGTCTTTCTGTTTCACACAGAGCTTTGCTCTAAGCTTGCCTTCCTCTCCAACTGCTGTGTCTCACCTTCAGCTACCTTGGAGCTTGCTCAAGGAAATGAGAAATCTTTCAATTTTCACAGCACAGTAGTTATTGAGATTTTTTTTTTTTTACAGGATTCACCTTTTTTGACAGGATTCACACAGAAACATCCTGAACCTTTTAATTTATTTTTTTTTTTAATAAGCTGTTGCTACTACCTCTGGCTCTTCTTCAGCATCTGGAACATTTAAAATAAATAATGGTTCATTCTATGAGTAGAGGTATTTTTAGAAGATCACTATGATTTATTCTTTATTTTAAATATATGAGAAGTAAAACTATTACAATAAAATGCAATATATACTAGCAGATATCTACCTACACTTTTAAAATTGCTGGGGCTTGTGCTAGAAACCATTTCATATCTGATCTAATTATATATAACTTAATTTAAACTGCATACTGCAGGTGAAACGACAGGAATGCAGCAGCTTTCCAACACCACCTCTCCAGTGAGCCCTTAAACAGGTGAAGGTCTCTAAGAAGTGACTTTCCCTGATGTGCTCTCTCCTCCCCGAAAGCAGAGCTCCATTTTTTCAAGAACATGCTCGAAGAAAGATCTTTCAGATTTCAGGAACATATAATGTTTTTCTGTAGGCATGCCTAATTTCCTCTCACAATTCCCAGCAATCTGGACAGACTACAGCTTTGTCATGAAAGAACAGGGGCTGTGCCTCCCACCTAAGCAAACTTTGATGGATTACATCAGGAGACATTGCAAGGGAGAGTTACATGCAAAACAGCACCTGGAAAAAAGGGTGAGTGAATAAAACCAATATCCTTTTGTATGAGTAAGGAGCTCCTGTGCACAACAGGCATCAGTTCTGTAATTTGTAGGACATTTCTGGGAGCACAGTTAACACATGGCAGACAAACACCCCAGCTGTCACCCCTGATTCATTTGCAGGACTTCACAGAGTGGACATGCTGTCCAAGACCAGCTTTGATGATGGTTCATTTCTCAGTGCAAACCAAACAGATTAGTTCCAGAAAATTCATCCCAGAGAGGGGCTCAGGTTGCTGATCACTCCTACCTAGGTATAACATTAGGGACAAGTTTTGATGGTGGATTTGGCAGTGCTGGGTTAATAGTTGGACTTCGTGATCTTAAAGGTCTTTTTTGCAACATAATTTATTCTGTGATTGAATATATATAGGCATTTGGAGGTCCTTTTTGCCAGTCATAATATTTTGAGTCTAACAGCTGAAAAACTGAGAAGCCAGGGCTCAGTTGTGATAATTTTGCTTACAGGAAAGGTTCAAAGGTTCAAATTTTGTGAAGTGTTTGTTTACAGGAAGCTGGGGGAGGATATACCCCAAACACTCCATCCCAGCTCTACCTGTAATTCTCACTGCTGGTCTTCCTTTAGAAGTCTCGACCAAAAGTAGACCACAGCCATTTACTCTTTTGGCAACATACACTGCTGGACAGCTGAGAAACCTCTATGCTAATTACTCAAAGAAGGAAGAGGAGTTAGGGTACCAAAAATGTGTAACAACTTAAAGGAATAACCCTGCAGCATCTTTATCTAAAGGAAGAAAATTAATGGGTGCTGTGATTTTGCTTTTTCAATGCCTTTTTGCCCCATCTATAATACCTGCAAATTCCTTACATACATTTTGACCTTCAGAAAGTGTAAGATTTAGTGTTATAGAAGAACATTTGACAAAATTATCATTTAATTGTAACTAATGTCTACAGCCACAAATGAGGCAGCGCAAAATTAAATTATTAAGACCTCTCTCCATTCAAATTATGGAATTACAGTCCTTTAGAATAAAATTATATATTATCCTATTATCATAAGGGAAGTCCAGGCTATCATCTACTACTTATTATTAAAAAAATATTTAAAAATATATACAAAGTAAGCAAATGAAGCTAAAGTTGAATCTCATGAAGAGAGATGGCAAATCTTAATTATCTATTTTTAATGCAGGATTTGCTTTCAAAACTACTTTTTTCTTAATTAAGCCAAGAAAACCTGCACTTCTGGGCTACTGCACCGCAATTCTTTAGTACTTCTTGGTTGTACTGTAAATGCTTTAGAGACATTCCATAGTACAAGTCTATGACTGATTTGACATGAAATATATATAAATAATTTTAGAAAATCTTAGCATATACCTTTTTCTCTTTTGTTTCACAGTATTTTAATTTATTCAATAGGATTTTTAATTAGTGTGAAGTAATCTTTCCATGATCACAATCTATAAAATCATTCAGGGCAAGAAAAATCTACCAGATGGCAACTCTGAAAGTACTTTCATAAAAACAAATCATATTCTCCCTGCATTATCAAGCTACATCCTAGATGATAAATTCAATGTCTTTCACAGATAACAAAAAGTCTTCCAGCTCAGCAGTTCTACGTGAGTCTATGATGTCTGTGACCTCTGAAAATACTTGTTTCTGGCACAGCAAAAAAAGGACTTCTGGTCTAACCTTGGAGAAATACCATAGGTCACAAGCACTGAGTTTTGTAATACTCCTGATACATTAAAATAAAACCAGGTTATTTCCAAAGATACAGATGTCATTTTCATACATGCTTTTGGTCTCTAGAAAAATAAACTGTAACTCAGGGGACCAAAATGAATTAGAAACTCCAAAAACTGAAACTGGTCCTGAACATGTAGATAGGAAGAAAGTAGAGCAAGAAAAACAGTTTAATCTATCTACCAATTGCCATGAGACTTGCTTGTAGCAATGCATGTACCACAGCTGGCTACCAGTTCATGCAGGGTGTGTATCCAAGGGAAATTGGATGATTGGCTACCCCCTGCATTGACTAAATAGAAGAGTGAGGCAGAAAATCATCTAATGCTTTAAGGTAAAAAAGAGAGGATGAAGAGAAAAGAGGGGAGTAAAGGTCCAGTCTTCTGAACCGAATTCTCTTCTGTTTTCTGGCATAAGAATTTTGTCAAGGTAAGTAAGTCAGAGACTTTGTACAGCAGCACAATACACCAGAATTGATCATTCTGCTTATCATTCTGTCCTATAACTCAAGAGGTCAAATATCACATTCTGTCTTCATTTTAGGTAATGATAGTCCACCACAAACTAATGTCTCTACCCAGTCCTCTTGTTCCATCCTTCACTTCTGAATCCTCCCCATGTCCCTTATTTGCCATTCTCACTATTTCAAGTGCCAGGCTGCTGTTCCTTGCTGCTATTCTCACTTTTACAGTTCAATTCAAGTCATCAAGCGCTGTTATGCCATAAGTCATTTGCGACTTCTATAGTCAGCCACAGGCAGAAAGTTATCACAAGAGCAAGACTTTTTATTAGGAGGCAAATGGGGCTCTTTAAGACAATAGCTGAAAATATAAAGAAGGAAACACTCATGATGGTAGGCCTCAAAGCACTGGGCATGTAGCAAGGCAGAAAATTCAGAAAACAGAGAAATGTGGCCCTAGCAATGAAATGAAACGAAGCTAAGAGAACAAAACAGATTGGAAAACAGTGAACATGAGAACTGAAATTAGGCAGGGAAAATAGGGCTATGACCACTCGTTGCAAAGAACTGGCTTACATGAAAGAGAAAAACAATATCCTGATCTAGCTCTGCTTCTAGGCCACTTCAGCTTTCAATAACAGCTTGAACTTTGTATTGAAGAGAGAACATTGGTACTTATGTGCCTGACCTAACAGGTAAACACCATTCAGTAACAGCTACAAGAATTAAATCAACTATGCAAAACCATGCAGTTTGGTAGAGTAGTAGATTCAAGTAGCTTCTGCCTACCGTAAAAAATTTACAATGTCTGAAAAACCCAAGCCTTCCCTTACAGCTATTTTTCCAGCCATAATTCTGCTTTCTTCTCCAGTTATCTCCTGCACCAAAAATGACTATCCTTTAGATTAGCTTTGAGGCAAAGGCTTAACCAAATTTTGAGGGACAAAGAAATGCCACTTACGCAGCTGAAGTTCTCTTCGATAAAAATCAAAAGACCCACTGCATACATTGAAGAAACTTCAGCTTCTCCAAATATTAGGTATACAAATCCTTTGCAATGCAGACTTTTGTGCAACCTAAATCTAGGGCTTACAACTAGCTAGACATCTTGCCTCCTTTTCAAAAACTGTCTCTTTATTCTATTTCTTCCCCTATTTCCTTAAATTGTTTTGGTGATGACGTCAGCTTTTCATTAAACTATTTGCTAGAATATCCCACACTTCCATATTATTTTCTCAGCTTACAACTGTGAAATGAATTAGCTATTCACTAAGTAGAGAAGATGTCATACTCTCAAATCCCATTTTTTCCTTCTGTGTTTTATATATATATATACATACAAATATTTTATATTTTTTAATAAAGAAATCAAAACAAAAAAAGAAAAACATCACTTGAATTAGTATGATTCTTTGTGACAGTGGTCACAGAGGTTTTCAGGGGAAGAGAGAGATGAGCATGTTGACTCCATGATCAGAAGCCTTGATTTATTATTTTATGGTATATATATATTACATTATAACTATACTAAAAAGAAAAGGAAAGAAAAGTTTCCCCAGAAGGCTAGCTATGCTACAAATAGAATAGAAAAGAATTAATTATAACAAAGGCAACTCTCTCGGACTCTGTCTGAGATAGCTCAGTCCTTGATTGGCCATTAATTATAAACATCCAAGATGGGCCAATCAAAAATCCACCTGTTGCATTCCACAGCAGCAGGTAACAATTGTTTACATTCTTTTTCTGGGGCCTCGGCTTCCCAGAAGGGAAAAGCCTAAAGAAAGGATTTTTAGTGTAAAAGATGTCTGCAACTATTCTTCCAATTTTTAGGGAATCCTTTGGGGTTTAATCTTGCTTCAGTTTAGTTGAATATTTTCTGGTTAGTTTATATGAATGTATTTTATCTTCTTTAATAAAACAATATTAAAATCATATATTTCTCAAGTATTCATATGGGATTCTTTCCACTGAAACAGCGTTAAGCAGCGTTATCTGGTTTTGACCGAACCTTTTTCCCTTATAAGAGACAGCACATTTAAGAGAAACAAGTGTAATAAGCAGGATGCCTGCTAAGCATATTTTTCATTATTTACACCCAAGCTCCAGTATTTAAAAGCAACAGATAAAAAGAGGATAAAAAGGGCTGTCCTCCATGAACTTCAATCCAGAAACAGTGAGTAGTTTCCAGAAATCATCCTTACCTCCACTGTAGCCAGCTGGAGCCACAGACAGACAGAGGAGATGTCTTGGCTCTGGTGGCCACTTTCACCCTCCATGAGTCCTCTCAGTACAAAAGTATCATAACCATGGTTAGTGGCACCATATCATGTCTCCATTGTTTTAAAAGATGCTCCCTCAGTGAGGGAAGAAGGACAGCAAAAACATGACTAGTTTTGATCTGGTACCGTGAAAATTATCTTCAAGTTCACCTGCTGGTGAGAAACTCCCTTAAGGTCCAGCCCTTACTCAGCACTGAAGGTAAATTTCTAGTTTCAAATGGCCTAATTTCTAATACTTTGCAGGTAAATGCTCTATTTTCGAGGGAATGGAGAAAATTACTGTGTTGTTGATTCTGTCAATACAACATGTAAACAGTGATTCTGTGGATTGTACACAGAAGACTGACCATTGTGTTTTCCAGTTCTAAATAAAATGTATGATCCCATAACATACAGAAATTATCTCAATTTACAGAATGAACATATTGTACTCTCTACTGTCAGCAACAATAATAATTTCATTTCTACTTTTTGAAAAATTATAACCTTTCTTAGACTAGTAGAAAATGGTACCTGATCCAGTTTGCATGTCCCTGTGTGTATTGATAACTTTGTCTTCTGAGACTGAGGACATCCATTCAGATCCTGCCAGAACCACAACTCCTAAGTTGCCTGAGGTAAAATAATTAAATTTAGCACACTGTGAGGTCTGCGCTTTTAAGAAACAATCTTAAAAACAAGATACAGATTTTGTGCTTGGGTTTTAAAAAATTCAGTACAAAACCTGTAACCACAAAAACCTCCCACATGATCATTATTCTGTCCTCTGACCACTAGGTAAGGGCATAGCAATCTCCTCTCTCCATATCTGCACAGGGACCAGCAGCAGCCTCCAGGAGTTGTAGAAATGTAAGTCTGTTCCAGAACAACAGGGGAGAAATAAAAATAACATTGTGTATGTATCCTCTCTGAGTGCTGTGAAATATGAACATGCTACTACAAGTTCTCCTTAGTATGCTATTTTTTCAAAGCTCGTTTCAGTCCAGTAACGAGGCCAGAATCTTAATCTCATCTTCAAAATCCCAAAAGACGTTTTTGTTTTCCCTTAAGTCTAGCAGAGCTTGTGCTGTTGAGTTTTTGTTGTTCTTGTTTTGTAGTGGTTTTTTTCAGTCTTGTAACATGACTGTGCACAGTCTCTCCTCCCCTCCCAAGACCATATTAGTATTTACTTGTATCAGCAAGCAGTATCAGTTCCCTGCACTACAGAGTGAGAAAGCTAATACTTCGGTAAATTGTTGCTGCCTCCTGTTACATCTGTTCTGTTCTGTTCACTAATTGCCTGTCACAACCACTGAGCCATGGTGCCAGCCATGCTGCCACTTCCTCTTTGGTCAGCTTGTCAGCTCCTATTAATCTGAGCCCAGTTGCTTTTTCCACAGTGTTTTGCACTCTGTGTATAATGAAAATCTATTTCTTCAGTGGTATACGAAAGTGACAAAATTATAATTCAAAAGAAAAAAGGTTAATGACTTTTTGCGTGAAAGTTGACAGTTTCCTACTGTAGCAGTAAATTATTTTCTTTGATCTGCTTCAATTTCAGGACTATATATAAAGGTTTACATATATTTCAATCTGATGCAACATTATTATTATTCATTATTAACCTTTTTTCTTGCATTATATGGGAAGAACCTTTTAGAATCAATTTTTGTGAATGTGAAAAAACTAAATCTGACCATAAGTAGTGATATCTAGAATACAACAATTTTAAAAGAAAGTCATCTGATTTTTATGCGGAATTTTGTTAGCTTTTTTCCTTTGGGAAGGAATGCAATTGGTTTGAAATTGATCAATATATTTGCTAGACCAGATACTTTTTGCAAAACTTTTATATTCTCCACATTTTAATTCAGTAGCCTGTAGTACAGTTGTGAAAGATCACACCTTAACAGGCAGAGAATGAGAGCCATAGGATCAAGGAATTGCTTACATTAGGAAGATCTTTAAGATCATTGAGTCAAGGCATCAAAATTAACTGCTAAACCACGTCTCGTGCTTCTTCCAAACGTCTTTTAAATACCTCCAGGTATGTTACCTCAGCCGCTTCCCTGGGCAAATTCTTCCGATGTTGGCAACTCTTTCCTGAAGAAAGATCACTGCCCTGGTCCTGCTGGCCATACTAGTTTTGACGCAGGCCAGGATGCCATTGGCCTTTCTGTTAAGCAGGACACACAATGGTTCATATTCAGTTCCTGCTGACCAGCACCCCCAGCTCCTTCTCTTCCAGTTTTCCAGCCACTCTTCCCTCAGCCTGAAGCACTGCACGGAATTGTTGTGACCCAAGTGCAGGATCTTTCATTTTGCCTTGTTGAAGTGTTCTTATTCCCAAGAGGTATCCACAAGGTTCCACAAGGTAAGGCATGGACAGTTACTTCTGGGCAGCTCAAATGTAGCAGAGCAACAGTCTACTCCCTTGAAATTGTTTGTCATGCATTAAGCTTTCAAAAAAAATGTAGATATAATATGTCTCTTAAGGAAATGAGAGCTCAAGGTGACACATAAATTACAGGACTGAGAAACAGAGTAACGCTCTCACAAGCAATTAAAAGTGGCTATGGCTGATCTTGGTTTTTTTAGGATAAAATACCCTTTTAGTTTTTAAATTATGCACAGGGGGAAAATAATAGAAAAATCATTTCACAATAACCAAAATCATTCTGCTGCACAAATTTCTGAGTGTGACTCCATATGGGAATCAAAGTCCTAAAGCTTCAGGGCTAAGCATATGCTCTCAGATTATACAGATCTGAAGGACAGTTTCCCCAGGTTGGATAATTTGGCTGTCTATGCTATCAGCTCCTCGGAACAACCTGTCCTTGCTGTGGCCTTGATGAATTAGCATGCTTTCAAACAGTTCCTGGGTGCAGTTCAGGGGTTAGGATGGGTAAGAGACCTTTAACAAACCTGCTGACAGAGCAGAAGCTGCATGTTATATTTACAGGCAGGTTTATGCCTGTTTTGCCCTCCATGCTGGAGAACAGCATGGAGCACCTTTATTTTTATTAGCAGACATTTATTCTCAGAGTTCTATTAGAAGAATGACAAGGCAAAGCCACCTCTCTGTTCACCCCATTTCCCTGAGCTGTGCCCATGAGCAGGAAGACCTGGCACTGGAGTTTTGGGATTCTTGGATCTGTAGCAAACTCCCCAGAGGCCATGAGAGGCCCTGGATCCACAGTAATCTGCCTGACGGCGAGATACTCAGGATGTTTTCCAGCCTGACATGGAAAGTAACATGCAGGGAGTTACTCCGGATCAAAGAGTTTAGTCTTTTAGCCACAAAAATGACTTTTTTATGATCCCTCTTTATTTGCTCAGCAATAAAAACTCAAATATGTGAAAATTCTGCAGTTATGAACCAAATACAAACAAGAATTTTGCAGACTGAGAAACAGCTTCATGTCATTAATGCCAGTGGTCATGCCAATATTAACAAGGTTGGCATGGATTTTGATATTCTGCAACACCGCAAAAAAAAAACAAAAAAAAAAAAAACAAAATAAGAAGTAGGAAATTAATTCAAACCTCACAGCATTTATACAAATAAAATACAAATAAATGCATCACAAATATTAAAATCTTAATAATTTCATAATTACTTGACTTCTCTTTGAACTTCTGATGCAAAGGGCATGCACATACAAAGAAAAAAAACCTGCTGAAAAAAAAGAGAAAAAACGAGCATTTTTTTAGAGACCTAGGAAGAAGTAAGGCTCATTACATAAGTAATACATTCTCAAAAAAAGAATCCCATATAAATGAAAACATGATGATATAGCAAAAAAGAACAAGCTGCATGACATGACACTTCATTTCTGGAGGACCTGGGAGATCAATAACTAAGTCTGTGTAAAATTATTCACATCTCTCCAGAAAATATGACCTGAAGAATGAGTTGATGTGCATCACATTTTCTTTCAAGCAACTGGGATGTAACGTAAAATCTGTTGACAAGATGATCGATTTTTTTTTCTCCTTTAAAAAATAAGATATTAGGATGCAATTTTTCTGAAATATAACATCAATGAAGTTATCGTTGGGATAAACTCATGCCTGTGCACTCACCTATTTAAATTGACATGTATATTCTTTTAAATCATTCTTTCATTCTGCTTTGCAAGTTGAAAAATAATTGCCTTATACTTGATTATTTCAGTTTCTATACTCTTTTGAATTTTGAAAAGAAGAATCCCCAAATATTGTCTTTCCTATTTTGCTGGTTAAGCACTTCAATTGCCACAGGGCTGGACTGAAATTGTTCAGGACATGATGAGACTCTGGATTTCCTTGGGCTTTATCAGCCAGTCAGAATTTAGGCAAGGCAGCCAATATATTAGAATGAAATGTCAATTACAACGCTCTTCAGTGTTACAAGTTTCTGAGGATGACTGGGAAATAAATGCATGATGGTTGGAGAAATTACTTTCTTTGTAGTTTAGATGTAATACTGGCAGCCAGCAAAGAGAGAAATCTTATTTTCTGTTCAATTTATTTAAGGGTCTCCACATCTCTGTAATGCTCAGACAAGACATGCTTCCTTAACCAGGCCGAGGTACCCAGCCAATTTCTACAGTAACAGCCCCCGCTAGTATTTTCAACACAACATCTTTCTGTGTAAGAATTACTTCTTCTAGTAAAAAGAGAGCAATGCATTTAAAAATAATTTCTCTTGCACAAATTGCTTCCACAATATTTATTCTCCCATTGAATCAACATTATCTTGGCTAGAAAATAGAATTTCTCTCTATTTTAATGAGATCTCTACAAAGACAAGGTCTTAATCTGTAATGACCTTACTACAACATCTCTTAATTGTTGATGGCAGCAAATGAAATGCAAGTGGACACAGAACAAATTGCTTCATTAACAGTATAGTCTATACCTAAGGAATTGTAACCCACATTTCCAATTCATGGACCAATTCATCTAATCATTTATCTCCCACAATGAGATTACACTATTCATGTAAGCTAACAGTATACTTACTTGTCACATTATGAGAATATGCTGTTTAGCAGCTTATAATAGGTATTATTAGCAATTTAAAATATTGCCTTCACTTCCAAATACAGAAAGATCATAATATTTTAAAAGCATGTTGTATCTGAGAATGCATGAGAAGGCCACATTAACAACTGGATTTCCACTGAGAGATCCTTGCACTTGTTAAGTGTCCTGTTTAGAAGTCTGCTTTCTCACATTGGCAGTAGAGCATCACAGGTCTCATTGAAAAATGAAAGCGTCAATAATAATAAAGTTTTTAGCTAAAAACTCATCCCAACACTGGAAATGAAGTAACATTCAGAGTCTGCTACTTAAATAATTGTTGTTGAAGTGTGAAAATTGCAATATTAAAGCTCTTCCTGGGGTATTCAGCTATTCTGACTGTTGAATGCATTTATGTGTGTGCTGCACTGTGCAGCCTCATAAATTTAAGTTTATTTTAAAAGTAATTAAATAATGGCTCACCAAAATCAAAATGGCAAACACAAAGAAAATGGGAAATGACAGAATCAAGCTGTTTGCATCTTCAGTTCAGCATCCTTGCACTTACATAATTTCTTAAATAAAACTATGTAGACAATGGTGGCAAATCCAGAAAGGCTAGTAAGCTTTCACCCTAATGACAAACCATATTTGCTTTTATTACTGCTTTGATTTTCATTTGGCATCCAGGGTGTGCAATGAATAAAGGAGATATAAAAATATAATGGGAACAATTAATATATTTTCAGCATGACACAAAGGCTGAAACAAAAGGTTATATCTAATCTCAGTTGTGTGGGTAAAGTATCTTTTAAAATAAAAGATAAAGGATTCTTTGAAAAGAAAATCTATCTCTAAATTAACAAATAATTCATTACTTCGAGATGACTTTGGAGATGAAAAGATGTCATTTCAGGTCTTTTAAACTGGAAATCTGAACCGAGAGCTCCTGATGCAAAGCATAGCCAATGAAAATAAATTATTCTTTGTGTGGAAAAGCTACCAGAGAATGGGAGGGGAAGGAAAGGACAGACCACTTATCTATGAAGACACAGCTCTGCTCAACCATCCCCATCTGAACGTGATGGATCCAGAAGTAGCAAATCACCAGGAAGATCTGAAACCTCCGTGTCCCCTACCAAGCCCTGCTGCACCAGTACCAAAGTTGTGGTTTTGGCTGCTGTACCTCATCCAGGGTCAAGGTCTGTGAGACTTGTGAACTTTCTCTGCACCTGAGCACACAGAAAATTCAACAGCAGGCTTCTTGATGGTATGCTTCATTGTATGTGAACCTGTAACTTTTCAGAGTCTCATAATTTTTTCCAAGTTAACTGTATTTTCATAAGCATAGAAGAAAAGCACACTGACAAAGTATTTCTCCTGTTCCTAAGCCCAAAGGCACTAGAACACTTCAAAGAAGCAAATTGTAATATTATTTTTAAAAGAAAAATATTTTTCTTCTCTAAAAGTAATTTGCATTTTATATGACAGAGACATTTTTACTAAAGCATTAAAATAAAATAACTACTTAAAATATGGAAAAACTTACGCCAAAATTATTCATGTTTGGAGAAGTTATAATAGGCTTATAATAAAAAATATTATACACCAAACTTTATTCATAATAATAGGTGTTATTTCTTCTCTCCAAGGTCCACATATTCAGATCTTAGGATCTGAATAACCACTATGGCACCATTCTTTTTTTAAGACACTAGCATTTAGCATGTATAGTAATTCACGTGTTCTCAGTTTGATAGTTCAGATAGATCACCACTCACTGTCCTCTTTAGACTCAACACATCCTCTGAGACAAAGCTAGCTGTGGTTGAGGGATAGTTTGCTCTAGTCTGCAGGACTGCAGCTTGTTGTGATGAGAGAATTAAAGGTTTGTGTTTTCCCACATCCCCTGGGATTATCCCAGGCACCTTTCTAGGCTCAAATACACTTATGTGCCATTCTTACATTTTGAGACACTGAAGGATGTGCTTCTACCTATTCCACGTAAAAACCTTATAAGCAGACAGTAATATCTTCCTCTTTATGTATTTCTGACCAAAATAATCTAGTAAATAAAGGCCTGTTTGGTCACAGGGCCACAGAGGAGACCTGGACCAGCTGATAGGTAACATTAATATGTCCAGCACTTTGAAGAGGAGGTTGCCCTGGGAGGTACATCCTGCACCACCTGCCTTGGAACCCAGCAAAATCAGTCTCTGAGCAGGGACTTTAGTAACATGGGCAGAGCCAGAACCAAACCTGCATTAATTTAGAGAATACATGAATGGCAAGAATACTCATTTTTTATTTGATCAGACCTATGTGCATTGATTCAGAAAGCAAACATTTTAAAGTGTCTCTCATTTCTTGAAACAATTCTGTTAGTGAGATCAAAGGCAGCATGAGTAATAAAGTTTAGCAGGAAAAATGTAGATGAGTAATTACACAAAAATCTATACACCTCCATGCAATCTCATTTGAACACACTGTGGACAATTTCTTGCAACGGACATCCCTCTCCATCTCTCTGCTGGGGATAATAAACCTTGGAGATTAAATGAAGGAAAGAGGGAAATGAGCCATTTAGTTCTATTAACTACTCTAACCTGACATGTATGGAATTATATGATAATTACTATTGAAAGGTAGAACATACCATATGGATAGGGCAGAAATGGTCAGGCAGTATCAAACTACAGTTCATTTCAAACTGGACTGTAATCTCTTAACACTGCCCATTTTAGCAATCTTGCCAAGTCACTCAGGAAGCTGAATCAACAAAAATGAGTTTTTGATTGATTAGGATTAAATCATGGTATTCCATTTTTCAAACACAGAGATATTGAGGTTATTTAAAGGTTATGAAACATATTCTTCTGTGTATATTTAAGCATCACCCTAATCTCATCAACACTATTCAAGAACAGATGTTTCTCAAATAGCTCAAGAAGATTTTGAAGTACAAACTGTTTATTTAATGATCAGTTAACACTCTGAAGGTCAAAACCCAAAAATGCAAATCCAAAATGCCACTATTTGCAGTTGATGGTGTGTCCTATTTCTACCATTTCTAGTAAACCAATACAATGTAAGCTTTAGATTCATAATACAAATTCAAGCAACCTTAAATATAAATTTTTAGAAGAAAAAGCATGCAAAATGCCCCAAGCAACTTGCACAAAAGAGGGTTTACACACCCTCACACACTTGCAGAGTGGGAGAATTTGGCCCTCTCTAAATAGGTGTCAAGTTGGTAAGGGTAGTTTCAGATAATAACCCTATCTCTCTGCAAGTTAAAAAATTCCTATTAAATATTACAGTGATCCTCAGGTACAATAAGAAATTAATAAAAATAAAAGTCAGGAGTGAGTATGCAGAGGAGAAAATGTCTCATAAATGAAAAATTACCTAGAACTTATTGGCCTTGAGTCATTTCTCTAACAGCTGCAAAAATGTCAACAGCAGTAAAACATAAAAAGCCAGCAGTGATTTCATTCAGAGTACTCAGCTACACTGCAGAGGGAATCGTGCTAACATGCGCTCGAAGGACAGACATTGCCTTTAAAATTCAAATACATGAATTGGAAATTTTTTTTCCTCAGCTTCAACTTACCTGCTGCTACCTACACAAATGAAACTGGCCAACAGGAGATTATTAATCCGTGGTCCCTGTGAATCTCTCATTTTCTCAGTGAGTGGAGCAAGCATGCTGGAGCACATTCTACTCACAGCAAGAGCATCACAGAGTCCAGAGACTCTGGAGGAATGATTGCTGATTATGCTAATTCTGCACTTGGAGTATCAGTCGAAAAATATCCCCCATACCACTGCAGGTTGAGAGCTACTGTATGTGTGTCCTTGAGCTTTTTGCTTTCCAAATACTAGTGGCTTCATTTTTTAATTTGTCCTGTCTTTAAAGCAGTCTCTTAAAAAACAGAAAGCAAATATACTGTCTGTGAAAGAAAAAGTCACTGTGGTTAAGATACCAAATGAGGTTTCAACAAATTTGGGTTAAATATTTAGATTTTCTCACAGAAGCCTGGACTGACCCTAGACTAACCAAGAGAAGAAGTACAATAAAATCACTTAAGTGAGGCATGAGGCCACTGTCTTGTCTGTACAAAGACGTTGTCTTCTATTATCTGAAAGTATGGTACTCGTATACCAGGGCATCACTGAAGACTTGGTGCTACAGCTTTATATTATAGCAAAGGTCAAGTAATATTTTGAGATGCAATAAATTTAAGGTTGCGATATCCAGACTGCCTGAAAGCAGTAGAAAGATTACTGTTGTCAGTTCACATAGTAAGGAAGAAGTGGATGAGACATGGGGCTGACCGCAGTGCCCTGGCCACACCTGTCCCCCTGTCTTTCCCCTGCTCTCTCATGTGACACAACAAATCCAATACGCTGATAGAGGCTAGAGTAATCAAAAAAGTTGAATGCCTGAAGAACCGGAATACTAGCACAGCTTGGAAGGATTTCTAATAGCTGAGATCTCATTAAAAGATAGTGTTTGCATGTAAAGCCAAACAAAAGTGAGATAGGCCTGGTAGGTGGTGATTGACAGTGCACCTGCACTCTTCATCCACTAGAGACCTGCAGGTTTATGGATCAGCAGCCAAGGACATGACACTGCTTAATTTTGAACTGCAGAAATGCAGCATGATACTACGTTTTCCTTCTCCTGTTTTTCTTACAGCACAGGTGACCTTATTCCATCAGGATATTGGCAATGAATGCAGCAGTGTCATATATTGTTACTGAAGTTAATTTTTGGAAAAAATCTGTGTCCTTCTAGGCAGGAAAAACTGTTGAATGTCAAGTTAGATCTGTAGTAAATATTGAGAAAGTCAAGAGTCTTGTAGTGGCAGTTTAACAGGCAGAAGATACATTTCATTACATTTTAAAGTTATTAGAGTAGCTGAGATGTAGTAATTACCTTGCTACTTTATTTCCCAGTCTCTCTGTTAAGACAGAATCAAAATTTTGTAATCTATTTCAAATAGATTCAGGTCTCTAGCATTCTCTAAATCTTAATTTTTACCAAAGAAAGAAAGCAATGTGAAGGCCTTTATATGGTAGAGATCTTAATGTTCTTTTGCTCAGCATATCTTTGAAAGCCCTTGAAAGCACTGCAGAAAGCGAATAAATGAATCTCATAAAATTCTTCAACAATCTTCACAGATCCCAGGAGCAGTTCTTTTTCTCACCGATAGAAAAGCTATGTAAACATCCATCTTTTCTTCTGGTCTCTCCAGAAAGTCCTGTTTCTCATTTGCCAAAGCTTCAAAATCTGCAGTTCTTTTTTTTTTTTTTAATCCCTACTGATAACAGGAAAACTGATTTATTTCTGAAAAAGCTTACTTGTAGCTTTTCTGAGCTACCCTCAATGTAGCAGCAGGGTCCCTACAGACCTGCCCCCAGCTATGGTGGCATAGCCCTAGTGTGGCCTTCTACATTCTCCTTCCTTTATGTACCTTATATAAAAAAGAGAAATCTGTTCAACCTTTATCATCAAGGGCTTTGTAAATCTACTTTTAGTCTTCATTTGCTTTTAAATTTCACCTGAATTCCACATGTTCCATTTCTTTCAGACAGCTATGCAATTACTCAAACAACTAATTACTGTGTGCATTCCCCAAAGGAAATATGGAAAGGCCATCAGGCTCTTCTTAACCGATCTCTACTTTCCAGCTGGGAAGCATAAAAATCCTAATCTATTTCTTATTCCATGAAACAATTCTATTTCTAAAGGCTTCTTTTAAACTGAGCCAGACTCACAGAACATTATGGAGAAATTTTCCCGATTTTTACCCAATCTTCCTCTATAAAAATTCATGATGGATTGACCCTGGCTACATGTCAGGTGCCCACCAAACTGTTCCATCATTCCCCTCCTCAGCTGGACAGGGAAGAGAAAATATAGTCATAAGCTCATGGATTGAAAAAAAAAAGGCAGGGAGTTATCCACCAGTAATCCCCATAGAATCACAGAATCACCGAACAAGTCATGTTGGAGGGGATCACAGTGGGGCATCTGGTCCAACCTCCATGCTCAGGCAGGGTCATCCTAGAACACATGACACAGAATTGTATCTAGATGGTTCTTGAATATCTCCAGTGAGGGGGACTCCACAACCTCTATGGGCAATCTTCTCCATTTCATGTTCACCTGCACAGTAAAATTCTTCCTTGTACTCAGGTGAAACTTTCTGTGCATCAGTCTCTGCCCATTCCTCTCATCCTATTGCTTGGCACACTGCGCAGAACCTGGCTCCATCCTCTTGACATCCTGCTGTCACATACTTAAAGACATTGATAAGGGCCCCTCTTAGATGTTTCTTCAGCTGGGCTGAACAGCCCCAGTTTCCTCAGCCTTTACCCATAAAAGAGATGCTCCAGTCCCCATATAATCTTTGTTGCCCTATGCTGGACCTGCTCCAGGAGCTCCTGCCTTTCTTGTACTGAGGAGCCCAGAAGTGGACACTCCAGATGTGGCCTCACCAGGGCTGAGTAGAGGGGCTGGACCACCACCCTCGACCTGCTGTCAGTACTTTTCCCAATGCAGCTGAGGATGCCATTGACGTTCTCAGCCACAAGGGCTCACTGCCACCTCAGGGACAGCTTGCTGTCTACCAGGACCCCCAGGTCTTTCTCCACAGAGCTGTTTTCCAGCAGGTTGGCCCCCAGCCTGTCCTGGTGCCTGGCGTTATTCCTACCCAGGTGCAGAACCCTGCATTTTCTTTTGCTGAATTTCAGACAGTTCTTCTCTGCCCATCTCCCCAGCCTGTCAAGCTCCTTATGAAGGGCTGCACAGTCTTCTGGGATATCAGCCAGTTGCCACATCTTTGTGTTGTCAGTAAATTTGCTAAGGGGGCATCCATCCCTTCATCCAAGTCTCTGATGAACAAGTCAAACAATACTGGGCCCAGTATGGAACCTTGGATGTCAAGGCAAATAACAGGCCTCCGACAAGACCCTGTGTCACTGGTTACAACCCTCTTTGATCTGACATTCAGCCAGTTCTAAGTCTACCTCACTGTCTACTCATGCAGTCCACACTTCCTGAGTTTGCTTATAGAGGAGCTGAGAAATCCTTGCTGAAGTTGAGATTTTCCGGATCATCCTTCTGACCCTCTTTGAAGACCAGGGTGACATTTGCTTTCTTCCAGCAGTCTGACACCTCTCCTGATCTCTACAACCTTTCAAAGCTGATAGTGAGCCACCTAGATGTGGTGTCTGACAGCTCAGTCATCACTAGTGGATGCATCCCATCAGGGCCCATGGATTTGTGTATGTCTTTTTTGCTTAGGGTGATTCCTATCCCAAGCCTCCTTGACCAAGAGAAAGTTTTCCTTCCACCATTGCTTTATCCTGATCTTCTTGGTCGGTGAATTTTGATGGCTGGTCTTGCAAGTGAACTGAGACAAAAAAGATATTCTCTGAGTTTGCCTTCTCTATGTCCTCTGTTAACAGCTTCCCCACTTCCTTTAGTAATGGGCTCACATTATCCTTTGTTTTCCTTTTGTTAATTATGTATTTGAAAAATCTCTTCTTGTTGTCCTTGATATCTTTGGCCAGATTTAATTCCAGATGGGCCTTGGACTTCCTTGTCTCATTTCACCTTACTCTGACAACTTCTCTATACTCATTCTGGGTGGCTTTGATGCCTTAATAAAATAAAATTATATCTACAAACCAGAAACTTCACTGATTTTGCCAACTTAAACCCTAAGATATATTCCAATTCAATAAGTTTTACCTCAAAGTGCTCATCTCCAGAAGCACTCTGTTCTGTATTTCCTAGCTCGGGTGCATGTCACTCACACACAGGTCCCTCCTTCTGACTACTTTGTTCAAGGCATTGAGATAGCCCCACTATTGAAGAAGTGCAAAAGCTTTATGCAGTTTGAATGGCTGCAGATAGAGTTTAATTGCTATACCCTAAATTTTTTTCAAACATCTGCTTTTTTGTTTTTTATATTTCTTTTACTACACAACTCAAAGATTGCCCCTGTCTAAAGGTTCTGCTGTAACCAGTTTGCCCGCTTGTTGATTGAGATTTCCACATCATTAGTTGTATCAAATGTTTATTCCCTGCTTCTTCTCATCTCCTCTCCTTTTTAATAATTTATGAAACTTTCTGCACATTTTTAATGCTCATTCTCCAGTCCAAGGATGCCACGGCTCTCCATCTTTCCACTCTGCTTAACATTTTCACAGTTGAGTATCATTAAAGGATGAGATTTGTCCTTCCCCAAAAGGTGAAAAGTTCCTGCTGCTCAAAATATTGGTCCTGTTGAGGATGAGAACATCACTATATTTTCCAACTATTCTCTCCAGCACAGGAGGCAGAATCTTGTGAACAGAAATTCAATTTTTTTCAATGCTTCATGTACAAAAAGACTGTCTATGAACTGATCACTTTGTGTACATGCCATTTCTCAGTATCTTCTCTGCACTTATGTTTGTGCAGAGAAGGAAACACAAAGGACACATTTCCTCTCCCTGAAGGGCTTGCATCTTGAGGCTGCTGTGCACTAAAAGCCACTTATATAGGCCCTCAAATCATACAGTGCTCAGCATTAGGATGTTCAGAAATACCACAAACAAATGTCTATCTGAAATATCCACAGTAACAAAACTGGAAAATACAAATAGGGAGAACAGGGAGATGAAGTTGTATTATTCATCTAGAGAAGTTCAGAGGTATATTTTAAATCATGCTGAACTGGACACCTTGAACCTCACACAAAAACACTTCTGAGACTGCAAAATGTTAGCACACCTAGTGAATAGTATATTTTATGTCTAATTTAACTCTAGAGAAAGTTGTCATAGGCTTAATATAAAACTGAAATACAGAATTTGATGCTATGTCAAGAACTTTTTCTAGATTTAAAGCTTTCCCAAATAAACAGTGTCCTGGGTTGACTGTATGATGCTTTTATCCCCAATCA